>OY735214.1:58189709-58609709 GCA_963457665.1 Thysanoteuthis rhombus | reverse complement strand
ATTCCATTAAAAAAATTATGATAAATCAGTGTGAATTAAAATATCACTTATTTTGTTTGCAAAAAGTTGTCCAGAAATGTTACCAGAATTTTATATTTCTTTTTCCCTATATATTATGATTTTTCAACTCCTATGTATACATTTTTTTGAAAAGAAACCAAACATGGTTTGATTTGAAAAATAGTTTTCGTTTCTTCGGTGATATTAGAAAAGAAGTTCATAAAATTCTTCTGTCAATCACTTTTTTCTGAAACAACAAGTGGGTGTAGAAAAGTTATTGTCCAGTCCCTCTCTCTCCGAAATCTGAGCTCCACGTTGTCCCTGTAAAGTGTTCTTTTATATTGTGAAGTGCCAATTTACAAGATCTTTGCATTTATTTTTGAATTTGTTCCAGATCATCGACGACTTGACTATGTCAACGGAAAGTGTGGAATTTTCAAGTGTTGAACTCCGGGCTGTCATGAAGTTCTTGTTCCTGCAGAAAAAAACTCCAAAGGATATTCATGAGTGTATGATGAAAACCTTGGGTAACAAGTGCCCATCATACTCTACTGTGAAGAAGTGGTGTGCCAACTTCCATCGTGGAGATTTTGTGACCAAAGATGCAGCACGGTCTGGGAGGCCTTCAACAGTGTCAACTCCTGAAATTATTGATCATGTCCATGACCTGATTTTGGCTGATCGACAAATCTCTGCCAAGAGAATTGCTGAGACATTAGAAATATCCAGAGAACGTGTTGGGTTTATAATTCACAAGCAGTTGGGTATGCAGAGGCTCTCAGCCAAGAGAAAGAAAAAAGAGATGTCCATATAGTAGTTGTAGACATAGGAATCAGCCATAACGAACTTGATTTTTTTTTAAAAATGTTGTTTTTGATTTTTCAATTCTTGACCTTGATAAGATACTGATTTTATCAAAAAAGATGTATGAAAGAACCAATGTTTGCAAAAACCAATACTCTCCATTAATTGTGCTCAAAATTCAATGAAAGTTTTATTTATACAGAAAGCATACAACAAAATATATTCAGCTAGTGACGTGAGGGGCCATTTGAATGATGCGATCATTTCATTGTATGTTCTTAAACAGATCTTGGAATTTGGTTGTCAAAAAAAATTCTATACTACCCAGAAGTGATCAAGTTCTTTCTATCAAAACATTCAATTCATTTCATTTACACGTGAATGTTTTATTGATGAACAATAATGAAAAACTCATACTGTCCATAAATGAATGGATTTTTTATGTTAAATTGGTAACAATGTTTCATATATTTTCTCTATACGACAGTTTCCCAACTTTTCTTCAATATTGCTCCCTCTCCTAATTTTTAAAGCGATCACCCCCCCCCAATTCTCAATGGAACAATATTTTACTTATATTCAATGTTTTTTCGTTCTTTAGTGTTATGCTTAGATTGATATTTGTCAGTTTTAGTTTTGTTTCTTTGCATGCATACATCAGTTTATTAAGATAAAAAGATTGCAAATACAAAGCTATAAAAATGGGAGACAGAGATATAGAGGCTCGATTCCAAAAAGCCGACTGCATTATCTTCCAGCTGTCTCCCTGACCTGCAATATTGCAATGTCCCCCTTGGAAATCAGTACCCAAGTGATCAACACCATCTTTCTGCCCAAGCTGACCTACCATTACCAGACATGGACACTAACCAACAACTCAGGAGAAGAATATCATTATCTGTGTGGTGAGCTGTCTCTGATGAGCAAGCAGATGAGATGATGGTGAACTAGATGAGCAATTAAAAAATTATTTGGCGCAATGTTGAGTCCACAAATTTATCCAGCCAGTGCCAGAAAATTAAATGATCTGGACTCTTGATAAGAATGGTGACTGACCAACCAGTGTTAAGAAACTAAAATATCACAAGTTGAGGATTACATTGCAGACAGGATGAAAAGGGTGTCAGAAATGTCCATAATCTGTCCGCCACTCAAGAGACCCACAAGCCATTGACTGCTGCATTCACCTCACCCATGACACCTCATGATATATGATGAACATAAAATAAAAAATAAGAAAATCAAAATACAAATTTTTTCATATTCTAATTTGCTATTATTGTTTTGTCAATCTTGTTTTTATTTTGGTAAAGTCAAGGAATAAAAGAAAGCTTCTCTCACTAGGTCAGTGGTTCCCAACCAGGGGGCTAGGGATATTTCCCTGTCAGGAGTAAGTTTAAGTTGTCCAAGGGGGCAGTGTCTTAAGGACAGGTGAGAAAGGGGGACGCCCCGAGTGACACCATGATACTGCTTGATTTTTTTTAAAATTATTATATTTGTTTATTTAATAAATTAAAATTGACATGGCCTTATTAACTCTGAAGTGATGTACAATAATTTGCTTTTCTGAATTATTTAGGTTCTAGCAAGCAAAGTTCTGTGCTTTATCAAATTCATTTCTGCTTACAATATGAAGCAAAATAGCTTTCATCATGTCTTTTGATATTCAACTGAAGTTATAAAATATGACGATGTTCCTGCATAAACTCGATTGAAAAAGCACCTGTTCTTTTGAAGACAGCCCATTGTTGCCAAATTAACCATTTTAGGGCTAGTTCAGATTGGATTCTTTTCTAATTTTATGTTTTTCTAATGAAAGTCTTTTTGATTTTTAACATAGTGTTAGTGAGACAATTCATATGGTGCAATGAAAAGCAAGAAAAAAAAATAATGCTCTGGAAGTAATAATTATGAAATTTAGGGGTGAATATATGTGTTGTTTTTAGTAACACATTGCGAGAAAAAAAGAAAAACTTCAACCATTACTGTAAGTATGATTTCTTGTCTTGAAACATTTGAACCCCCTGAGAAGAAATTTCACAAGATAGAAGCATAAATGGATAAAAATTCCCCACAGATTTTCTGCAAAAAAGAAATTTAGTGTATCCAATATATCTGTTGCAAGAAAAGATTGCCAAAATTCTACATATTCTGGAATTTGTGGAGGGTGACAAGTGTTACAAATTTAGAACTTGTCTTCTGACATCACAGAAATTTGACTTCTTTTCCTAACCAGTTTAACTGAATATAACTAGTTTAAACTATTAAAAAGGGACAAAGAAAATAACAGTTTTGGTGTTCTTGGAGGTTGATTCAGTACTTAAAATTTTTTTTTGAGTTGGCAACACTGGGGTTGTCACCCTGAGTTCCTGTTCTGGGTAACAAACACCAACCCTAGGAATGCCACTCCAAAGGAGTGAGAAAGCTATGAAATTCATGGTGAATGTTTTTGCCTCAAGTGTTGTGAGGATGTTTGGTGCAAGATGGAGTATAACTGAGCAACCAAAGGTCTGAATTTTGCTTACTAGTGTTATTTCAATTTAGTTGTAATGTTAGCTGGGCCTTATTCTGACAAGTTCATTAATAAATCTAAATTCTCAAATAACTGGATGTTTCCAGATGTTTTTCTAGCCTTTCCAATGGAAAATGCCAAAGATGTTGATAAAAATCATTCCGACCACATTTGGAATTTTTTTACATGATATCAAATTTGGTTGCTATGGTTGCTCAATTATTAAATATTTAGGCGAATATATATATATATATATATATATACACACACACACAGATTTATTCTGAAATTGATTTCTTAAGAAATTCTCCTAATTTAATATTTTGAAGAATTCTTAATAGTTGAAAGACGGATGCCCATTACTAACTTTCAGATAACTTGTTTACCTACTACAGTAAGTAAAATGATAACAACTATACTTATTTGAAAATTTTATTTTCTTGTCAAATTCCAGTTCAAGTTGGATTCTGTTGACTTTTATTTCCTCCCATAACAAGAACATTTCTCACTTGATTCATGGGAGTAAAATCTCCACTGCATGTCAGTCCTATCATGTTAAACTGAAATAAATAAAATTGACATTTCCCAATTGTGAATTGAAATCATGACCAAATGATTTGCAGGCAGCTCTCTTACTGACTGAGCCAAACTGATGAGTCTTACTTGTCTACAAAAATTTATGTTTAAAATATGCAAGGGCTCCTTTCATCCTTAATGAATATATTCACATTAAAGATTTACCCCTTTTTTTTCTATAATTTCTCATCTGTATATACAGTACAGTTGGAATGAAAGTAGTTGTGTTCGACCCTGAAGCAGTCAGGCTCCTACTATATAGTAAGGAATTTCAAATATAAGCGTAAAGAGAGTGACCATAAATATCCTCTCTGTTCAGAGACACGAGGCAGAATTCTTCATTAAGCAAGACAATGTAAACTTTTCCATGTTAAGAAAGGAAAAAAACCCCCAACTGCTTCCATCTTGGTCAGTGCTAATCCTAATCCAAATCCTAACCGTATCTACTATAAACTGTATGAGCTCTAAAATGAGGGTCACATTTGCAAATTTTTGTTTTCAAGATGAATGAAAATATAAATTTGAAAAATGATACAAGAGCTTGTTGGTCTCTTTGGTAGAAAAATTAGATTGTTTGAAAAAAAATTTGAAGAGCAGTTGACACACTGCAAATTCCATGATGGTAAGTAACGAACAACATCTAATTCCCTATTTAATTCAAGACACCACATGGTCTCCAAAATTCAAAGGAACAGCATGGACCCCAAAGATCAGCCCAGCCAGACTTGTCGAAGCCATTGTTACTAAAGATAGACAGTCTGCATCCATTCACCAGGATGATGTCTTCTAGTTGACCAATCCCAGATAGTTCTCCACCTGTGTAAAATTAGCAAATTTTGGTAGTAACCAGAAAATCAGAATCAATATTTTTCTACACCAAAAATCCAACTTAGCCACCATAATAATCCAAGTTTTATGGAGCCCAATTAACATATATTTTTTAGGAATAAAAGCAGCTTCTACCACCATCCAAACAGTAAGTTTTTCGGCCGCACCATCTTGAATGGATTTCCATTATAATTCGAAAAATAATTTTTTTAACCAAAAAATTACCGTATTCTAGTCACTTCACTAAAGTACAACAGGAGTGATTTGATATAAAAAATCTGTGTCAAAATTGATGCATTACATAATACTCAAGTGTGAAAAAATATATAACTGATTTTAACATATGATAGATTACTGATTTTTAGCTAAAAAACTTATATTCGTGGTCGCTTTGTACGAAACTGGCAAATCTCAGCCCGTTTAACGGTGATGGGTCAAATTCATTCCTATGATCGGATACAATTTTGACGGCTGACTCGTTAAACTTTGCCAAATATTTTCTTCTGGGAAAACTGGCTACTCGACTTTTGTAAATATGAACTGTCTTATTTAATCTTTAGTAATAAAATTGGTAATATTTCAATGAAGTTGATTTCAAAAGTAATGGTATAAGTAATTTGTTTTACATGATTCCTTCTTCCCCCGCTAAGAACATGCAACGGACTTTTGAACACAAGCGACGAAATCATGAATATCACCGCTTGGATTTTCATTGTTGTTAGTCGAAACATCGTCTTCAAAATAATTTCACGTTTGCAACGGGTTTCTCCATTTCCTATTCTGTTTTCTTCTTGTCATCTTTTCCAACTCCGACATTATTGTTATGAATTGAATTAACAAAACAGAAACGGTAAAGATTGACTGAAAAATCTTGACAAAGCAATCAAATTTGGAAAAAAATCGCTTGGAAAAAACAAAAAGAAAGAAGATATCATCCAGTTTACATTCTCTTTGAGTTTCTCATTGCATTTCCTAGTCTGAAAGGTAAGTCGTTTTTTACCGCCTCGTCTCATTAACTTTTTGGTGATCGTACCTTTTGTCAAATTTAATTTTTTTTAAAATTTGGTTGTTAACAACATGAAAGAGAAATTCGGGTTCATCTCATCTTGTCAGACATTTCATAAAAGGAATATTTTGAACTAATAACGCTTTTATACCTCGAGATTTGATCAGATGGTAAAGGTTTGGTATCAGTTCGTAAATTTGATATTAAAGGGTGGTAAGTGATTACGTTGGCTTATGCGTGTGCTGTTTCTACTGCTAACGTACGAAATGAACGAAAGCAAACTTTGAAAAGGTGCTAAACGGAAATTACGGCTACAATTTGGCACCGTGGGGTACTTTTTTTTCTATCGGCTATTTATATGAACTCGTTTGGAGGAACCGTGTCAGAGACAGAAAGAAAATGTTCAATGAATTCTTATTGCTTGTAGTTGCCATTTTCAGTTTTATAATTTTGAAAAAAAAATGTTTTAGCAAAACTAATTGAAAAAAAAACGACCTTTAATCATATCCATTATGATCAAGTTTGATAAAATGAAATTTGAAGTTAATAAATTATAGATTTAAAATTTTCATATTGTCTGCTTTCGTTCAATAGTGCATCAGTAGCAGATGCATAAGCCAGCGTAATCGCTTATCTCCCTTTGATATTGAATTTATGAACTAATAGCAAACCTCTACAAATAGAATTTTGTTATCTTGAAATACACAACCAGCATTTTTCTTAAAAAAAGAAAGAAAACCCCAAGGGTTGGATTAAAGATGAAAAATTACTATTTACAAAATAAAATAGAAACTATTTTCTGTGATGTCAATTCTGTTCTAGGAAGAAGTTTACAGATCAACTTTTTTTTTTCTGATGACATTGTCAGTGAAACGTTTTTTAGTGAAAAGTACCTATTTTTGCATTTCTTTCAATGGTGTAGTTATTCAGTCAAGAAATTAACCTTTGTGTAACTCTTGGTACAATGAACATGTATTACTTTATATTTTCAATTGATTCCCCATTCTCTCTTCTCCAAGAAGAATACAATTGCACAACCTTTGGAATAAGTGTCTGTCATCTCAATCACTCAGCTACAATCTAAAAGTCAAATTATAATAAACATTAAAGTCTCAAGTTCTAGTAGAGCTTTTTTTCTTTTTTTTTAAATACGAACAATGTGTCATGGAAAATTTGTTTGACATCAAAGAATTTAATTTTAATAAATCATTTTTCCAGTAAATATTAGACTTATGAATTTTGAATTTTTAAGAAGCTTTCAACCATTTCTGTTAACATGTTTCTTTGTTTTTTCAAGTTTAGCTGGCTATACAGCATTCTTTCCAACTTGAATGAAAATTATTGTTGATTAACATAGTTTTTTTTCGATATCTGTTGAATGTTCTATGTAAAGTAGAAAAAAGTATTCTATACAATTAATATGTTACTCTGTAGTTCATGAATTATCAGTTCTCTCTATTTTTAATTCAGAATATTCACACATCACTGTGTTCATATCAAAGAGCATGTACTGGCACAGTGATTTCCCATTTCAAAATTATCATGTTTTATAAAATTGAAAGCAACAGAAATTAGTTTCATGTTTCATAGCCAATTATGATTTGTGCCATTGGGTTGGGTAAGGTTTGACTCTAAATTATCTACTCTAACTGTATATCATGTTTTATGAAATGAAAGAGAAAGGGAGAATATTGTTTTCACTCCATTTGGGAATTTCATCTTTATGAATTGAAGAATGGTCTTTTAGATTTGTTTTCCCTGTATCCGTGTGCAATTATCTACTATGATGGCTATGCATTTTTGGTCCATTTGTGTAAATATGTCAAGTTTTTCACTTCATATAATGTGAAAAATTCTAAAAAATACTTGTTTTGTTAATTCATGAACTCTTAGTTTTTGTGAGCTAAATCTCAGAGAAGTTTGTCATTCTATTATGAAACTAAGAAAATATTTTTCTACCAATAACGATTTTGAAATGTTCTGGCTTCTAGAAATCTATAATCAAAAATAATTTTGATTTTATGATGTGTTAATGACAGTTGTGAGCTCATCAGTACTTACACTTATTAGTAAATCATTGTATGTGAAAGGGCATAAATTTCTAATTTCTGTTGCTTAACACAAATAGAAAAGGAAGCTAATCTTCAAGCTAAGCCAAAACACTGCTATTGACTCAGCTGAAATCCAATGAAATGAAGTACAAATAGAAATTTTCATATAATATAAACATTATTACATTCATTTTTGCAAAATGAAAAAGTTAAAAATTGATCATAATAAAATGGTTAAACAATCTTGTCTCACAGACTAGTAACTAGTGTATTGAGTTTGACCTTCACAGAATATTGCAGTATTGTGGCCCTATGCCAGAATAAAACTAGCTATTGTGTACAAATACATGTATCTATCTCTATATTATCTGAGTTAATACAATAAACAGTGTCTCTAATAGTATATCTTTTATTTCTTCTTCTCCACAGATGTCCTGCATCCAGAAAAACTGTGATGAACATAAAAATCATCATCTTGAAGTCAAATGAATGAAAACAAAACTGTTGACATAGCATCAAAAACTCGGAAAAATGTTCCCAGAAGTAATCTCCATTTAAAAACTGTCGATCTCTGTTTTCTGAAGCATCATAGTTAAAAAGACACGTGAGCAATCACTGGAAAAATATATATGAATCATTTTTTTTTTGCAGACAGCCTACTTACTTAAATACATGTACTGGCACTGGAGAAAAAGGGTATCTTTGTAAGGTTTGCAGATCATTTTTTTCATACAAGTAATATTTTATAGAAAATATGCAAGATCCTACTGGAGAGAAACCATATTTTTGTGAAACGTGTGGATATACCTTTGCAGAAAAGTCAAGTTTGGTACAACACATACGAACACACACTGGAGAGAAACCACATTCTTGTAAATCCTGTGGATGTTCCTTTGCACAAAAATCTCATTTAGTGCAACATGTGAGAACACACACTGGAGAGAAACCATATTCTTGTGAAATGTGTGGATCTTCTTTTACACAAAAATCAAGTTTGGTGCTTCATATGCGAACGCACACTGGAGAGAAACCCTATTCTTGTGGAATGTGTGGATATTCTTCTGCAAACAAATCAAGTTTGGTATTGCATACACGGACACACACTGGACATAAACCATATTCTTGTGGAACATGTGGATCTTCTTTTGCACAAAAATCAGATTTGGTAAGACATATGAGAACACACACTGGACATAAACCATATTCTTGTGAAAAGTGTGGATATTCTACTGCTCAAAAGTCTCATTTGGTGCGACACATGAAAAGACACACAGGAAAGAAACCATATTCTTGAGAAACGTGCATTTCCTTCTGCACAGAATTGCAGTCTGATAAAACATTTGAGAACACACGCAGGAGAGAAACCTTATTTTTGTTGGACATTCAAATCTGCCTTCGTGGTGTATATTACAACCTATTCCAAAGTGAAACAATATTCTCATAAAACGTGTTCATCTTCTTTCAGTCAAAAGTCAGCTTTGTTACATAATAAGCAGAAAAGCACCAAAGAAAAATCATATTCTTGTTAGCATCTCTATAAAAGTCAAGTTTTGTGCAGCATACGACAAGACAAAACAGAAACCATATTCCAGTTAAAATTGTGGATCTACCTTTATACATGTCAAGTTTGATGCAACACATGCAAACACACACTGGGAAGAAACCATATTCTTGTGAAATATGTGGATATTGTTTATGCAAAAGTCAACTTTTGAGCACCACATACACAGACACTGGAAAAAATCTATTCTTGTGTAGTTGATGGACTTGCATTTGTAAGAGAATGGCAGATTCAATCCACCATATTTGAACACTCACAGGGGCAAAACAATATTAGTTTTGGTCTTTTTGATTGAATGCTTTATTGAAGCAGACGTCAAGAGGAAATTTTCTCTTCTCTATTTATGAACTCAGTAATATTTTTAATAATTCTTTCTTGGCTGCATTTATATCACATTTAATCATATACTGCGATTCTTGAAATCTCTCGAATTTTTGTATCATATGAGATGCACCCCTGATGAGACAAGATAGACAAATCAATTTGACCTCACAAAGCCTGAAAATATTACTATAAAAGTGGGTCACAAAGATTTTTTCAAAATACACGGCAGTTTTTAAGTGGAATAAGTTTTAACTGTTTACAATAATGTAATGTTAAGGTTTGCCAAGTAATTTATGACTTATGAAATATTTAGAGTGTATATCAATATATATCAAGAGAGAAAATAACTAGTTTTTTTAAATTTTCAAACAGGACTTCAACTTTTCGGCTCTCAATAGAAATCCCATTTAGTCCACAAGTGACTCTCTTTTCAGCACAAATAGATATTTTGTAGATGAGTAACAGTTTTTCGCTCATCTTTCTGATTTTTGCTAAATGATCTACTCAAAACTTTTCCTGAAAATCTCAAATATTGCTGATCAATGTAAAAAAAAGATATTCACTCTTTCAACTGAACCATATTTTGTAAATTTTCAGTATTTTATATTCCGCACATGTTCATGTAGCAAATTAACTTAAAACCTCTCCCTGTTCATTTAGACATGAACACCTTAAAAATGAAAATTTGTCTAAATTCAGAAATACAGAACTTTTTTATTCATATACAAAAAATCTTGAAGGAAAATGGTCATTTTCTTCATGTTTCAATCAGTTTGTTTTCAATTTCCCAAAGTATTTGATATGATGACACACTGACTTCTTGTTTTTAATTATCAATGCAGAATTTGTTTTTCTTTCTGATAAATAAAACTGATCCAAAAGTAAAAATGACAATTATTTGAAATATGTTTGTTTGACCTATGTTTATCGGGAGAAAATGACTAATCTAATACAATTTTCTAACTATAAACGATGCACAAGTTGAATATTTTCTCAATAACTTCTCTTCATTGACAGATATTGATTGCGACAGAGAAAAAACTTGATATTTATATGTAAATATATAAAACCAAAATTATTAATTCAGTGTGGAATGTGTGGAGCAAAAAAAAAATTACATTTGCATGAAAAGTACTAAATAACATTTGAGAATTTTTGTTGATAAAAATGATATTTTCAAAAATATCAGCTCAATTATATTCTTGCACAGATTGTTTATATATCGTTAAAGATGAATTTTCATTTAAAGATATGCAATCAAACATATGGTAGGGAGAATCCAAATTCTTATGAAGTATGTAATTAGGATTATCAGATTTAAAAAGCAAGCACACATTTGAAAGAAATTTTTTTTTCAAGTTTGTGGTGGAACCTCTAATAATGAAAGGCAGAAAAAAGTAACATCAAATACCAAAAACTGCCACTTGAGGTTTAAGGCTCCTAAAAAGTAGCACCGGTTGTCCACATAGACACATGGCTTTTGGGTTTAGAGAATCAGACAGAATTACTGCAAGAAATCTAATGGTTCTAAGTTCAATCCCAGTGTGAGACAATAATAATTTGAAAATACTACTACTGCTAAGGGGAGTGCGGTCTATATACCCCCGTCGGTTAAATAAAGGGTTCATTACTTCCCCCACACCTACCAGATGATACCTGATGAAGGTTCTAGAGTATAACGGCCGAAACGTTGTATGAAAAACAACCAAGATGGAGATAGTCTGAACAATAATAGAGATAAGATCACTTGAAACTCTGTTTGAGCATGAACCTCAATTGTCAAGACCTTTATGTACTCAATGTATTAATAGCACATGATATTGATAGATTATTTCTTATAACTTTACATCTATTTTCACTCATTTTGACACCCAGTATTCTTCATACAACAAAAAGGGAAACTTGGATCAAGGTTAGTAAAAATAGGAAATTTGTTTCAATGCAGACTCACTTATTATGCTAGAGATTCAGATCATGTTGATTGTTAATCTTCCTGTTCAGAATCCAGACTTTCCCAGGGTTTACTCATTCTGCAAGTGACTTCAGTATGTTCAGTGTTATGTAGACCTTTGAAAAAATACTGAGTGGGGACATCTCAGTGTCGTTGTTGAAATCAGCACAATCTTCTTTGTTCTTGCAAAACCAGATGATAGTGCCACACACGTCTTGGGGCATTGCAGCATGAGCTCATACTAGTAGCTGAGGAGAGTATTCTTCTTGCCAGCCTCAAAGACTCCTGGGAAATGTCATCATTTCTCGTCACCTTGCCATGGGCAAGGCAATCAATGACCATGCTGACATCCTTTTTAAAGTTCATCCATGACAGGCATGAGGTTGGAATTCTTAATTGTTGTATCAGTGACAACATTTTGTCTTGAATAGAGCTCTCGATAATGCTCCACCCATCTCTATATCTGTTTCCCTTGGTCTGTTTTGACAACTCCTAAAGTGGATTTGGGGGCCCGTTTCTTTTCCTGATATAATTCATATATGTAACATGTATTAGCTTGGGCTTGAACTGGCCCCTTACTCTTCTTCTGATCTTTATAATGTTCATCATTGAGGAAGAAAGAATAAGTAGATGTATATTCAGACACTTACACAAGGACATCATAAGCACAATACTCAGTTAACTAGAATGTGTGTCTCTCTTACTGGCAAACAGTAATCATTTTTGAGACTTCAGTCAACTGAAGCTCACCAAGTCAAATTTCTTCGTTCTGCTCCCAACAAAGATTAGGCCATCATCTTTACAGTAGCCCTGGTATGAGTGGCTGATGGGTACTATGCCTCGCCAAATGGCAACCCATGATTCTGGGGCCACAGATCTGATGAGGCTGATGCTATTTCTACTTTATATTTCATTGTATTATAGTCATATTATTCATGGTACTGTGGGCAAAAGCTAAAATATAATATGACATTAAAATGCATAAAGAAGAATGAGTTTTAAAGTCTTGTTTTGTTGCTGGAAGAGAAACTGGATTACACAGCTGTTTAGTGGACTCATAATTAATGATGAAATGATGATGTCATTCAGTAGATGTTGTATTAATGCAGTGAAGTTCTCTGTTCTGTGAAGCAGCGGTTGACTGTTTTTAGAGAAATTTGTCTGCTCTTGGGCTCTTCAATTTAGTTTTGGTTACATGTCCCTACGTGGGGATTATTATCAATAAAATGTAATATAGATGCTGTGTATTATTCCAGTTTTAATGTATGCACTGCAATCAGATTGTGTGAGCACTGTCATTGATATTATATAGCTACATGTAAGCAATATCTTGCTCAGGGTAGCTCATTTGCATATATTCTACATAAAATATTTTTTGATTATTTTTTAACATGATGAATAAATCAGATTTCAGCTGAAACTTTTGCTTTAGGAAGATTTTCTGAGTCAGTAAATTTTTTCATAACAAATCCACAAAGTTTAGTAAAAGTAAATGCAAAATTTATATTTATTCTAGAGTCTCAGTATATAGATAATTTATTTTATAGTTAGGCTTTTAGTGAGTATAAAACATTTTTAGCCATAAAGATAGCCAAAATCAGAAAAGATTCAACTCATTTTAGCAATTTTTCAGAGTAGCTTTAGCTGGAAAAGATTAAATCTGAGTTGACGGCATTGTTCTTAGACAAAATGATTGTAGGTAATTTGTTCTGTGCTTCAACAACTGACTTTCTGACAACTTCTTTCTATCTCTTCCTTTTTTTTTTCTTATTAATGTTTTGTCTGTAATAAAGATTCCGTTATTACAGGAGGGTTCTTTCTCGTTTTATATCTTTCCAAAGTTGATCATTTCTAGACCTCTTTTCCCAACAGCTTGCATGTTGCTAAATTATTGCTATGTTTGCATTTTATCATTTGAGGTAAGGAGCTTGGGTGTATAATGGGGCACCAAAGTGTGATGTCACATACCCATGGTAGCATTTTACTGGATCTGAACAAAAATAGAGTTGATGACATAACGTGACTATAATTATCCGTATAAAATGGATCAGAGTTTTGTGCAATCATTATTCAGAAAGCCACTGTTGTAAATTGGTCAGCTTTCCTGAAGATCTAATTCTAAAGAGAAAATACATTTCTTTATTTAGGTAGGTGTTCAAACAATTTATAGACATATGCAGTCAAGTTGGCTGACATAGCATAATATAACATCCATTTTAGTGTGAACAAAATGATATTCAATTTGTATATCCACAGCCTTGCCAACCTCAGAAGCTATCAGATTGGGAGAACTAAATTTTTACAAGGAAAAATAGAGAAAAATGAACAAAAAAAAGGCTGATTGCGGATGCACACCAAATTTTATGTTTCCTCTTGACAGATCTTTTATAAAATGTGAAAATAAACATTTTTTTTGTAAAAAAAACTTTGTAGTAGCAGATTTTGCCTTTTTCAATAGTTCTACCTCTGGTTGCCGATGATGACAGGGAATGCTTGACTCAGGATATTTTTGATTTCCATGGAGCATTTAGTTGTAGACTATAACTCTGCAGAGACTTAGTAAAGATAAACTGACATTATGTTATGATATATATTGTTATAATATACATTAGCAGAAGAAGATGTTTGAAATCAGGAATCTGCTGCCAAATTAGGAAAGTTGGCAGGTATGTATATAAGAACACATCCTAACAAAGATATTTATAGAATATCCCAGGTCATGAACATCTGCTGCGGTGTAATAAACACAATAGTTCTCTTCAAGATCACTTATATCTGTTGTTAGCTCTCTTCAGGTAATCTATTCCATGGTCCCACCACATTTATCTTCATTTGGAATGAGCGCTTGAGAATGGGAAAGAAATTAGTGGGGCAGGGGGCTCATTTTCTTCAAATTCAAACTGAAAGCAGTTAAGTGTTGAAAAAAAAAACAGTGCATATTTATGAAAAGCTTCAATTCTAAAAGAAGATTGAGTAATAAATAAATATGTGCAACTGTATGTTTTCACACAGAGGCCTAAACACATTTGATGTTAGTATCTCTCATTACCCACCAAGAAAATATAAAAGTGAAAAAATAATTTTGGGAAGAATCCTTGGATATCAAAACTTGTTTTTATAATACAACAAAGTAAAAATGTGTATTTTTTTTCTTGAAATTGTCCGAAAAATAAATTATCAAACAAGTGCTATTCAATAATAAAGAACAAAATACATACGGAAAATTGTGTAATCCCATCTCAAATATTCAGTTTAATCCCTAAAAATTTAAGCATATTTATATCAACCATAGAAACATGACGTCATGGCTTTGGTACTCTAACATAAGAAACATTCCTTTCCTTTCCTTCAGTCACAGACAAGTATGTATTTAATTGACTCTGCTTAGCTGATACCTTAATTCATATAAAAACTAATATAAGGCCCTTAAATATGTTCTCAATTATATTGGTTGCTTAGATGTTGGAACTCATCTTTAAATAACTAACATTCATTAGTTATCTTTATCTTTATTTTATCTTTGAATATCTCAAGTAATGGCTATCACAAGAAAAAAGTTATGAAGTTGGCTGCAAAAAAGTAATTGGGGAAAAAAATCACATTTCATTCATTTGATTTTTGATAAAATAACTCATCTTAATGAAGTGAATTTTGACAATAAAAATAGCTTACCACATAGTGATACCATAATACATGTTGAAAATAAAAGTCATATCTAATTTACTGTCATAGAAAAAGTAAAAGAACTGACTGTTTCAGGGTCAAATCCCACTCAGACAGAAGATTACAAGTTTTTGAGATATCCAAGGTCTTCAAATTTGGCCATAGAAGGGGACTTGGAATGATTTTCTAGATGAATAGCATGAAAATCTAGATAATTCTAGGTATGATTCAAGGCTATGTAGATATTTTTCTACATAGATGGTATGAAAATCTAGATAATTCTAGGTATAATTTGAGGCAATCAAGATGAAAACTGAAAACTAACATTCATAGTTTTCTATTTTCTCTTTCTCTTTTTACATCTATTTTCTTTGGCTGATTGATGATGTATGAATAGAGTCTCTCTCTCTCTCTTTCTCTCTCTCTCTCTCAACTTTTAACTTTTTAGTATTAACTGATGTCTAAAATTGTCTTTGTCGTTAGGTATATTTAAATAAAATTGACAGCAAAAGTCTTTTTTTTTTCAAGTAAGAAAATACGAGATATTTTTTCCGTGACCTTTTTCCCCAGTCAAACTTGTATAAAATCTTAAAAACAGGGCACGAAATTATGACTTACACCGCTTCATGATTGATATCGTTTCACTATGTTGTCAGACAAAATATTTTGTTCAAAATTATTTCACGTCTACATCGTATTTTTCCATTTCTTATTTCTATTTTCTTAGTGCCGTTCTATTCAACTTCGATATTATCGTTATGAATCGCATGAACAAAACAAATCGTGTAGATTGAGTGTGAAATCCTTACAAAGCAGTCAAGAAAGCATTTCTCTTGGAGACATTAAGTTTTAAAGAAGAAATCTCAACGTTTGGTTTCCTCTTGTTTTTCTCATTGCAGTTCCTCGTATGAAAGGTAAGTGGACAAAATATGAACGACTTTCATTTTGTCTCAAAGAAAGAAATCGTTTACCACTTCCATCATTAATTGTATTATTTTTTCCATTTGGCTGCTGTCAGCAACATAAAAGAGAAAAAATTATTTCACCTCTAATTTCCGTTTGTCCGATTCGGGATATTATGAAATATTCACTGTAAAAGTGATTAGACTGCTTGTTATTTCTCTCGGAAGAGTTGTTTTTAAGCAGTAGCATTATGTGAGTGAGAACAATGGACAATGATGATTGAAACAGAATTTCTAAAAATACTTGGTATTCCGGGCTGGGTACTCTTAAAAGATGCTAGATTCTATTACGATTGACACAGTGTGTGTGCGACCTTCCCCAGGGGTGATGCTAAATATTCCCACGGCCAAACGCAGCGTCCAGGCGTGGGAATTAAATATCATCCACTGCTCGGGCGCGGGAATTTTGTATCCTTCGTCGTTCGGCCGCAGCAAATAGCTAAATTCCGGTGAAGAGAAGACCAAATAAGTCCGAACTCGTTTACATTGACGACGATTGTGCGTACCTATCCGGGCTCTAAAATATTCAAAATTCAACTGTCTGGGCACTGGAAGATGCTAATTCCCATGACCAAAGCCTGGTTGATACTAAATTCCCAGGATTTGGTAGTTGGAATTTAGCATACACCAGGCTTCAGTCTTGGGTTCTGGCATCTTCCAGTGCCCAGGGGGTTAAATTGAAATTTTAGGGCTTGGACAGGTCTGCATGAGCTCAGGAGCTGGCTCA
This sequence comes from Thysanoteuthis rhombus, assembly GCA_963457665.1. Lineage (NCBI taxonomy): Eukaryota > Metazoa > Mollusca > Cephalopoda > Oegopsida > Thysanoteuthidae > Thysanoteuthis > Thysanoteuthis major. The sequence continues at coordinate 58,592,744 of OY735214.1, read as the reverse complement.
TAGATACTCTTTGTCTGTTAGGGCTGCTTCGAACTTGTTCAGACTGCTTTTACAGTCACTGTATCCTAGAGATAAGCATTCTTATCCATAACTGCCAGCGGGTCATACTTTTTATGCCCTTCAGATGGAACATTACTCATTTTGTTGAATGAAGATATTTTCAATTTATCTTGATTAGATGAGATATATTGTATGCAATAAGTTGGATTACTGTGACCCTATCAGAAATTCATTGTGTTTGAGAAATGTTCTGTACATTTTCTGTGTTCTAAAAAAGCTACATTGTTCCATTTTCGTCTCAAAACATAGTGTGTGTCCATTGACCTTGGCGTCAATTCCCTTTTCCATTTTAACCTTTTGCAGGTATTCATGATATCGATGATAAGAAAATGAAATTACTCAGTCATATTCTCAGACGAGACATATTCATGAGAGCAAGCAAAGCAATAAAATTTCATTTCAGATATAAATCAGATGAGAGGAGGCACTGGAGAAGGCCAAGAGTAACTCTCTCAGAAAAACTAAAAAGTGGTTCGCATGACCTCGAAAATTCTGATCCAGCACTGATAAATCGAACAAAAAAGTCCAAATTTGACCTGGAGAGATTTATATATTCATTCTTCTCACCACTCATTGAAAGCTTCTTGATATTTTTCTCTCATCCGTTTGAAACTTTCTTAATCATTTAGTTGCTCTTTCATTGAAACTTTTATTCAGGCTGGTGGGAAAAATACTGAAGCCACTAAAAAATTAAGATGAAGAAGAGAAGTAATCATGAAGATTGATAATAATGCTTTATAGTATTTCAATCAAATAAAACATAAATGAAAAATATCTTTATAATAATGAATGATAATAGCAAACATTGAGTTGTTACCTGTTGTTATTGGATCATTCCTTGATGTTTCTGTCCCCGATTTCTTCTTATTCATGCATCATTTTTAACATCTGGTGAGCACAGTTGAAGTGCCAAACCAGTTCCACTCAAATGATTCAATAGCGACAGTTAAAAGCCCTGTCTGCCATAATATATTTAGATGATTATAAAATTGATGATAAATAAATTCAACGAACTTGAAAGCATGCACAACTCTCAAAACAAATGAAAAAACATGTGTAATAATTTGGGATGTTAAACTGGAATAGACAAGAATAGAATAAAATCATCTTACCCATGTTGAAATAATTTCTTTTGAATTGAAAAATTCCATAACCCCACTGTATGAGTAACAAGGAATAATTATAAGATCAAATAAAAACTAATTTTATTGTGTATGTTATGTCAGACTGGAGTTGTGACGTTTTAAGTAAAAGTTATTAAAAACTAAAAACCAAAGAATAGAAAAATCAATTTGCCCAACACATTGTTATCCATCCCAGACACAATGGAAGAAAAAGGAAGTGTGTGATAGCATAACTTATTTGTCACTTGAAGAAGAAATTGTAGAATAAAAAATAGATATATATGCATGTGTCGTAGAGTTCTCACCTTATCCAGGAATTACACAAGCCTATTTTTCTTTGTGGAAAATCATCCGATTGTAGCAAGGTGATTGAACACAAATCTGTTGAAAAAAAACCAACATCTTTCACTGAGAATCATAAAATTCTACTTATTTGACTCTGCAGGGAAACATATCTCTGGTCTGCTAGCTTCTAAATTTTCCCATGTCCAAAAACTCCTGTTACTGGTTTCGTAGGTGCGTTTACCTTTCTATTGCTGCAACTTTCCATTTATTTATTAATGTTTTATTTAATTTTTCTTATCTTTATTGATTTTAAATGATATTTTCAGAGTCAAGTTGTGGGACTCCCCTGTCCAGGTGATAATTATGTTTGCTGTGTTTCGACACAAAGAAATCCAGCTAATGATAAAATCTATTAAGCAATCAGCCAGTTTTTGAACTTATCTTTTTGCAAAAAACACCTGTTAAAGTAATTCAATGAGAGAGAAATAACTTCCATAGAACCCAACCAAATTGTTTCCTCTAGAGCACGTTTTTCTAAATCATTTTTAACAGCCTAAAACAAGTCATAATTACTATAATGTTATCTGAGTGTATTCAAACAAAACTGAGCCTGTCTATAAGTGGAAAGAATGATCTATAAAATAAATAATTAATTCCAGCCTTTTGAACATTTTAGATAAAAATATCTTTATCTTTATATTTTGTATTATTCTTTTCAATTCAAATATAAATCATTGATTATGAATATACTGAATTTTCTATTTTCTTAATTATGTTCGTTGGAAAGTTTAGCAACATTTTCTAAAATAGAAAAATATCCAATAGCAACAATGTTACGCAGCAGTTTTGTGAATTATCTGTTTTCTTCTGAATTATTATTTCCTTTCCTATCATTCCAGTGTTGTTATCTTACTAAAAGCAATAACAGATACAATGACTTCCCATTGCTGAAATATCAAACTTTATGATATTAAAAATGAGTGAAATTGATTTCATGTTTTAAAACTTGTGATAATCTATGCCATTGGCTTGTGTAAGTTGTGACATTGAATTATCTATTGTAACTCTATATACCAAGTAGCAAATTACCAAACACTTCTTCGATTTACTGACTTTTATTGTTCTTATATGAACATATTTACATCATTCCCCATAATTATTTGTTTAGAAAGAATCAGTTATTTGCTTGTCAAGGTCTAGTGGTTGTGCAATCTTATTTCACAGGCTGTTAACTATTGTATTGAGTTTGATCCTCTCTGGATGTTGGATTATTGTGGCCCTGTACCAAACTTGACTAGCCTCAGTAAAAAACTACATGTATATATTACAATGTAATCTGAGTTTCTACAATATTCAATGTCTCTAATAATATATTTTCAATGCTTTCAATTACAGATGTCCTGGCTGGGAAAAATTATTCTTCGATACACGTATAAATCTTTTTAGTTCAAAACAAATAAAAGGAAAACTGTTGACCTTGCAGACAAAACTTGCAAATATATTCTAAAAATATTCTCCATGGAAAAGCTGTCAATAACATTTCTCTAAAGCATCACAATTAAAAGCACACAAGAGAGAAAATATGGACAAATCGTTTTCATAGGAAGTATATTTAGTGGAATATATGTGGAGACACCAGAGAAAATCTATATCTTTGGGTTTGAGGATCTTCTTTTTCACACAGGCCACTTTTTATAGAAGAAATGCAAGTGCATACTGGAGAGAAAACATACTTTTGTGAAATATGTGGATCTACCTTTGCAGAAAAGTCCAATCTGGTGCGACATAGGAGAACACATACTGGAGAAAAACCTTACTCTTGTGAAACATGTGGATCAGCTTTTGCTGACAAATCTAACTTGGTGAGACATATAAGAACACACAGCAGAGAGACACCCCATTCTTGTGAGGTTTGTGGATTTTCTTCAGCACGTAAGTCAAGTTTGGTAGAACATATGAGAACACACACTGAAGAGAAACCATATTCTTGTGAAACATGTGAATGTAGTTTTGCACAAAAATCTTATTTAATACAACATATGCGGAGACACACTGGAGAAAAACCATATTCTTGTGAAACATGTGGAATAGCCTTTGCTGACAAGTCTAATTTGGTACGACATATAAGAACACACAGTGGAGAGACCCCATATTCTTGTGAAACATGTGGATCTGCCTTTACAGAGAAGTCAAATTTGGTGCACCATATGAGAACACACACTGGAGAGAAACCATATTCTTGTAAAATATGTGGATATTCTGCTGCACAAAAGTCTAATTTAGTGAGACATATGAGAACACACACTGGTGAGAAACCATACTCTTGTGAAATTTGCGGATTTGCATTTATAAGTAAGTCAGATTTGGTAGTACATAGGCGGAAACACACTGGAGAGAAACCATATCCTTGTGTAGCATGTGGATATTCTTTCAGATGCAAATCACATTTGATGAGCCATATGAGAACACACTCTGGAGAAAAACCACATTCTTGTGAAGTTTGTGGATTCTCTTCCGCATACAAGTCAAGTTTGGTAGAGCATGTCAAAACTCATACTGGAGAGAAACCATATCCTTGTGAACTTTGTGAATCTGCATTTATAAACAAATCACATTTAACACGCCATATGAGAATACACACTGAAGACAAACTACTTTCTTCTTGACCATCTGGATTTTCTCTTGCAAGAAAGTCAAGTTTGATTGACATAAGAGAACACACTTTAAAAAGAAACTATATTCATACAGAATGTGTGGGTATTATTTTCAAAGTAATGTGTAGGACATGGTGATGCCAAGCCATATTATATTTGGTCTTTCTGATCAGCTGTTTCCAAAATTTTGAACTAAGTACAAACAGACTTCAAAAGGAATCTTTCATCTCTCGCTATTGATGAATATGGTAATCTCTGCTGTTTACCCTGTCTTGACAACAGTTATACCACGTATCATTAATAACTATGATTATTAAAACCTCATGGTTTGCAACATGAGATACACTTCTGTTGGCCCTTTGTTTACGAAGACTCACACTCTGAACATCACATTATTTGTCCTCCTGTAAATATATGTCATTTTTTTCTATTTCAGAACGTGTTTTTCTTGACAACTAATTTTGTAGGAATAAATTTTTGTTCTATATATTATTCATTGCATAATAATATTTTCTTATTAAAGATTTTTTTCTTTGATAAGAAAATACTTTTATGCAATGAATAATATTTAGAACAAAAATTTATTCCTATGAAATTGGTTGAATAGACAAGAGAGTCCTTGAAAATCTGGTATCAAGATCTGAAAGACAAATGAAATAATCATTCCATTTGAGATAAGTTTGAAAAATTTTTGATCGCTTCAATTTATGAAAATTGATAATTCACAACACTAGCAATTTTAAATGAAAAATATTCATAAATTCAATATTTTATGTATAAATCATTTGAATTAATTTTGTTGTATCTGACCCAAATTAAGACTTCTCAGAGATTCCAAATAACTGATTTGTTCCTGGAAGACCAATTAAGATTGTACACCTCTACTTCAAAAACTGATATCCTGAAGCTTCCTTACAAAAGGCAATCTGAAAAAAGTCATCAGAAGGTCAGTAAAGTTTTTCATTTCTTTTGAGTAATGTAAATGACTAATTATATTAGGACATGGGTTATTAACCAAATATTTAGAACTATAGATTTTCCTATAAAATTTCTTGAGTGCAGCTTCATTGAAAGACTAAAAATTCCAATGTGGCCTTTAAACATAAATAGGTACCTCCCATCTTGCATCACTCTATCCCCTCAACATGATTGGTCCATTGTGGATGAGTAACAGATTTTCCATCTTTTTCTCTCTAAATAATTTTCTGAACAGTTTTCTTGATTTTATCTCATATTGCTGACAGCTTTATGAAGGAAAAACATATTCACTATTTGAAGTGAAACTTTGGTTTGTGACTTCTTAGATAAAACTTAACATCTGATGGAAAGAAAATTGACATCCATGCACTATAAAACAGAGAAACAATCCCTTATTGCAAGTACGGATAGTAATGGCAGCAAATGTTTGTTGTTTGCCAGGATTGATTTTTATTCTTTCTCAAAGAGGACAGAAAATTTTCTGTACATTGATGCATGATTCAGTGTTGCTTTTGATGGAATTCTAAATTAAACCTTGAATGTAGTTACAATGGTTAGGTACAACAGCAACTGTTCTATCAAGTTATTCTCTCTTCATGAATTCATTGACAAGAAGTAAATTGCAAATTATAACTAGTGTACGTTTCTAATGTGGATGAGATATCTTGGTACTAAACATCATGAGAAAAGCCCAAATAAACATTACAATTGAATTTTAAAGTGTTTTTTTTTGTCTTCATTGCAAGAGAAGCTGGATTACACAGCTATTCAGTGGATTGTTAATTACTAATTAATTGATGTTGTCTCATAGCTGTGATGGTTCTTTGTTCAATGAAGCAGCATTCTTTCATTTCTTTCCTGTAGAGAATTGTAATTGACAGCTATAAGAGAAACATACCTTGTCTGCAGTAAATGTTTGCTACTCATTCAAAGATGATATTCACAAGACTAATTATTTTTTATTTAATGTAAAATTTCAGACAAAAAGTGAGACACAAGGCCAAAGAGCCTAAAGATGATGATTCTGAAAAGGAACAATAGTTTTAAGTAGACTTTTTTGTTCATAATGCATCTCTAAAACTCATGATATATCAACATCTTAATTTAGGACTTGGAAAAAAAAATTTGCAAAGTGTGTACAAGAAGTCTATGGGTCATTTGTTTTAGAGAATTCCCACTTAAAGGACGTGTGAACAAAGATTGGAAGAAAACCTTTTTTATGCAAAGTGTTTGGATTCGTATTTTCACTGAGTTCATCTTTGAAAATACACATGCAAATAGAGGGAAATATATGCAAAGTCTGTGGAGCTAACTTTTTTAAGAATACATATGAGCAAACTATGGAGAAAATTTTCATGCAAATCGTGTGCAGATTGTCGTTATCAAAAAGTTCTACCTTGAAAATTTATGCTAACACGCTGAAGAAAGACCATATTCTTGAGGTATAGAGACCTACATTTTCAATGAATTCATCATTAAAAATGCACATGCAAACACACACTGAAGAGAAACCTTACTCATGCAAAGTGTGTGGATCAGAATTTTCATAGAATTCATCTTCAAAAATACATGGGGTCACACACTGGAGAGGGACTCAACCCTTTTATATTTGGATTAAGATTTACAATGCTTACCAAGATGAAAATACATGTACACACACACTCACACACACTAGAGAAAAACCATTTGTGCAAAAAATGTGGATGAGCATTTTCAAACTGTTCGAATTTGAAAAGAAACCTGTGAACACATACTGGAGAGGAACCCCATTTATGCAAAATGTGTGGATCAGCATTTCCAAAGAGTTTTACTTTGAAATAACACATGTGAACACACTGTAGAGAAACCTTATTCTTGCAACATATATGGATCTGCATTTTCAGTGTTCAAACTTGAAAAATAGCATGCAAACATTTACTGGAGAGAAACCACATTCTTGTGATATGTGTGGATTGAGAATTATCACAGAATTTATCTTTAAAAATATACAAGCGGGCACATATTGGAGAGAAACCCTACCCTTGTGATGTGTATGGATCAAGATTTACGATGAGTACCAACAAGAACACACACTGAAGAAAAACCCTTCTCATGTGGGATTTGTCGGTATTTTTACAGAATTCAGGTTTAAGAAGACAAAATAACTTTACTCTGAAAAGACACAAGCAAACGTACACTGGAAAGAAACCATAATCTTGTGAAATCTGTAGCTGTTTATTTTATGGGAGTCAGTTCTGGCCTACCATGAGCACACATACTGGAAGAAATTTTTTTCTCTGGGAGTGTACAGATCTCTTTTTTTCCCACCAGTCAAATTTTGTGTAAATTTGCTTACACACCCTTGAGGAAATCCAATGTGATCACATGCTTGAAATACTGATTGTTCTCATTAGTATGTGTCAATAAAGAAACAAAATGGTTTCTTACGGTACAAATTCAAGTGGGAAAATCCAGGGACAGACAAGCAACCGGAATGATTTTTTATTTTTATTTGGGCTGTTGAATTGCTGCAATATTAAGCTTCACTATAATGAGGTTTCTCAGATGAAACAAGAATCAAGGTAATGGTGTATAGTACTGAAAACCAGCAAATATGAAGACAAATAGAAAACACATTGAAATTGGATAATCAATATTTATTTTCTCTATGATCCAGCAATTTCACTTGTATGAAAGATTATGTTGAATATATTAACTTGGGATCTTCCTAGAAAAACCCCACAAAACAAACCAAGATACTTTCATTAATGATGAAACCTGAATCATTCATGTTGAATACTGTAAAGCAAGACAATATACAAACTTCAGACATAATTTCACAGGAGCCCTGGGAAACTCAAACTTTGGTGTGTTTTAAATTACAGTATTATCTTATTTTCTTTAAAAATCTGACGTCACATCAAAGAATTTTTTATTCTGACTGTTTTAATCTGTTCAATTCCTTTTTCTATTTGTATTCGGGAAGTCCAACTGTCTCAGATGTATGACAAGAGCCCCCTAGCACTACACTAGGTACCTTTGGCAACTGCTTGTGTTGTCAGTACCTCGAGCTTGCCAGTTCTTTCAGATAGTGATCGTAATGCACTTTTTTCTTTTGAGTCTTAAGAATATAATTTCTCTCTAGCATGAGTCTTCAAGTGTTTTCTTAAATGTGAACTTGTAATAAATGCAGATCCACACGTTTCACAAGAATATGGTTTTTCACCGGTGTGTCTCCGTGTGTGGCATTTTAAAGCTGAACTGGTTGTAAAAGTAGATTCACAGTCTCTACAAGAATATGGCTGTTCACCAGTGTGTGTTCGCATATGGATTTGTAAAGCTGAACTTTCTGTGAATGCAGATCCACACACCTCACAGGAATATGGTTTCTCTCCTGTGTGTGTTCGCAAATGTATCTTTAAAGTCGAACTTTCTGAAAAAGTGGATTTACACACTATACAAAAATAAGGTCTCTCTCCTGTGTGTTTTCGTACATGGACTTTCAGAGCTGAACTTTCAGAAAATGAAGACCCACATACTTTGCAAACATATGGTTTCTCTCCTGTATGTGTGTACATGTGGATTTTCAAATGTGAACTCCTTGCATGAAATGAACCACAGATTTCACATGAGTAGGGTTTTTCCCCAGTGTGTGTCCGCATATGCCGATTCAGATGTGAATTTAGTAAAAAAGCAGTTCCACATACTTTGCAAAAGAATGATTTCTCTCCGGTGCGTGTCAGTAAATGTCTTTTTAATGTTGAACTCTGAGAAAATGCTGATCCACAAATTTTACAAGAATATGGTTTCTCTCCTGTATGAGTTAGCATATGTTGTTTTAAATGTGAACCTTCTGAAAATGTAGATCCACACACTTTGCAAAAATATGGTTTCTCTCCAGTGTGTTTTCGCATATGGAGTTTCAAAGCTGAACTCCTTGAGAATGCAGATCCACAAATTTCACAAGAAAATGGTCTCTCTCCAGTGTGTGATAGTATATGTCTTTCCAGATTTGAATTCAGTGAATATATTTTTCCACAAATTTGACAGTTACGAGTATTTCTTTGAGAATTTGTGGTCATGTTTTTTGATATCAGGTTAATCTAAGTGAACTCGCAATGTTCTCTAATACTTTCATAATGAACGAGTTCCTTTCCTTTCCTCTATGCAGAAGAATCTATGAAAGGGGAAATCATGAAAGTTCAAAATCATTAGAAATTCAGATAAAGAACATAATCAATACTCAGGTCAATTCATTTTAAGCATTTTCATTTGATTTGTTAGTTCCTAATTCTGCCAGTGTTAGAAATCTTTATAATATCTTGAAGTTGCTGAAAACAGCAAAAGAGAAGTTTATACATTCAAGGCTAGTGGTTTCATGCAACATAGATATATTATTGCTTTTTATTTGGCATAAATTAGAGAATAAGAAATATACAGAGGGAAAATTACAAAGAAATGAAATACTTCATAAAACCATAAATCTCTTAGCAAACCTTCTATATGATCAGGAAAAGGCCTTCAATATTTCTTTCAAATCAATCATTGTAAATGTGTACATTAATATCAAATGTATGCAGGATATTTTCTGTTTAATAGTACCAGGATGAATCAATAAGGCTATAGCCTGAAACATGGTAAATATAAAAATTTTAATGTAAAATTTTCACTTTATATTGTTTGATATTTTAAATCACTGTTGCTCTAGGAACTGCCCACCTAACCAACTAAGCTCTTTCTTTTTGATCGTGTGTGTGTGTGTTTACCATTTAACAAAGATCTTTGTTTTAAAATCTTTTTTAAAATCTTTTTGGGGATTCACATTTTGTGTTGATAACTTTTGAAAGATAATTTTAGATAGAAGGTCTATCTTTTTAAGGTAATTGTCTAGTCTATTGGTAGTAGTACCTGCATGAGCTATGGGGATTCATTAATACGATGTATGATTGATATTCACCACTAAATTGGATGCAATGAAAAGAAAAGAGATCATTTTGAAAGATAAATGTTTCATCATCATCAAGCCAATGATTGATTGATATACCTATATATAATTGCTACTTATTTGGCATCAGAGAGTAAGAATTACACAAAAAGATTATGAGAACAAAATCATTTATGGAATCAAAATTCTAATAGAAATACTTTTAAATAATCTGAAAAATGCTTGAAATCAATTTCTCAACATGTATATAACAATGTAGAATTTAAAAGATAATGCTTCTCTGCATTGACATAAAAAATGTTTTCGGTCAGATTGAAGTATAGTAATGAATTGAATGGAAAATATCATTAAACCTAGAAATAATGTAGGAAATAATCAAAGTAGCTTATTGAGCAGCTGAAGTCAAGTGAATGGAGCTTTATTTTTGATCCTTAGTGTAGTCTAAAAATAAAAACAACTAAGCAGATCCAGAGTGGTGTGTAATTGATGTTATATTACAGTAACAAATATACAGACAAGCATACAGTTTGGATCATTATAATACAAATAATTAAGAAAAGGAAAAAATTAACAACAAACATATAGATTATTTATTTAATATTTTTACATGCACAGTTTTACCAGAATACAAACAATAATTATAATTATAATTCAAAAGTGAGGAACCATTGTTAAAAGAATTAGTGGTATATGCCAAGAGAAACAGAATGAAATGCAATAAGGGACGGGTGCAACAACTCTTATTCCTCCTGTCAGAGGAAAGCTAGAGTGACGACACTCATTCTGCACATGAACAGTTGGATCCTACCCATCACCAAGAGGACAGGAGACATATTCAACATCTGCTGCTGCATTTATTGGAAAAACATGTCTTGGAGGCATGAAAGTAATTTCTTTTTATGAGTCATATTTTTGCTATGCTGTCCTGACCATTTGCAAGAATCAATCAAAACTTAGTCTCAATCATTGTTTTGTCTATTTCCAAGTGATATGGTTAGCATGTATGTCAGTGTGTCTAGCAATCACATTGTGTTCTGTCATGGCTGATATGGTTGAGAACAGTTACAATGACATATTTGAATGTCTGTCATCTAAAATATTTAAAAAATTTATTAGCTATGTCAGCGTGCCTGTTAGGAGCCTCTAAGTCACACTTCACATTCATTGGAGTGTGACAAAAATCAGTTTTTAAAACAGATGCATGTTCAGTCTTCTGCCAGGAAAAAAGATTTCATTATAATGATAAATATCAGAAACAAATAACAACCTAAAAAAAAAAATTGCAATGTACTTATGATTTATATCAAGGTTTATGATGTTCATTACGAGTCAAAATTTGGAGTCATGTGAAAAGATTCCATCGTAGAATAAATATGGTCAGAATAAATTCCATATATGACATCGCTAGTATTTTCTGCTGGAAAAAATCTGAAATATTGTAAAAAAAAAAAATATCTAGATTCTGGAGAGTAGATGTGATCAATAAACCATCAAAGTAAGGTTAACAAAGCTATTTTACGAAAAATGAAAAAAAAAATGTTTTTAGAAAGGATCTGGTGCCAATTCTGAATTCTGTAGACAAAATGGAATAACCAAGAATGTTACATATACATACACAAACACTCATGCATATAGAAAAGGATAGAACCCTTCACCACCCTTTGGTGGCTACAGATCTTCAATAACTAAAATGTAACAAAAACAAATTTTATTTTGAAAAAATAAGTGAATATGATTGAACTATTTTACCATGAGCACCACAGGAACTACATTTTTTTACAGAGATAATAAGAAATTAGATTTGTTACATGATTATTTAAAAAACATTTTCAAATATTTCTGCAATTCCCGATAATTTATCTTCATACAATCTCCAGAAGGATCTTAATCCTTAATTTGAGAAGCGCTGTCTTCGCCCAGGGCCTCAAGTTGCTAATATCCAGCAGTGGACCTTAGTCTATGGTGAAATCATTTGTTATTTAACAGCACTAACAGTCACAGGCATATGGGAATTCTTTGGTTAACGGAGGCAAAAGGCTTGATTTTCCAGGGTTTTGGCTGGCAGTTAGCTCATGGTTCGTACGTCTATGCTTACAGTTACTTAGATCATCACAGTCAAAAATAAGTATATATGCCAAGAGAAACCGAAATATAACTACGTATTTCTCTAATCATTCATGAAGTAATCTAATTCAAATTTGAAAACATATTTCATTAAAAAATCAAATGTTTAATCCAAGAATAATTTTGCGAGAATGTATACGAGAAGTTTTGTGCAAAAACTATGTAAACAGAATTAATAGGAAAAATATGTCCACTATCCGGGGTAGTAATTGCAGGGGGAGGGGGAGGAAGAAGAGGAAGTAGTCTCATTCTTGCGAAACATTGCAATACTCTGTGAGTGTATCAATAAATATCGTAAATGGCTTTTTTGTGTTTGTTGGCTATTTTTGGCTTTTTTTCAAAGACAAAAGTGTGGACCTCATACATTCCATTACGTCATTATAATAGAAGATGAAAAAAATGATCGGAGTAGATATTCATCCCTTCTTTCCAGTTCATGTGAAGATGAGCATTTTAGAGAGGAACTCCTTCAAAATAAATCGAGGGAGATAACTCGAACAAACAAACAATTATAATCATTAATTGGAAAAAGGGCATTAAAAACATGAAAAAGTACGAATAATTCAGAATAAATTGAAAAATACGAATAGTTCAGAATGAATTCAAAATACTTTATTGCAATGATTAGACATCCATAATGTTTAAAAAGGACAACGAAAAACTTGAGAACACATCAAAATTGATTCTTGATATTGGATATCAGCTTTAGATATTCAGCTTATATAAATTAGGTTTAGTTTAAGAAAAAAAAATCGAAATCCCAATACTTCTCAAATCAGAAAAAAAAATCCCATTAAATTGAGATCATAATCATTCAAAACGTCAAAATTTGAAATTAAAAAAATTTAAATTCAGAATGCACCATTCTCAATTTCTTTTGTCATTCATTTGCTATATAATTATAGTTCTTCTCATGTTTTTCATGGACTTTTGAAATTAATTGTAATATTTTTGTAATTCGTTGGATGCTGGATTCGAGTTATCCCCCTTAATGCATCTTGAAAAATTTATCTCTGTAGATGAGAGTTATCTCGCCAAGATGTTTGTCTTCATAATTACCTTCCTGCTTATTTTTGTTGATTTACGTAATCGGAAACAACCGACAGACCGACCGGAAGGCGTCTTATTGAGATGAGTGGATACATCTAAAAATTCCAATTAATTTTTTTTTTTCAGTAGATTTCATTGAATAAAAGAGACAAATTAATTACTTTGATGCTTCTTTCTATCTTTAGCAAATCTGAAAAATTCCGATTTTGGTTGGCCCGTTATTAGGAAGATTTTTCTCTCGATCTGAATACAGTATCAGTATCCTTTGTTCAATATAGCTGCTATATGTTGGAGCTGAAAATAATGACACAAATGAAACATCATTAAGAAAAACAGGGAACCACGATAAACAAACCTCAAAATCGTCACGAAGAAAATATCTCTCTGAGACAAAACAGTGAGAAGAAAATCTCTGAGCGGTGTTGAACAAGATCGCGTCCCTGATGCTAAAAGACCCCTAAAACATTTTAATGGCTTCTACGTTTCAGGGGCACTTCATTTTGAAAATACATACACGTCGAAAGTAAGCATCTTTATTAGAATGTTATTGATATTTCATTTTACTTTACTTAGTAAAGCTATGATTTAAATTGTTGGAATCAGAAGAGAAAAGTCAAATAATCCTGATTGAATAAATAAAATGTATTGCATGAAATAAATTTTTTTCATAGGACATTGTTCCTTACTCAGAAATATAATTACTTTTTTCCTATTAAGTTTTTCCTTTTGCACATTATGTCATCCAGTCGCAAAATTTTGTCAAACTCCAAAACTGGAGTAAACTGATATATGAAATCCATATTCCCCTATCATGATTTGAACTTATACCCAACTGATTACCAGGAGGCTGTCTTACTGACTGAGCTAAACTGAAAACCTAGACAGAATCCCTTTGATTAGATTCAAAGATGACAAAAATTTTAGTGATTGGTGACAGTAAAAGTTTTTTTCACCTGGTCCCATATTCTAAATGTTTTTAGAAACTTTTTTTTTACATATCCAAAAATTGAAACACAATATCAGAGAGTACTATTTTTTCATTACTGGTTTAATGTTCTAATTACACATTTTCAAAGTTTAACATGTTTTCAGGTATTGAAAAAAACTGAAAAAAAATAATACCACTGTATTGAATTTTTTTCTGAGCCTCAGACTTCAAATTCTAATGAATGTAGGTCAATATGTTATTTATAATTCTAAGTTATTTAAAAATAATCATATTTGATTTCATAGCATCCAAAAAGATTTAGTTTAATGTAATGAATATGTGAGAGAATTGGGTAAAGGTTCCAAACATGAAATGGCTGAATCATTTTCCTGAATGAAGAGAAAACTTGTTTTTTTTCCAAGATTTTATTCATCATATATAAGAGCAAATATGCAAAATATATTACATTCAACAATTCTTTCTAGCAGACAGCAATATATATTCTTTATATATTGTTAAAGTAGTTACAGGGTACTTCAAAGTAATTCTATCAATACATACCTCATTGAAAGAATTACTAATAGTTGATAAAACAAGAGTCAAGAATGAGAAATATCTTATTCTCATCTACTTAATAGAATTTGAATGGAGATCATACAAAGCTTTTTATAACAACTATTTAACTATCATCTTCATCACTGTAAAGGTGTTGACAGAGGTTGTACTTTGGGGTTTCGGAAACAAAAATAAAAATGTTTGATACAATGATTTGATTATCTTCTAGGAAGGGAGTTAAATTTATGAAATAACTATAATGCATAACTAGCTCCTTATTTAGTGTACATGAACAGTGACAAAATAAAATATGAAATGTTCTATGATGAAGTCATCTCAGATAACAATTATTTTTTGGGAAATGGTTTTTATCTGTTATATCCTAATAACACATTTTTGGGAAGTTTTGTTTTTTTACCTGAGCTCATATACCGACACTTTCCACGTTGATTTTCTCACGTAATGTCATTATGATTAGACCTTTTCCCCTTTTAGAGGTCAAATTTTAGAGAAAACTTCTTTCTTTTCAGGAGTCAACAGTCCTTTTTTGAAAAAAAAAAAAAACTAATTACAGAGTAGTTTCACTTACTTCTGTATTAGTTATAAGTAATTATAATATTCATTTGATACTAAGGAAGTGACTTGACACTAAGCGAAGGCAGCTTTTATGCAAGTTTTCAGTAAATTTCAAATCTGAAAGATTTAAAAATTCATATATGCTCATTTCATCAAATAATGTTTCCCTCATATTTATGATGACACAGTCATTTTCAAAAGTAAATCCATCGAAATGTTTTATGAATATATAGTTCTTGAAAATGTACTCCCAGATCACACACAAATCTATCTATATCATATAATGTGTATTTAGACAGCAATTCTTTTCTTTCAAACAGGTTCAGCTGAATAGAATAGGTAGATTTTGTAAATCTTTTACTCATCTTAACACAGAATCACAAGTGTAAAAGAACTGTCCAAAGCTTATTTAGATGTCTATCACACGCTTTGAATCATCACTGGTCATTATTAGATTTTGAAGACCAACAAATATGGGAGTATTAGTAATAGTCTTAATTTGGACTTAGTACAGTTAACTAGGTTTTTTATACAGCTCTTTAGTATCTATAGGGGCATCCATTGATGTAGTTAATGCTGGTAGTTTTCTTTTTAATTGGAAGGTAGTAAAGTTATAGTTTTTAGCATTGATTAGGACAGGAATTTTGTTAATAATGTCAAATGGAAGACTGAATCATTTTGAAATGCTTTTCTTAGTTCTTTAATAAAATTAGAAAATCGTCTATGTAACAAACATACATAGAAGGTTTAGTGAGGTCATTTAACGTAATGTTCCCCAAGTAAGCCATAAGTAAAGAGGGACCAAGGGAAGAGCCCATAGTTGTTCCGTTGGTTTGTAAATAGATATTCCCTGATGATCATAAAAGGGAACTGCAAACTAAGAGAAGTTTCGTTACAATAAGAATAATTTCCAGAGCAGGGAAGGAATCAATGATTGTGAATATTTCGTACAATAATATCTATTGTATCTTTCACTGGATCATTACTGAATACATTCTTAATGTTAAGAGGAGCAAGAATTTCATTACTACGTATTTGTGAATCCAAGATTAGGGTTGATTGATTAGTTGGGTGTACAGAGTATTCATTCGGTATAATACAATGGGATTAACTGATCAGATTTTAGACAAGTGATATATTGGAGTAGGAACTTGAGATGTGAGGGGACATGAGGGGGGATGAGGTTTGTATATTTCCACATAGCTGCATAAATAACCAGGTTTGTAGTCCACAACTATTTTGAGAAGTTTTGTTGATCCAATTTTGTATTAATAGTGATAATTTCAACTTGATTTTCTATCTGGTTGATCAGATTTTTGAATCACAGTAGCCCCACAATTGGCTTGACCAACTAGCCTCAACAGATTCTTCTTTTTTAGTGTCTATGTCTTCAGGCACTTCTGGTCACATTTTTTTCTCCCTGTAATTTTAAGATATCTATATATAGCATTTCAATTTCGGTATTCTTATTAATGATATTGAATTTGTTGTAAAGATGGTAGTTTGGTTGAAAGGTTGAAAAAGTCATTTTGATGGTCAGTTAGTTGATGATCTGAGAGGTGGATAAAGTTATCAGATGAGTCTGGTAAGCGTACAGTGCCTTTATATAGACGATTAGATTTTTTTAATATGTTTGTGTGTGTATTAATCATTTTTTGCAATAAGAGAGAGCCTGTGATTGAATTTAAGGAGTTGTGGAGGACTGAGTTACTTTTAATCTAATTAATAACATCTTTGGCTTGGGTGAACTATCTTTCTATGAGGTTACGTCTGAATCTTTGTTAACTTCAGAGTTACATATTTTAAATATATGTATATATATATGTATATGCCTAAATATATATATACATCAATGATCCATTTCACAGCAAAATGCAGATCAAAATCAACATGGCTCCAGCCACTATGGATCCTAGTGAGTTTAAAATCAAAAATTTCTCAAGAAGGCATTGCATCTGGATGGTGCCTTTTTCGGTGTTTATTCAAATTTGAACTTGTTGTAAATGCAGAACTACACAGCTGACAGGAAAATGGTTTTTCTCCACTGTGCGTGTGCATGTGTACAGCCAAATTTGATTTCCTCGTAAATGAAGATCCACATATTTCACATGAATATGGTTTCTCTCCAGTGTGTGTTCTTGTATGTTGCATCAAATGGGACTTTCGTGAAAATGAAGATCCACACTGTTGACAAGAATATGGTTTCTCTCCGGTGTGAGTTTTCATATGTCTCCTCCATGATAAATTTCTCAAGAATGCAGTTCCACATATTTCACAAGAATATGGTTTCTCACCAGTATGTGTTCGCATATGTTCCACCAGAGTTGACTTCCACCCATACGATGATCCACATATTTCACAAGAATAAGGTTTCTTTCCGGTATGTTTTAACATATGTCCAACAAAATGTGCTTTTGTTGAAAAAGAACCACCACACTTTTCACAAGAATATGGTTTATTTCCAGTATGTGTCCGCATATGACTTTTTAAATTTGAAATCACTGTAAATGCAGATCCACACACTTCACAAGAATATGGTTTTTCTCCAGTATGTATACGAATATGTTGCACCAAATGTGACTTCTCTGAAAAGGAAGATCCACATACTTTACAAGAAAATGGTTTTTCGCCAGTGTGTCTTCGCATATGACTTTTCAAATTTGCTTTCTTTGAAAAAGATGAGGTACATAATTCACAAGAGTATGGTTTCTCTCCAGTGTGAGTCCGCATATGACTTTTCAAATTCCAAATAACTGCAAATGCAGATCCACACTCCTCACACGAATATGGTTTCTCTCCAGTATGTGTCCGGATATGTTGTACTAAATGTGCCCTTACTGAAAAGGAATATCCACATACTTTGCAAGAATGCGGTTTTTCTCCAGTGTGCGTTCGCATATGTCGTACTAAATTTGACTTCACTGAGAAGGAAGATCCACATACTTGACAAGAATGTCCTTTATCTTTTGTATGTCTAGGCAGATTTTTTTTCAAACTTGACTTTTCTGGAAACCCAGACTTACATACTGTAGAAGAATATATTTTTTCTCCGAGGTGTGTTGGTGAATGTTTCATTGAACCTGACTTCTGAGAAGAAGAATATGGTTTCTCAACAGTGTGTATCAGAGAATGTGTCTGTAATTCTGAATTGTTTGAAAATGAAGATCCACACTTTTTACAAAAATATGGCTTCTCTTCAGTGTGAGTCTGCAAGTGTTTTTCCAAGTTTGAACTTCTTGAAATTGTAGGTCCACAAATTTCATCAGAACATTTGTTTTCACTAGAGTCCTCCATGTTTTCTTTGAAGTAACAAAACTTTCATACATTTAATTACACAATGTTATGAAAACTTTACAAAATATCTTCTGATACTTTACTGCAAACAGGATCTGTGAAAAAAAAGAAATTGAAAAATATTTTAAGAAAAATAGTGAAATCCAATAGTTGAATCAGATTATGTTTCATTTCAAGTTAAATATGCTTTTTTACAGATGATATTTTTTCCAAATATCTAAAATTAGGATACATTCAATGATGTTATCCATCTCCAAAGGAATCAACAAGTTTTCAAAATTAAGTCAGAGGTGACTAATTCAAGGTTTTGAGTAATTTGTTAGGATAATTCAGTCATCAATTATTAGTGGATCAGAATATCAAATTTTACTTTAAATCAATCTGACTAAAAAATACATATAATTTTTTTCCTCCTTGTTTTTCATTAAAGACAATTAAATAAACCATATCTAAAACTTCACCTCTACTTAATCATCATTAGTAGAAATATTTTTTGTCTTTGCTTGGGGGTTGACAAGGGATCAAAGGTTACATGAAGGGTCAATGGTCTAAAAAGTTGGGGAGTCACTTACTTCAGGACTTTCAAATATAGGATTGATTGAGGTTAGCTAACTTTGTTGATAGTGATTGATAAAATATCTAATTGTTGATTGCTGCAGCACTACAGTATACAGTGACAGAAAAATAATCTTTCAGAAATTTGCAGAAAGGTGTAATTGGACCTAGTACCATGACTAATATAATCATTTATTTCTTCAACATTTTAATGGTATTTATATTATGCTACCAACAACTTGTACGAGTGCATCACCATTGTTCAGGCATGAACTTGAACTAATTTACTATGATTATCTTAAAAAAATAGATCTTTTATCTAAAATTATCAACAAAAAAAATTCCAGGACAAGATTTGGGCATTGTTGGTCCAAAATGGCTATAAAGATCTCTATCTATAAAGCACTTTTTCTGAACAACAAAAAAAACAAAAAAACAAACCCAAACATTTTAGATAGTACCTAGTGGTCTACTCATGTGAATTTTCAAGGTTGCTGCCCTTAAAAATGTGACAAGGAAGTTTCCAAGATGAGCAAAGAGAGAAGAATCCGTAGCCCAATCGGCAGGTTGATTTACCGATTTGAGGGGCTATGGTGATTTGATAATAACAAAGTGAACAGATTTTTGATTTTAGGATGGTTTATATTTTTCTTCAGGATGGTTGGGAAAAAAGTTACTCTGAAGCCATACTGACATTGATGCAAATGTTTACAGCACCACATTTTGCATAATGTTAGAGAAGTCTTCACTTAAATTGAAGTGTCTTCAAAGTTTAATCAGCTCTTTGTGCAATAAGTTAACTGTAGCATATTGCTTATGAGCCCCAGGAAACATTCTAAAGCTAGGGAAATCTTAGAAAAGAACATTAACCTGCATTTTAACACTTGTCTTTCTTTGACATAGGAAAAGTCATTCTTGGACAAGAAAGTCACTGGTGGTGAAAAACAGATTTATTCCAAGAATCTGAAATTGAAAAAAAATTATGGTTAGTTTCAGGCCAGTTTTCCACATCTCAAACTGAACAGAATCTACAAAGGAAAAAAGTTCTGACTTGGTGGAATTCAAAGGAAATTCTTTCTGAACTGAAACTTTGAATGTAATGCTACCGAGAGCAACTGACTTGAATGAATGACACAGATAAGCGGAAAAAGATCTTTTTCAGGACAAAGAAGTTAGACAACTGATTCTGCAGTATTACAACATTTATCCTAATGTTGCAAAGATGACACAGCTGGGAATGGTAGTCTTTCCATATTCTCCAGATCAGTCATTTTCAGTCCGTCATTTGTTTCGCCCTGAGTAAAACACCTTCTGTGGTTCCGAAAAGTTAAATATATCTAATAAGTATTCAAATCAAAATCTGAATCATTTATAAGGAAATATACAATTTAGCTGGAAGTTTTATGTAGGGTCATTGAGTGCCTGACTGAATAATAATGAATCTATATGAATGATTTTGTCGAAAAACATGGGAAAATTCTCCATCAACCTAATATTTCACAATTTATGCTTCAAATATGACAATAATGTTATGTACCTTGGTTATTTGAGTTTTCTGATAAAAATGAAAAATAAATAAGCAATAGGTAACAATTTGCATGCAATTTTACGAGAAAATCATCACCAGGGAAATTTTTAAATCTCGCAAAAATCAGCAATTTTGATACAATTCTTGATACTTATTCAATAGAGGATGATTTTTTTTTTTGAATTGTTCATTCCAGATATTTAGGAAGATCAATTTTTTTTAATTTGATTCTTACCATTTTGAGGATTTATTTTATCTATTCATTGATGTTTTCATTGATTTTTACACATTTATCAGATAAATCCCTCAAGATATCAATCATGCTACCTGAGTCCAAGCCCTTCCTCAGGGCTTTTCTAAAAAAACGTAAAAATAATTAATGTCTTGAGGGATTTATCAGTTAAATGAGTAAAAATTAATTAAAACATCAATGTATAGATAAGATAAATCATCAAAATAATGAAAGGTGGGGTAGGAATCATAGAAAAAAATTGTTTTCTTCCGATATTTGATATGGAACATTTTTTTTCTCTTAAAACATTCATCAATTATTAAATAAGTATTGAAAAGTTTAATGAAATCAAAAAATCTGCTGCTCTTTGCTAGACTTTAAAATTTCTCAGGAGTCAATTTTCCAGGTGAAAATCGCACTCATATTGTTCATACCTAAAAAGCTACAAAAAATAAAGGTGAAAAGTAAGAAGTAGTCATAAAAATTGAGAATAATGATTCATAATACTTCACTGAATAAAACTAAAAGAAAAATATCTTCATTAGACCGACCAAGTACCAGCAGAGGGGAACTCGAAGGGCATAAAAAGTTCAACCGGTGACTTTTTGTGGGCAATAATACCACGATTTCTCACACAATGGTTCCTAAAATTAATGAATATGGATTGAAGTTCGCAACTTTTAGTTATTTATAAGAAGAAAATATCACATCCTGGCAACTTCAAACAGAAAATCAGCGCAGAACCCAATATTCACAGTAATTCAATGCTAAAGATCAGTTCATAAGTCATATCTAAACATTGCTCAATTTTTCTCTGCCTGTTCTGAGGTAGTGCAGTGGATAAAGAGCTTCAATATCAACCTGCATTTTATTTAGTGTAAGTGAGACAATTTAGTGTAATGAAAAACAAACATATTAGGGCTCAAGGAGTGATAGTTTTGAAATTATGAGTGTATAGGCATGTCTATCTTTTGAGGTATGAATTGAAGAGAAGAAAAACTCAAACTATTACTATGAATATGATTTCTTTTCTTATAATATTTAAACCCATTTGAGAGAAATTCTACTAGGTAGGAGCATACATTCTAACGAAAAATCCTTACCTTAGATTTTTTAGGCAAAAAATAAATTTTGTGTATCTTTCCACAGGAACAAATACATACCTGTAGCTTAAGTTGGTAACAATAATTTAACGTGAACAAATAGCTAAAATGATTCTGTTTCATAGAACAATCTTTTTTGATAGATACAACTAAACAAGTGTAGTACAGTATTGATCACAGATAAAAGTGGCAACTAAAAATAGATCTAGATATACATAGAGAGAAAAAAAATTGATTAGGCATTTGATTTCAAATATTCCTCAAAAAATTAAGTCGACAAAAATAAAAAAATAAGATTTCTGAAATGTACTGCCATATTTTATGGTAATAATGGGAACATAAAAACGATAAAAAGAAATAATTTTTAAAAAAATTCTACCATATGGCCCTTAATTAAGAAAATAGTAAGCAAAATCTTTTTCTCAAATATCCAACTCGAGTGAAAGTTTTGGCTGGGCTGTCATAAACATCAATGAGAAAAACAATAAATCAAATTCATATTTTAAAACTTACCTTTCAAATGGGAATTTCTAATGAATGAATAACACAAAGGAAAGAACGGAGAAAATAAGCCATTTTAAGTGTGTGTTTAAAAGAAGAAAAAAAGAATTTTAACTTGGTACGACACAAATACAGAAGTGAGGGGCTCGAAGTGAGAATTGAACTCACTCCTTCAATTATGCTTTGCAAGACTATAACCACCGCTTCGCGGTAAAGTGTACTAACCTCTGTTTACAAGAAGTGTTGTCCGAATTTTGTTGCTTTGTTGGGATTTCTCAGTCAATAATGTTGATTCAACGAATTCATCAAAAGATTCAGTTAAAAAAGAATGATAATACAGTAACATTAGGAAATGGAAACACACGATGCAGACAAAATTATTTCGTCTGATGACAAAGCAGTACGAAAACACTAAACGGTGTGAAATATCATTTCGTTCCCTGTGTGAAAAAATGCAGATGGTCTTCAGCATTAGTTATTCAAATAATTTTTTTTTCAAAGATTATTTCAAGCCATTATCAACAGATTTAGGGAAAAAATTGGAACTTTCATATTTGTAATTTAATCCGACATTTCACACTGAGACAGCTTTAATAGAATTTATTTAGATATGTTCATACACCTATGATTTCTTTTATTTCCTGTATTGTCCGAGGAAGAATGAACGGCTGTACATTAATTTAGAAAATATGGAAGGTAAGTTGAAAAAACGACAAATACAGTTGGCAATTTTTCGTTTTAAGTCATCCGTTACGTTTTGTTAATTTGAAGCCTTTAGTGACTTTTGCTACGGAAGATCATACGCATAAATTTATTTTATTTTTTCCTAAAACCTGGTTTTCTCAGTATTCTTTCAGCGTTAAAACTTATTCAGATGTATTTTCTCATAAAAAAATTTAAAGCAAAAAACAACAACAACAATGAAACGATAAAAGAAATCATCTATTCGGGGCGGATCTTGGAATTTTCACTGGGTGGGAAGGTTCCACATCATCTTTCTTCTTTAGGAGTGCTGAGTGGGTGGGAGGTCTCGATGTTGGCCAACTTTCATATTCTATACAAGCAGTTCCCAACCTGTGGGCCTCTTCAGGTCTGCTGTTCCCAGCCTGGGTCGGCCCAGACCCCCCACTATACCATGCTTGTTGAATAAACAGGCCATTCAATAGTGGCAACAGCATACAATAAACACATTGACAGTTGTTCTCAGTTTTCACTTTTTTTAAAATATGAGAAATTTATTTAAGTTTGCTAATCAAACACTAATTTATCATTTTTAAATATAGTATGTTTTATGTTGAATTGATAAGTTTTGTACGTTAAGATATTAATTTTTTTCAGTTTTTTGAATCATCATCATTATCATCATCATTCTTTTAATGTCCGTCATTGGACATAGACCTTCCCCAGGTTTTGCCACACTTCTCTATCATGGGCATTGCGGAGCCAGTACTTTCTGAATCTGTCCAGCTTGTCTCTCCATCTAATATTCTGCTGGCCTCAGTTGCGCTTGTGATCTTGGGGAATCCATGTTGTGAGCTTTGTAATGGAACCTATGATGTCCCTGACTCTTGTCTCTTCCTGGATGTACTGTGCTGTCTTATGGTCTCTCCATGTGAGGCCCAGCATAATTCCTTTGTGTGCACGTTGCGTGGTTCTCAATTTGCGGCTCTGTCTCTTGGATAGGTTCCATGTTTCAGCTCCATAAGTGACTATTGGAAGGATGCATTGGTTATACACCATACTTGATCTTTAAGAATATTGATAACTAGCTATGATAGTTTGCATTACCAGGTGGAAAAATATTTACAAACATAACAACACTGTTTCCCTTGCTTTAGATCCCCAAAAAGAGAAAAAGAAATATGAAATCCCCTTCGCTGAAAAGGGAGAAAAAGCCCCTCCCTGCTTTTGACCCCTACAGTTGAAAATAAATATTATTCCACCATGATTGTGACCCGTGAGAGAGAAAAAAGTGCCCCTCAAATTTGAAAAGTTTCCCCATTCATATTTTGATCTCTTAAAGAGAAAAGATTCCCCAAGATTTGGACTCCTAGAAAAGAAAGAAAATTTTCCTTTAAAAAGGTCTCACTTGATTTTGACCCTTCCCCCCTGGAAAGTTTGAGTTTTCCCTTGATTTCAATCTGTAAGAGTGAAAAAAACCTTCTCTTTGATTTCAACCATTTGAAATGAAAAAATTCCCCTTGATTTTGACCCCTGAAAGTGAAAAAGAAATTTCATCTCTATTTTGACCCCTGAAAGTGAATAATATTGAACACAAAAATGAAAGTTTTTTCCAGTTTTAACACCTATATATGAAAAAAAAATTTGTTCGGTTTTGATCCTTAAAAGTAAAAAGTTTCCATTCAAATTTGAGCATCAAAATTGAAAAAAAATCCTCCTGTTAATTTGACCCTTAATATTGAAAAATCATCCCGCCTGAGTTTGACACCTAGAAGTGACAAAAAAAAACGGGATATAGGGGCTCCCTATAAGTGAATAAAATTTTTCTCAAATTTTGACACCCAAAGAGGAAAATTGATTGATCTCAATCCCATAAATAAAAATTGAACATTCCCTGGGATTTTGACCCAAAAAACGAGATTAAAACTTTCCATGAGGCTAGAGTTTGATCCTCTGTGAGCAACAAAAAAAAAAACAGTCTCCCCCTCCATTTTGACCCCCAAAATTGAAAAATAAAAGTTCCCGCTTTATAAACTAAATAATCTCCTATCCACAAATTTCATGTTTTGGAAAAACAATTTATTAAAGAAGTAAAAGGCTAATCAGTATGCTTAAATTGTAAATAGAACCCCTCCAAAAAGAAATTTCATGTTCTACAAAAATGATCATCATATTGAGAAAACTTTCAAAAAATAATGTCATTAAAATATGAAGTCATATAAAAAGATCTTTCAAAGAATGATAGTGGTCAGAATAAATGTTCTATTATGACATAATTATGTTATCATAGCTTTTTCCACTCAACGAACACAAACTGGTATTCTAGTTCAGTGTTACAGTTATATAGTAAATAGAATCCCCTCCCCATGACTAAAACCCTTGAAATGTTACAAATCACCCCGATGTTTTTGCACTCTTCAATCTTGCAAATTCTAAAGGTACTTTTTATCATTACCTCTGGCTGCAATGAACCATTTGGCCTCATCCCAACAATTTTGTGACTACAGTTGCATAGCAACCAAAGTTACATCAGCTGGATCTATTTTCCAAAGGTGTCTCCTATTTTACTTACGTAAAGCCCCGACCCTGTATCACATTTTGCTCTTGTGGGAGAGTAAATAAATAGTACAAGTCACCCTCTTAGATTCTGCAAAAAGTTTCACAAGTGCTCCTATACAAAAGTTATGGTCCTTATCTCTAATAGTTTCTAAACTATAGCCCCTTGAAATTTCAATTGGTGCTACGCATTTTTGCAGAATTTTTTTGTTCTTTGGAAAAAGTAGATTTTTATAGGGGAAGCAAGTGAATTGGCTCTGAAGATGGTGATTGATTTCCAGCGTGTATATTATGTGAAACTAGAATTTTACTTTGTGTCTGTCTTGTTAACTCCCAACATTCAATTTACATAGTAAATATCAGCTAAACTTGATTCTTATATTGTAAATAAGAATAGATAAATAGAACTATTTTTTTTATTAATTTTTCTCACATTTGCTCAATTGAAACTTGACCTTTTTTTCTCCTTTCTTTCCGCTGACATAACCACAGGAACACAAATGATGATTGTTCAATATTTTCTGACGTAGGGTGTGGTGGAAAAATTTGTATACACCAAGGGCAATTTGTTGCGGAAAAGTTTAGGAACCACCGTCTCAAGAAATCTTTAAAATATATTTTTGGACCATTATGTACATTGATGGATCATTTTAAATGATAAATTTGTATATATTTTAAAAACCTAATAAATTAACACAGATAATGAATGTCATTTGTTTTGATTTGGTTCTTTACTTTGTGTCTATCAGTGTTCACACATTTTTGAAAAGGACTCCAAATTCCTAGAAAATCAAGGGGAGTTAATTCAAGGCCTTTTTTTATACTTTATCATTTGCAAAAATATCAGTCAACTTTTTTATCCAAAAATAAGTGATGAAGATATGTTTACTATTTTTTTGAAAGAAAAAGCATTGGTTGTGTGTAACATATAGGTCTTATATTATATATATATTGTGAATACTAAATCTTATTGTAAATCAAGTAGTCACATGATTAATCATCGGAAAAAAAATTTTTTTTAGTTAAAGGGGTGATAAATGAATAAGTTCTTCAACTTCTCTCACCTTTTGTTTGGTCGCAATTACTGAAAAGAGATTAATTTTCAAAAAAAAAAGTGTGAGTTCTGTGGGACACAAACCAAGAAACCAGTTTAGCATCAATTTACATTGTAAAATGAAGCCCCACTAAAATCCTATTTTTTTCCGGGGTGGAAGATTCAAAATTTTACTTTTGTTTTCCTTTCATTAACCCTATTTATTTTAATTTTTTCGGATTTTAGAAAGGGATTCTATTTAAAATCTATGATAATAAAATGGGTGCATAGTTCCTGCCATTTTTACTGAAGAATGGCTTGCATGAATGATATCTCTTTTGATTTGAAGTATCTCAAAAGTATTTCAAAATTCTAAAATTACCAATATTTTGACATAACATAGGGAGGTATTCCAACCCTTGCTCAATCGATGTTAAAAACAGGGTATAAATGAAAAGAGATGAAATACGTTGAAGTGATCAGTGCCCAACAAATTAATTCATTCATTTATCCCCTTTTTTCCTATTTTTTTAGTTGATCACACCCAACAAGGTATGCTACCAAAAGACATTAGTGACATAACGGTTTTTATGGAGTGACTCACCAGATATGTCCGAATGTTAACTGAGTTTTTTAAAAGAGAATCTGTGAATAACTTCAAAAGTTAACTTTTTGTACAATACAAAATGGTGTCCACTTCCTCCCAGTTGTCAATCTTGGCACTGCTGGTTGAATCTATGATGTCCTGAGACTTGATCAGGATAATGTCAAGCCTCATCTTGGTGCATTTATATTTTTCACTTCTTTCTCAACTTAGGCCATTTCATTTGTGATCTTGGATTTTCTTCTCCATAGTACGCTACAATTGGCTAGGTACCAGGTTCTCAGATATTGTACTCTCATTGGTTTCTGTGACCACTAGGTGCTGATGCTCAGCAGACTTTGGGTTGAGGCCTGATGCTGAGCTCCTTTAGATTATCTTGACCTTTTCTTCAAGAAATATTGGTTATTGCGGGGTCCTTGCCTCACCTTCCTCAAGTACTTTGTTTGGTTTCGATGTATACTCAGGTTCACCATGTGTATTTGCCTAATTCACAAAAAATCAATAAATTGATTTAATAAATTCAAATTGATTTGGCTTTGTTAACTCTGAATTGATGTACAAAAATTTGCTTTTCATAATAGAATAAAATCTCTGAATTTTTTAGGTTTTTATATTTGTAGGTAGAAAAAAAAAATTCTCAGATCTGTAGACTAGCAAAGTTCTGTATTTTATATTCATTTCTTTTCACAATATTAAACAAGCAAGTTATCTTCATGTCTTATGATTTTCAATTGAATCAATAGAATATAGTCATGTTTTGGGATTAATATGATCAAAAAGTCACTCGTCCTGTTGAAGACTGTCTGGTATTGCTAAATTACTCATTTTTCTGCTAGGTCTGAAAACGTTTTTCTAATCTATCAGATAAAGATCTACAATAGCCGGAAATATGGCCATTTTTTTCAAATCAATAAGTTTAATGAAATTGAATATTTTATTCTCATTAATAATTTGTTCTGGAATCTTAGTTATTTAATTTGATCAGTGGCCTCTAAATGAGTATGTAAAACAGTTTTAATAAAAATGTTAGTAGGAAATCAAAAATTCCAAATGATTTCAGCCATTCTCAGAGACAGTTTCAGAAATAAGCAATATTTGGAAACCTTCTTAATCCCCATTACTCCTCAATCCCGTTACTCATTTTATCATTTTGACATATCTATGACGTTATTCATTGCTATATTTTCTAAGAAACTTGCCTTTAGAGTTGATGAAAGATTTCTTAAAATTGAAGGTGACCAAAAAAGGTAAGACATTTATTCTTTCTCATTTTATCTATCTCTATTTCTCAGCATATACCATGCACTATTTTAACACTCCTTTTTAATTGATTGCAATATTTCAAGATCTTTTTTTTAATTTTTATTTTTGGGCACTACCATAGTTTTGTGGTCCAGCCTTTTACAGCCTTTAGTTCAAGATCAAAATGTAATATATATTTTTCTCATTTCAACAAAATATGACATTGTCTCCATCTTCAACTAAAACTTTATTTAAGTTATATTTCATTTGCTTTCTTCATGAATTCCACTATAATTTGATTATTCTTTCAGTTGACAAAAGAGAAGCTATATGGATGTATTTTGATTGTTGAATATTTTTCTTGAATTTTATAAAACTATTGAAGCAATAATTTAATTACAAAACAAGCAATGATTAATTCTAATATAAATTTAATAATAAACGAGTCGAAATGAAAAAGTAATGGATAGCTATGATTCAGTGAGTAGGATTATTTAGTGGGTTCTTGACTTTTTTCGCAGAAGAAAGGTAAACATTGAAATTTAAAACAAATGGTATGTCACATGGTTTCCAATGATGACAATAAATTTGATTCCTAAGAACTTTTATTCTTAATGAGTGAAGAAGTATTCAAATTGAACAAGAATTTACAAAGAGAAAAATTGGAATACAATCATTTGAAATTGAAAATGGGAAGTTAACACTGTTTTATTGATTTGAGAAGAACAGATACTACTCTTTGACCTTGATCTGGAAGTCTCTAAAGGCTAGATGGTCAATGTGTTCGTAGCATTTATCAATCTTTGTTTTGCTGATAAAAAAAAGGTTCATTATGGTCCATGTATTTGTTCAAGCCCTAATTTATTATAGTGAGGGTTTACTGTTTATATCTAAAAAACATGGTACCTTAAAAGATAAAAAGACAGTTATTGCTCTATAATTCAATTCAAAACTGTTGTTTTTTTTACTATGTTTATCTCTCTCCCTCTCTGAAAAACTGGTAACAATTGCATTTCTTCATATTCTGTTGCAAATAGGAAATTTCCACATAACTGCTCCTAAACTTTGTGGACATGGATTCAAATTCACAAGTTTATGATTTTATAAAAGATAAATATCTCATTCTTGCTATGTTAAACAGAAAATCTGTGTAGAACCTGATAATTTATAGTAACTCAATGGTAAACAAGAACCAAAAAAAGACCTGTCTTGGAATTTTTTTAGGTACGCAGGAAAGTTATATGTATGAGATTGTAACTTATAGTACTCTGTGATTATTAAAACCTTTTTGCTTTCTAACATATTTAGTGTTAGTAAGACAATTTATGTAGTGCAATGAAAATCAAAAAACATAATGCTGTAGTAGTAATAATTTGAAAATCTAGGGATTTTTTTTAAAGTAAAGAATTAAAACAATTTGTCACAGCTTTTTAACTGTAACCCTGCAACAATGGTAAATATCATGTTCACATTTATTCATGTTTTGCATCAGTTGTTGTACAAAGATTATGTTGAAGTAGCCGTTCCATCTAGAGATAAAAATAAAACATCATTTCTTGGCTCATTTGGCTAATTTGGTGACTGCTGTATGGTAAATGGCTGTGCTGATATTGAAGTCGCCACAGTCTGAGGAGTGACCAAAGATTCTCATTCAACATAATGTCGGCACTAATGAGAATTGGACCATGTGCGTTCAGGGGTTTTATAGGGGTTGTCGTCGGAAGTAACGTTCTAGATATCTAGCTAAAAGAAGGGTTTTGTATTTAATTCCTTACTAAAAGAATAGGGGTGCTACAGTGGCGTGAATTCTTTAGAGGCTATTCTTGGTGTTGCACCCAGTGCAGTGATCACATATTCAAATCCGTCTCTGGCATCTGACGAGGCTATTGTTCAAGAGTCAGGTGTACTGAATCATTTTGTTGCTGGAGTCCTGATTCTTGCAGATAAAGATTTTCTTACAGGTGACATTGTACTCACTGCTGTATTTGTTAACATCCCACCGTTCCTTAACTACAATAAATCCACTGGAAGAGGAATAAAACTCACCAAAAGAATTGCAAAATGTTGCATTCATATGGAACGAGTAAATGGAAGATTGGAAGACTATGTAATTTTATACAATGCCACTCAGAAAAGATCTTCCAACTTTGTACTGCCTCAGTGAATCCTTAGAATACCCTCATTAAAGAAACGAATAAGAATATTGACTTTGAATAGATGTTGCATTAACAGATTTACTCATTCCTACGTATATACTATATTTCATTGTATATGATACAATGTTTGTATCACTCAGATTTGTGTACGAAATCTTTTGTATCATATATGAAGAAATACAGTGAGTAATCAGAAATGGACATAATCTTGGCAATTCATTTGAGCAACACTTTTCATGTGTAAAAAAAAGTAATCCCAATTCAAAATAAATTGTTCTGTTTATCTAAATTTCCAAAATGTTTGTTTATCAATGATAAATGGTCAATGAAAATTGTAATGATGTATCTTTCAAACTATGTTGAAGTAATTCATGTACACAAATATTCATATAGACATACTGCAAAAAATACTTTAAAATGAACAAAATGCTCTAAATTTATTTATTTGACTGAAATTCATTATGAGAAATATAAAGCCTTATTCTGGTGTACTATTAAATTATTACTGCTATTAAAAATACTGTAGTTTTTCAAGCATTAGCATGGAAATAATAAAAGTTGAAGAGAAAATTATAAGATTGTGATATATCTAATTTAAATGATTTGAAATGAATGAATAAAGAAAATATTTACAAATATTTACACTGAAATTCCGGTAATTCTTTGGAATGGGTTAATTAAAAACGTTTTTGCTACATTATGTAAGAAAGACGCTCTATATGAATAACCTTATGTTGTTAACTGCAACATTAATCCGAACACCATCAGTAACCCTAAACAAACCCTAAATCCTGAATTATATCCTTCTGGATACCCTCTACCATGTGTGATACAACAAAAACTTTTCAATGAACCTTACTGCAATTTAAGTCCATCAACAATCCTACATTGGATCTTTCAGGATAGGCAATATCGCTATTTCTTTGGATGTCCAGACCACAAAATATCAAAACTCTCTTGTACTTTTGGCCTTGTACTTGGTGCTGCTAGGTGTATGACTGTTTGAGAAAATACCCCCTCACTTTCTTTTGAAAACAGGAACCTTTACAGGTAGCTGCCTCTGCAATGGTAGCATTCCTTTATGTACGGACACTTCACCTCTATGATGACATTATTTCCAATGAGTCCATTAGGTGAAGCCCCAAGGATACCAGACTTGTGAAGCCACAAGCCAGTTTCTTGTACTGAGAGTTTGTTGTCTGCACAGAATGACTCGATTCCCTCATTTTCAAGAATGACTCCCCACCTGATAGCTTACACCGTTGATACATTGTATTCTTTTTGCACCCTGTTACTAGTGAGGGAGTCATCCTTTCAGTCAGCAAAAAAAGCCCCAAATTGATTGTCGTAGGGCATCCCTTATATCACATGTGTCACACACTATAGTCCTTTGGGTTTTTCTTAAGATTGCATGTTTTTCTTCAGTAAGTTTAATTTTCTCAAGTAGAAAATGAGATTGCAAACCACTTTTCATAAATTGAAGAAGTTCCTAACAGTTTGGATGGGCAGGAGATTTTTTCTTGGGTTCAGGGCTCAACAACCAAGTCATCCCCATGAATTCAT
This sequence comes from Thysanoteuthis rhombus, assembly GCA_963457665.1. Classification (NCBI taxonomy): domain Eukaryota; kingdom Metazoa; phylum Mollusca; class Cephalopoda; order Oegopsida; family Thysanoteuthidae; genus Thysanoteuthis; species Thysanoteuthis major. The sequence goes on along the minus strand of OY735214.1, from coordinate 58,560,438 downwards.
TGTATATCTCTTTTAGCCTGTTGAATGGCAGCACTATCTTCAACGTCATGCTATCACTGTCTTAGATATATCTTAATATTTATCCATGGTTCCATAATATCAGTCAAATTGACATCAAGTGCCATTGGAAAAGAAAGGAAGCCACTGAATCATCAGAGCATGTTGAAGAGTTGCACTGACCTAAGGACTATATGCCTCTGAGGAAATAAATATTAAGATATATCTAAGACATAGAAAATAATTGTTCCTGAGATATTCTTTATTCTTTCTAGGAAAGAAATAGCAATATGATAGATACCTTTCTCTTTCCTTTATCTTGATGTCTGACTTTATACACTCATTTCTTATGCTAGTTTGAACATGTCCTCGAATTAATCGCATTGCAATAATTAAATGATATTATGTGGCTGGATTTATAATGTTTTTCACCATGAGAGATGCTCTTGGGCTCATCTGAAAAGAATGTTGTTTATTCAGAGAGAGAAATCAATGCCAGTTTTTACTCAACTAAATGATTGTTTGGATCCGCTGATATGCAACCATGAAAACGTGACCTCACTGCTTCAGTTTTCTATAACATTAAAATTTGTTTACTTTTCTTCAAGACTTCTGACACGCTATATGACGGTCATCCATTGTAAACTCAAAATTTCAACTTTTCAGTTGGATCAAATCTGGGGTGCTTATTAGAAATTTACTCAGAATAGATAAGATTGAACATTATGCTTATATTTTGCAAGGGAAGTAATTGAGATAGACGCTATAGTCATTCTAAATGGCTGAAAGTTGATAGATTTTTACCGATGATCAAATAACGTTATTTTTTTTTCATCTAAAAATATCGTTTTACGCAATTTCTAAGGAGCTAATTCAGTGTGTAGGTAGAGTTAGGGGAATACAGTTTGAAGGTAGATTAGGGTTAGTAGGTAGGTCATGGATTAACGGTAATAGGTAGGTTTAAAATTTAATCTCATGGTGTCAACTGTAACCGTAGCATAAACCCTAAATCATATCTTTTTTAGTAAAATCCAATAATATATATTTAATATCATTTTCCGCTTTTGTTCTTTCTGTAATATTTCGTAGGAATATTTAGCCATTTTTTGCTAAAAAAAATATCTGAATCGAAAATGGCGGTACCTGATAATTCGGCATAATGTTTAATCTCGCCTATTCCAAACAATTTCCGCCCATTTTATAGCCAACAGTTTTTGAAACTCCATATAAACAATGATGACCATCCTTTGATATTCCAAAATAAGGTACATCACTGAAACATACGTGAATAATCCTGTACTTTTGCCGGGCACTCACTATGCTGGTAAATAAGTAAATAACCCAAGGACTTTTAATCAGAAGCCTCGAAAATATCATCAACACCGTTTTGATATGTGTATCAATTTACATTGCACTGCTCAGCGAAATAAGGCGATTAATTTTAATCTCGCAAAATATTTTCTTAAAAATAATTCTGTTGGTGACTGACAAAAAAAGAAATCATCCCGATCATTTTCATTGTTTTTCTCATTGTTAATACAAAGGTAAGTGAAAAAATGTAAACGATTTGAATTCGTTTTTTTGTAAAAAGTCGTTATTTAACCCTTGAAACTTTTTTGGTTGTCTGTAATAAAAATTTAGGAAAAAAAATCAATCGTGGTTTAAATTTCATATCGTCAGATATTCAGTAAATTGAAGGAATATTTGAAAACATTAACTCTACTGTTTAGAAATTTGATTGAATTTCGTTAATCTGCTTAAAAGGTTATTTTTTTTAGCAAGTATCATACGTGTACGTGACTTGAGACAAGAGAAAAGAATCGCCAATCAATTGACCCCCTGAGTGGTAAAAACTCTTCTCTTTTCTCCTTGATCTAAAACCTCTATGCTTCTTCTTAGAGAGGAAAGATTATAAAATGAAATAATAACATTATTTTGCTGTTTAATTTCGCCCAGGCAGGAGATGAGACGTTTTATATTTCAAGTCTAGTTATAATTCCATGATGACCTCTGCAGCTTCCATAAATATTTCTATCTTCTGTTTTCCAGGCGAAACATCTTCAAAATAACTCTACTGATTGACTGACGGAGGAAATCATTCCGTTTGCTTTCGCTTCGTTTTTCTCGTCGTCTGAAAAGGTGAGAAGGGGAAATAAAAATGATTATAGTTTCGATTTTTTTTTTTTTGAATCGTTATTTACTGCCGCCTTGTTTAAAAAAAAAAAAACACAACTTTTTTATTCAATTTCACTGTCATTTGAAAAAAAAAAAATTGTGAAGAGATTTATCTTGGTTAAAATTTCATAATGTTGGATATTCTATTAAGTTAATCTTGAAATATTAACTGTCCTTTTTGTTGGATTTTGATACTTCGCTTCTTGAATTAATAGTTTCGAAATTCTGAAAACTCGAGGACCGCTGAAGGAAATATTCTGACGGACCGCTCTTTTCATTTTTCAGCGTTTAGATTTTAGACTAATTAATGAACTATATAAAAAGACATTTTTGACCTTTAAAAATCATAATTATTTAAAATGGATTACATTCATTCGAATTTTGATATGGTAATTAAGAGTACAATTGTCTTTTTAATTGGTATAATATGAACGATTTCCTTTTTCTACCACAAGATTCGTAATGACTTCACTAAAGTGAACGCTGCTCTGTGCTGTTAGTTCGTCTTTCAAAAAGCGCTAAAATTGAAGATAACGTGCCTAAAGGCGCCGGAAATGGTGAAAAAAGTCAAACAAAAAACGCTGGAAGTTGCCAAAAGCTTGCTAGAAAATAGCTAAAAAATAGCCGAAATGGCAATTTAAAAAGAAAAATTCTAGTTATCCCTTTGGACTGTTCACATCAAGAATTATCGAATTTTTTTTATAAAATTATTTGAAAATCTTATGATACTGTTGAAAAAAATCTTTAGTGATTACCATTTTTTTTGTATTTTTGTTGTTGGTTACCATTTGAAAAAATCTGACTTCATAGAAGTGTCTCAGAAAATATGTGTATACTGTTGAAATAGACAAGGCAGGCCAGTTACCTGCATTATGGGGACAGGAGGGGCCTGGTCCCTCCTGGTAATTGCCCCCCTTCCCAAGTGAACCGTTAATTTTTACCACACAAATCATTTTTACGACATACGTCCAGCACTTGAAAATGTTTCATCTTTCTTATACACTTTTCGTCTCTTCCTTGTTATTTTGTTTTTTTTTGTTTTTTTTTTTTCCAAAAAACCACCGTAGATGAATAAAGTGTAAGATTGTCATGTGTATGACGTATCAAGCGACTCAAATTTTGGTTCCCCTTGTATAATTGTGTCAAATCTTTCTTATTAAGATTCATTTTAAAATCTTTATAAAAATATAAAATACTATCAAGATAGATCTCTTGATGAATGGCATGAAAATCTAAATAATTCCAGATAGAGACTGGAGAAAAATTTGTTGAAATGTTTAATGAAAAAAAAAGTTTATTCATGCCAAAATATTGCTGCCTTGCTACTCTTGCTTCCTTTGCACTGCCTAAACAAGAAATGTGCTAAATTGGCAATACTGATGCAACTGCAGACCCCTCTGAGCATTATTTTATGGATTGCCAGTTTCAAAACCACTTGCTAAGGATATGTTTTAGTTGCATCATTACATGTATGAGAAAAGAATTGCAAATTATTACTTGACCCAGGGTGTGGTTAAAAACCTCTTTTCAAAATTTAAAAAAAAAAGAAAAGAGCTCCTTCTTTGAGGGTTAACATTGTAGAGATGAAAGATTTCAAAATGAAAACTTTTTATTCTGCTTTCTTATTTCATTCATGCTGCCAATAAGGCATAGAGAGTTTTGTATTCCATGATGTCTAGACATTACTTGATGATTCCCATCTTACATTTTTTCCAGGCAAATACTTTCTTCAAAGTAATTCCACTTATTGATCGACAAAGAATAAATCATCCCGTTTGCTCTCTCTTCACATTTTCTGGTCCGAAAGGTAAGTGGAAAAATACCATGATTTGTATTTTGTATTTTTTTGTTTGTTTGTTTAAGGGAGGGGGTTATAAAATTTTAGTCCTACCAAAAAATTTGCAATGAAAGTTTCAACATTGGATCATTTGAATGAACCTGATTTTGACACTTCACCATCTTCTTCAGATACTGAGTAATGTTCTGTTTTTTGTTTTTGTTTTCTTTCATGAATTTTCTTATTTCATCTTTTAAAAAATCTGGAAAAAAATGTTTTTCCTTCTTAAATTTCCATTTCATTTTTAACAATAGGTGTGAAATTTTCATGGTTGAAATTCATGGGAGAATTATTTTTTTTTTTTCTAGTTTTAGGTGTTTTCAATCCATTTGACCTTTGAACCCTGAACCATCTGGAAATTTTAAAAAAAAAAAATTTTTTTCCAGATTTCACAAGGTAGGGGTCTGTTTACAATGAAATTCTAATGCCATGCACTGGTTTTCTACCATCTTACTGGAGTTTGGGACCACCATTTCCTCATTGCATCACCTGCGTGTCGGTCGTTCTTTGAAATACTTTCAAACATATCAATTTTATGACTAAAAGAACTAACAAGTTCTTGTTGTATTCATCCATATTGTTTCCATTTATTTTTTCAAAAATGAATCTGCTGACATGGCCCTTATTTTAGAGCCAATACAGTGTGTAGTAGTTAGGGTTAGTATTGTTGAGTAAGGGTTTCTTATTTCTCAATTATTTATTGATGTTATTTCATTTTCAAAATTCTGTCCTCTTTTAACTCTAGTAAGATGGCGGAAAGTATGTGACACTTCATCATTATAGTAACATTGTAAATATATATCCTCTTTGTAAAACCTGGTGGAAATCTTTTTCTGAAAAGCCCACTAATTTGTAAGGTTTAATGGATTGAAAGTGCCTAAAATTGAAAGAGAAAAAGGTATTATCTCTTGAGAGAATTTGCTACTCGTGTCTCAGAATTACTGCTCACTACCATTTCCTCAAATTGCCATGAATAGAAATAAGAAAATTCATGAAGGAAACTTCCTGGTATTTAAAAAAGTGAAGTGTCAAACTCAGTTCCCTTCAAATGGTAGAGATAAGGTGGTTTGGAACTCTGATTGCCAAAACAATTCAGGCATAAATTTTTTTTTTTTCACATTATTTGCTCAATTACCCCAGATCCAGTTTTCAGCCTTCCTCACCTACACATAAAACTATTATTAGAACAGTTGGATTTTAATCATTTTTTTCATGTCACTGGCAAATCTTTCTGTCTTGGTGGAATCAACGTCGGGAATGGGGGAGGGGGGCATACAAGGGATACAGCATATACCTATGAGGGCGAATCCAGCATTCTGAGTTTGGGGTGGGCAATAGGAAAACCCTGTGGATGGGTGCTCTTAGTGGAAAAATTTACTATTTAAGCATGTGAAAAGAGAAAAGTAAATTTAAAAATGCTATTTTCCATCTTATTGATTTTCAGGTTCAAGTTTGCATTCTGGGTAATCGATCCTACTGTACAGAGAGAGGTCTTCATTTTCAGCTCTGACACCTCAGTATTCTGTAATATCTATTTATGTATGTATATATATATATATAATGTAAAAGTTTAAAAAAACATGATGAACCAAGTAACAGAATTTTGAACATAAGATGTGGACTAGAGTTAAGACTGTTTAGATTCTTTTTTTTCTTCCACTTCTATATTTATTGAAAAAATTTTTTCATTTGAACCCCACCACTGCTCTAAGTGCTGGATCTGTCTCATAGGTATATACCATATTTTTCAGGTTTTAAGAGGAAAGGTCTTTGTACAATGTTACTATAAAATGGCACTCACTTTCTGCCATCTTACTGGAAATATGGGCGATAAAAATGTGAAAAATGGTAATAGCACTGATAAATCATCAGGGGGATATGAGTCAGAAGACCATGACAGACGGTGACAGAATTTTGGACATGAGATGTGAGCTAGAGCCAGGGCTATAAGTGTTTTTAAGGTTGATTTATGATTGTGTGGATCAATTTGAATTTTTTATAAATGAATTTTTCTTCCATCTAGGTATGTGAAAAGAATTTTTGATTGTGCTTTGTCAGTGCAGCTTGGGATTTTGACCTCTTGGAATCTTGCTCTCTGGATTCATGCCTGCCTTCTTTTTACTTCTCAATAGTGTAGATTATATGGTCTCCAAAATTTGGTCTCCATATTTTTAAGAATTACTCCAGGGCATTTATAGTGCCCCAGAATCCCAAGCTCCATGTAGTCATTGATCTCATTCCTGATGTAGCCCTCTGATCCCCAAGCGTAAATCCTAGATACAGCGTTATTGTATATCTAGTTCCCAAAACCCATTTCCATCACTGAGTGAATGAAACCGTTGACAAAACTCCAGTAAGGAAGGATGAAACTGGTTTCCCAAATAGTTAAATATGTTTCTGGCCCAAAACATGTAAAAAATTAGGACAAATGTCAAAATTATTTATAAAACACTGCAATATTGCAGTACTCACCAAAAAAAAAAAAATATTGAAAATTCCACTGCAACAAAGTCAACTTACCTCTATCAATCCTATATTTCAAAGTTTGGCACTCGTCTGCTTCTCAAAAAATGGAGAAAAAAATTTTGCAAGTAATTTTTGTGCTTTCGATCCATATGACTTTTGTTTCCTCAGGAAATTTTTTCAGTATTGAAAAAAGTTAATTTGTAAATTTTAACGGAGGTTTCCTAATACATTATAATGATGGTGTTAAAGCAAACCCATAAAGTAAGGGAGCAGACATTATCCAATGGGATTTTGAATGAAGGGAAGGAATGGCTATGAATGATCAACTAAGTGGAATACCTGGTGTTTTGGCCAAATTTGTGGCTTAAGGTTTCTTTAATAATTTAATGAAACTTTTGGTATGAATCAATTAGTGAATTTTTTCATGAAAAGGATAGTTTATTTAAAAGATGTTTGGTGTAAATGTTTTGTTTTTTTTTTGTTTTTTTTTTTTACATAATGACATTTCAATAAATATAAAACAATTGGAAGGTGTTTAAATTGTAAAAAGACAAATCCTTGAAGAATTTATATCTCAATTATTTTTCTTTTCTCTGATATTCGTCCAATGAGTTTTAATTGATACCTTGTGACATATGAAACTGTGATATAAACTAATGCTTTGTTTAGCTACATTTTAGTTCTATTTTTCAAGATATATTGGAGAATTACAGAGAAAAGGCTTTTGTAAACAATTTATCTTATAGATATTGACTGCTGGATAGATATTAGACTAGAATGACAATATCAGAGGGCTTTGAGATAAATGATTCTTTATTCTGATCTTTTGCACATACTGAGTTTGTCAAGAAATTAGTATGAGAATAATGGTGAAAAAATAATTCATCTCATAAATCCTTCAATTGAAGAATAAATATGGCTGGAATAGATTCTTTCCATGACATCACTGGTGTTTTCCATTGGAAAACATTCAAAATAGAGTTTTTTTTTTAAATCATCTAGATTCTGTGCCAGATTAAGATACTGATATTTTTTGTTGCTTTTTATTCACAGACATCCCAGCCAGAGAAGATTGTGGTATACACCAAAAAAGCGTTTGTTGTTATTGCAAAATTACGTAAATGAAAATGATAATATTGGCATCTCATCAAAAACATAGAAAAATTTCCTAAACGTATTCTCTGTGTGGAAGATGTGAATCTACATTTTTTTTCAAGCAGAACAATTAGAAACATATAGGAAAACAGACATTGCCGATCAACACCTTTCACAAGAATGTTTATCTTCCTTCATACAAAATCATATCTGGTACTACGTATATGAGCAAACAATGGAGATTACCACTATTCATGTAAAGTGTCACTCTTGAGAGATCAGGGATTTGTACTTTCAAAAATATATGATCATTCTCTGCAGAGCAACTATCTTGTGACGTCCACTGATTTGCATTTTTGAAAAAATCACTTTAAATGTTCAATATGCAAACACCGAGTGGAGAGAAACCATATTCTTGTGAGGTATGTGGATCTTCATTTACACAAAAATCAAGTTTGGTAGTACATTTGCGAATACACACTAAAGAAAGACCATATGAATGTGAGGTTTGTGGATCTTCCTATTCTGTGAAATCAAGTTTGGTGCGACATATGAGAACACACACTGGAGAGAAGCCACATCAATGTGAAGTATGTGGATCTTCTTTTACAGAGAAGGGACAGTTGGTGCAACATATGCGAACACATACTAAAGAAAAACCATATTCGTGTGAAACCTGTGGATCTTCTTTTGCGCAAAAGTCTCATTTAGTGCTCCACATCCGAACACACACTGAAGAAAAACCGTATTCCTGTGATGTTTGCGGATTTGCATTTGTGAAGAATTCTGATTTAACGCGACATACAAGAATACACACTGGAGAGAAACCATATTCCTGTGAAACATGTGGATCTTCTTTCACACAAAAATCAAGTTTGGTAGTACATACACGAACACACACCAAAGAAAAACCATACGACTGTAAAGTGTGTGGAACTTCCTATTCTGGCAAGTCCAATTTAGTGCGACATATGCGGATACACAATGGAGAGAAACCATATTCATGTAAAATGTGTACATCTTCCTTCATTGATAAGGTGCACTTAGTTCAACATATGAGAACACATGCTGGGGAGAAACCATATTCTTGTGAAACATGTGGATTTCCCTTTGCACAAAAGTCCCATTTAGTGCAGCATATGCGAACACACACTGGAGAAAAACCATATTCCTGTGATGTTTGTTTATTTGCATTTGCTAAAAAGTCTGATTTAATCCGTCATGCAAGAATACACACTGGAGAGAAACCATATTTTTGTGAATTATGCGGAGCTTCTTTTACCCAAAAATCTAGTTTGGCATCACATATGCAAACCCATGCTAAAGAAAAACCATATGCTTGTGTAATTTGTGGATCTTCATATTCCATAAAGGCAAATATACTGCAACATATGAAAACCCACAGTGACAACAATCCATATCAATGCAAAGTGTGTGGTTATTTTTTTACAGAGAAGGCACATTTTGAGGAACATATGCAAGAACATGCTAGAGAGAAACTATATTCATGTGTAACGTGTGGATCTTCATTTGCACAAAAGTCTCATTTAGCACAACACATCCGAACACACTCTGGAGAAAAACCATATTCTTGTGATGTTTGCGGATTTGCTTTTGTGAGGAATTCTGATCTAATGCGACATATGCGAACACACACTGGAGAGAGACCACATTCTTGTGAAACATGTGGATTTTCCTTTGCACGAAAGTCTCATTTAGTGGTACATATCCGGAAACACACTGGAGAAAAACCATATTCTTGTGAAGATTGTGGATTTGCATTCGCAAAGAAGTCTGATTTAATCCGCCATATGCGAATACACTCTAAAAAGAAACCATGATTTTGTGACACGTGTTAATCTTTTACAAAAAATCGAGTTTAGCTGTACATATGCAAATACATACTAAAGAAAAACTGTATGTGTGAAGTTTGTGGATCTTCGTATTCTGACGAATCGAACACACTCCCTTGAGAAACCAATTTTGGTGCAGTCTTTGGGAATACACACTTGTTAAGTTTGTTGATCCTTTTCAGGCAACTATATAATTGTGAATCATCTCTTCCATAAAACTCATATTTAGTACTACATGTGAACACATACTAGAGCAAAACCAAATTATTTTGACATAAGTATATCTTGTGTCTGCTGCCGAATTTTCATTCAGCAAATATACCAAAAGCTTAAATCAAAATGTATGAAATCATCCACTGATTTACCAAATGAAAAAAAAAGTTTTATCAATTCATTTTTCATTTTTAAATGAAGCGAGGAAAATCAATCAAAATTAATCAAAAGGAAAAAGAAAAATATTAATCATATAGTAAAGACTTTCATTTTCCTCTGAATTTGAAACTGTCTGCCAAATCATTCACCAAAGGTTTCTTCAGTTTTCAAGTTTGGTTGGCTATGTATGGTGCATACAGGCCTCACCAATAGAGCTAGAAGGTCAAAAATTTAGTATTTATTCATTTTTAGAAAAAAACTTTTTTCTTTTTTTTTCTTTCAATCCCACCCCTAAAAAGTTTCCAGTTGAGGGTTCAATTTATGATGCAAATTTATCCCTTTTTTTCCAAGCAGCATTCAAACTTCTATTGAAAATTTGGACCTTTTTAGTGATCACTGCCCAACAAAAGGCGAGAGAAGTAACTCATCCATTGACCACCCTTTTTCCAATGGTACCCCCCCCCATTACTGCCTGCTGCCAACAGAAGTTGCTCATTTCATAGTGATCAACTAGACCTGTTTTAATTTGAATGAAGTTTTCTTTCATCATGTTTAACCACTCTTCAGACAGGCTAGGAAAAGTATTACCAGTTGCACTGGTCTTCCTTTCTTGCTCTTGTATCATTTTACCACCGTCTAAATATTAGTTGACTTGATGAGAGCTTTGAAGAAAGTGAAATAAAATACATTTTGCTATTTTAAAGGAAATTACGAAAATAGAACAAATTTTCCAAGTGTATCCCCAAATGTACTGAAAGGAATCAAGTGTACCAATCTATTACAAACCTACCAAGAATGGCAACCTTTGTATGTCTTCTCATCGAAATTATATCATGGGGATTATATGGATGCACCAGGGTTTGCCACTTGTTATATCTTTGTAATTCCTTTTGGTACATTTGGCACTATGCTCGGAAAATTTGGTTCATTTAAGCAATCTCCTCTCAAATCTGTATTCTATATAATGGTTGAGCAAATATCAAAATACATTCATTTTACTTTCTGCAAGGTAAGGTAGTTAAATAATACTAGATTGAAGTCTTAAATGGAGCTTGCTGGGAAGACCAGCATCACCATTAGTACTACTATCACTAACCAACCTGAAAGACTTTTGAAGATGAAAGAAAAAGTTGATTGGGATGAAAACAAATGTGTGTTTTGTATTTTAGTATTCGAGTTAAGTTTGATGAATTTATCTTTGTCTAGATGTTTTGTTTTTTTAGATTCTAAAAATGTTTTTGTTTTGAATCAATTTTGATTCATGTAATGATAAATAAGTAATGAATGGCTTCACTTCTCTGTATTCAGTGCTTTTAAGGATGACTTGCTACATTTGGCCGAAGCTTTTGGTGCATTTGCAAAAAAACTGTCGTGCAGACAACATCATTGATTTTTCTCACAAATTTGGTGAAACCTGTCCAAATTCACTCAGAAGCGAAACCATATACTTACAAAATGATTGAATTTTCATTTTCACAGAATTTACTCTTTGGGTATCATTTGCAAACGCTCATTGGGAAGAAACCATTTTCTTGTAAATTGCATGAAAATTCTATTTTGTGCAATTGGAGGGAGAGCATAAGTCAAATTTTGTAAAACATCTAACAAACGGAAGAAACTTGAAAGCTCTTGGAAAGTGCATACCTCTGCTAATGCCATAGTCAGGGGGAGTAATTTGGCATGGATCTGCTCCTAAATTTAATCACTTTTTCCATTACCCACCGTTTCAGAAAATTTCACCAAGATTCATTCAGAACTTCTGGAGATACATGGACAGACATGAAAGTTTTGCAATAAGATATGTTGTGCACATATAACCACAACAGACATAAGGTAATTATGGATATATCCGCCCCCAAATTGTTCACCCTTCTAAAACACTTTTTGGAAATTCAATGAGAATTTTGAGGAATATCGTGTTGAAAGATGCGACCATATAAATAAATGGAGGGGGGGGTCCTGGATCTCCCCCCAAATCCAACCAAAACCATCTCGGCCCATCCTTCCACAAATTTCGAGAACTTTCAGGAATATCGTGTGGAAAGACTGACGGACAAATGCACGTACCTCTCAGACTTTATTGACTGAGGTAATCCCCCCCCCCTTTTTTTTTCCACGTTTATAAATCTCCATTCTCAGACACAGGTCTGGTTAGTCTCTCAAAAGAAACTGTTGAGTGACCAACATCTTTGCAGAGAGTTCGGGGTGATCAATAAAAAAAATCAGAATTTTTTTAAAAAAAAGCATGAACACTGCCAGAGACCAATTTTTCATAAATATCTGAACACATAATGCAAACTGTACTTGTAGAATTATAGATCTTCATTTTTTATGAGTCTGATCTATTACAATATATTGACACATTTAATGGAGAGTAATTATAATTTTTCTAAGAACATGGATATTCATTCTCCGTGATGTTAAAATTAAAAAGAAATGCTCTAAGATGGAATTGCTCTCAAAATATGTTATGACTACAAACTTCAAATCAATTCAGTTTTGAAAATCCTTTGGATTTATGTTGATTAGAAAGCAGAATCTTGTAGTTAATTATTTTTATGATACATGGATCTGTGTTTTTTAATCTTTCATTTTTCTTTGTTGAAAAATTCCATCTCTTTTTAATCTGTGAAATTAGTGGTTGATATTTTTGGAAAGAAGTGAAATTAATCACTCAATAGAAACCTCCATGTAACCAGCATCTCTCAGCATGCTGTGCTTGGGGGTGGGTCAATTAAGAAAAAAAAAGAAAAAAGTGATGATCAGTGAATAAGTAGCTGTTTTTGCCTTTTGTTGGCTGATGATCACTCATAGAAGTTTTTATTTAAAAAAAAAAAAACTAGTATGAATACAAACTAAGGGAACAATTTAGCATAATCCTACATTGTAAATTGAACCCCACACACACACACTACTGAAAACCTACTTATGGAGAGAATTTTCAAAAAAGAATTTCGACAAAAAGAGTAAATGTTTGAATTTTCAGCTTTCCTATTCCATTGGTGCAGCCTGTATACTAAATAGATAGCCAGGCTAGCAGAATCACTTAAAAACTAAGAAACCTATATTGACAGTCATGATTGAAGGTTTCTAATACTTTATGTGTTAATATATTTGAAATATTATTCTTTTCATACTTGCTCAGTTATTTCATTGGCCATCCAAACTTATTACCCGATTTTACAAGCCCTCCATAGCATAACAGAATCCAAATCTTTTCATCAGAGCAATCTGCATTTATCACGTAAAGTTTCTGTGTTATTTCATTTGGTTTAATATTCATGTGAATTATCATTAGAAACGATTCGTCGGTGTATATCATAGTCTCAGAATCTGATTTCTTATGGTGTTTACCTACAAGAAATTTTATAAGCCCATCAGTTGCATAATGTGTGCATCTATTTTTTAAAATCTTTCACAATTCAAAAAAGGACCTTGTTGATTAGAATCCATTCATTCTATGAAATTAGAGTGATTGATGTTTTTGAAAGGAAGTGAAACACTTCATTTTTTATTACTATCATTTGCTTAATTGTTTCATCGTCCAACCCCATATACTATACATGTCGGTGTATGAGTCAAAACCTGAAGCCTCAAATATCTATGCCAAATGGAGGTTCGACTAATACATTGTGATAAAGGTTCACATTTCATACTCGGAGTGAAAAGCAAGGGAAACAGTCGGTCTTACACTCTCTCTACACTACTCACCATAATTCCCCTTGATCCACTACAAATATTTCCAACTGAGACTCCCGTTTTGTAAAATTCATTTTTCATAGAAGCAAATCTGAAACGGGAATCAATTACCATATAGACAGTAATAAAAAACGAAGAAATGATCATCATCAGTCACTATTTCGAATAATAGTCAGAATTTTCCTGAAAAGTGCCTTCATTGTTTGAGTCCAAAAATAAATAAATGATCGGTGTATTTAGTTTTCATTTTAGGTTTTCAACCTCTAAGAGATTTATTGTTTTATTTTTTGGTCATTGGTTATTTAGAAATTTTCAACATTTCTGGTGGTGGGAAAAATTAGATTAGAAACAATTTTTCTAAAATTGGTAAAGTGATTATGCTTGCACTGTTATTATGAAATCAGAATTGTCTGTAACTTGAATACATAAAAGTCAATCACTTCTCTTCCAAATATCCTGTATTTGATGTATTTGTCTTTTCCCATGTTTTAAGTATTCAATAAAACATTTGACAATCCTTGGGACAACGCAGTTTCTTGAATGACCATTTTGAATTGCTAAAAGTGGCTAAATTTAAGAGGAGGAAAGTGCATGGAAATTTGAAATTTCATTATTTTGTTAATAAACGATCAATACATTGCATAATTATACTGTATGAAATATATATATATATATATATATATACGTGTATGAAAAAAAGCAGTATCTTTGGCTCAAGAATGTCATTATTGTTTAGATTTGGAATAACGTTAACATCTTATCAATACATTGTATATTCATACTTTTTGTAGCCTTTGTATAAGTTATGGAGCATATACTGTTACTGGAAAATGGAATATTTGATTTCATCCATATTTTGAAAAAAAGGTAGCCACTTTTAACCATTCAAAATGGTTGTTCAAGTAATCCAAGAAACTGCATTCTTTCAAGGATTGCCAAGCATTTGTAAAAAAATTTATTTCAGAAATATTTTCTTTGCAAGGCTATCATTTATCAAGTAAGGTGTCATGTTTACTAGAAAAGACTCTGGAAATGAAAAAAATGTATTTTGTTTATTCCCGGGGTACACTGAGGGAGGGGCAGCTGTAATGCTCTGTCTGCAAATTTTGGTTTTGCTAACAAATGAAAATATTTTTCCTGCGCAGTATGAACTGCTCTGACCTTTTGTTTCTCTCATGAGTTTCATACTTTAGAGAAAAAGTAACTCTCAGTGGGAGGCTCATTTATTGGCTCTAAAATGAGTGATCGATTAACGGTGTACGTATAATGTAAAAACAAGACCCTGACTTTGATTGGAAGCTCATAAAATAAGGGAAAAAAATAGTTTTTTGCAAGATTGGTTGAAAACAAATCTGAAACCATTTTATTTGTTGTTGAAAAAATGAGCAAAATTTGCTATAAAATATTTCTAAAACTAAATACAAACCTGAATTAACTCCTATAAATCTAAATCTACGTACAATAATTATATCAGAATTCTATTTCATTTCAAATCTATCACTTTATCAACTTCTGACACTTTTACAAAAAATCATTTTTCTTGATTGTGTACTTTCTATTTCAGTCTTATTTTGCTTTCAAACATCTGATTACTTTATGGGGAGCTAATCCATTCATTTCAAATCTTCAATGTTTGAGGACTGGAAAAATTTGTGTTGAATTAACAGTGATTGTGATTGCTTGCTTACATTTATTTAATGAAAATCATTGAAAAGTAACAATTCCCCTCTTTAAAGCATTACAAAGTGTATGTACAGCATATTGAATCTATTATCTGAAACTACAAATCATGTATCATATTTGTGCTGATATCTTTCTTCTCCAGAGCTTTTATTCAAATTCACAAAATCACTTTCAAAAGATTATATAGGGTCACCTTAATATCAGCATGATTTAGTAGAGTTAATATCAGCACTTAATATATTCTTTTAAAAACAAGTGTAGTTATTTGAGTAAAAGCTGAATAAAAATATCAACAAATAAAGTTTGAGAATTAGAATTTTAATGTGATGTTTTGTAATACTTGAATGCTTCAAAAATGGGAAATGTTACAGTGTAGCAATAAGAGATAAGAGGTACTAAGCAAGCAATCATTATAAATCATTGTGAACATGAAATCATAATACTCTCATTAAATAAGATCCTTTAACTTGGAGTTAGAATAAATTTATCCTATCGAATGTTCCAAGTCATCAATTCTTGAAACATTAGTACAAACAAGAATTCACATAATGATGTAAATTAGTTTTGTGTTTATAAGACTGACCAATTTTATTTGTATTGTGATAAACAAAATCCCAGCTTGTAATCTAAGTATTTTAGTGTAATGGAAAATTATTATGTACGGAAGCCGTGTATATATATATATACACAGAAGAAGAGATATAAATGAAATTTTTTGTTTGGTGAACATAGATGCTGCAAAAGTTTTCTTCCTCATACCAATTGAAACATTATGTGATTAGTTTCAATATCTCTATTAATCAATACCAACTTTGATTTACATTGATAATTCTCACGTAATTTTATGCATTTTTTTCTTTTATAATGAGATCTTTTCTCTCATTTTATTCAGAAAATTTAAAGCTTTTTCTAGATAATTATTTGATGCTCAATCTTGGAATAAATAATGCATTAGGAATTAGAATAATCTTGAGTTTTAATCTGTGAATTATTACTCTGTAGACCTGTAAGACGTGACAGGGTTTTAGATTTCCCCCCCCTGTTATAAGTGAGTCTGTGTTGTTGCAAGATTTCTATTTTTGCAAACCCTAATCCTAGTCCTAGTCCAGACCCCACCCCTAAGAAAACCTCTTCGAGACAAAACTTGGTGATCAGTGCAAAAATGAAGAGAAAACTGTCAGGGTAGGGTGAGTCGAGTCAAGCAGGAAGACAATAATAATTATAGAACATTTTTAAAGTCATGACGCCTCACCAGAAGGTTACATTTTGACAAAACTTGTATACATATGTAACTAAGGTGTAGAGTGAGAGTTCAACAATGCATAAGTAATTTTCTTAGTGACAGATGAAAAGGAAAGGAAAGGAGTGATGTGTTTGGTTTATTGACTACTGAAATGTTTTTGCCCAATTCATTTAGTTTTTACACTTGATGTAATCTGATTCAATTAGGGGTCTTTCTATTTTTGTATTGAGCTATTATTTTAAGAGTCTAATTTAATGTTTTGAAAACTGAAGTCCATGCTTGAACCACATTATAAGTGATTCCTCATTGGGTCCACAGTGCAATTTTCACGTTTTTAAAAGACAATTCGTTCTTGATAAGATAATGCATGACAGAGAAATAAAATGTAAATTAATGAGTGGAAACAAATTCACAGTCACAGAAATGGAAAAATCTTACTGAATTGACTATTTATCATTCATTTAAACACAAAACTTAGATCAATTGACATGAAAATACAAGGTTATGGTTGTCTTGTAAGGAAAGTAAAAGTTTTATAATTCTGATATCAACCTTAGATCGAAGTTAGGTTTTCCGTAGAAAAATACTGTGGAAAATGAATAAAAACAATTTTTCATGATAATTCATCTCTTATAAAGGATACAAAAAGAAATGGGTTAATCCTTTGTTTTGATAAACTTTTATGAAATAATTATGAAAATCCTTAGGAATTTTTCAATAGAAATTTCATGGAAACCGAAACCCAAGCAGCAGAGAGTGAAAAATAATTTTATCTCTACTGCCAGATTCATCTACATCCAATAACTTAGTCCTGGTCAGATTGAAATATCAAATGAGCCTTTTCTCTCCAATTTTCTGATGCCAATTTTCAAGTCATTACACAAACTGGAATACTAGAACTCACAAACATGACCACATATAAAAAAAAGGATAGAACCCTCAACTAAATTTGATGGCAATGGTTATTCAATTCTTATTACACATGTATTATTTGAGTAACAATACAGAAGCATTTATATAGTGCTCACATTCAAAAATCCAGTAGGGGAGAGTTTTATTTGTGTATTACTGCAAATTGCTTATTGTTTATAGACAAGCAAAGTAATATTTTCATTTGAAAAAACTGCAAAAAGAATCAGTCTGCTTCTTTGCATTGTGAACTTCAGAAGGATGGTTGTGTAGATTTGTAAAGTTTTCAATAATTCATTCAAATTTTATTGATAAAAAAATTACCAATTTCTGGACAAAATACTCTGGAAGTTATTTGTTTACAATGGGGTTCATTGAGTCATCACTGCAACGCATACATTCGGAGCTTTTCTGGATAGTAGATAAAGGAAGTAACGTAATGCACATGTGGTTAGATTAAAATTTTTGTATCTAAATCTAATACTTATTTATTTCTGTATTTAGTTTCAACTTTTTAATATAAACGAGTTATTTATTTATTTCTGTATTTAGTTTCAACTTTTTAATATAAACGAGTTGCTACACTTATGTAGTTCTATGCATAGCAACCAAATCCTTTGAAGCTCAGGTTCAGAGTGGAGCCCCACATTCTGCTCTGTGAGTATATAAATGATCTAGAAATGTTTTTTCAAAACTAGAGTCAGTAGTTTTGCTAATTCACTTGCATTGAAAGAAAAATAGCCAAAGCAAACAAACACCAATTCAAATTCCTGTCCCACTCAACTAAAAAAAAAAATTTATAAAGGAACTCCATATTTTGAATATAAAAACAGAAAGTGGACAAATTATGAAATCAAAATCCATTGTGAGAGACCTTGGAATTTGCATAAGCCCTGAAATCACATGGACACCTCATACAAATATAATATCTGATAAAATTAGACAAATGTCAGCATGGGCACTGAGAATATTCTTTGATTGCAGTAGAACAATTATATTAACTCTATACAAAACAATGATGAGAAATAGTATGGATTATTGTTCTCCCTTCAGTCATCATCAAAAATCAGAGACCTCTGAGCCCTTGGGGGTGTGTAGAGGCACTTTACCCATAATCATGAGTAATCTCTCCTAGATTATTAGTATCTGATTCGAATTGAATACCCAACTATGATATTGAATTGTAATCTTACTGTTTTAAATCAAGTGTAAAATCAAGGAGTATTCTACATGGAAAGTAATCTCTCAAGGCTGGTTGGTGGGTGGTAGCACTTTGTTCAAGATAACGAAGATCGGGTCAACTTGATATGTGAAAGAGAGAAGAAAGATTAGACTCTTTCGTTCTGTAGTAATTGTAGGCACAAAAATAGGACAGCAGGTGGCTGGTTAGTGACGTCAAATCAAAATAGTATAAGCAACTTGTAATGCATTGCAAAGGATGCATTTAAAATGTACGCGCAGCAAAATGAGATAAAGAATATTTGAAATGACAAAGAATGCATTTATTGAAATGTGTATGAAATAGATAGATATAAAGACTCGATTGAAATCCTCATCAGAATAAGTAAGAAGAGAATGTGCTTTTAAAGTTGTTATACTACATAGTAGAATGATGTTATTGATACATCAATGTAATGATTTAAGTGCACAAATTCAGTTGTAGTTGAGAATGGTCATATGCGCAAAAAGGAAGTAGAGAAACTATGCATACGTACGTATGTGATATGGTTATTGAGTAAGTTGGTTGTAACTTAGCAGAATGAGAACTAGTTTCGTACAGGTCTTCAGGAGGCTGATATGATTCTGAATACAGCTTGTTATTCAGTGAGTGGTGATGGACTTAAAAGTGGGCAGTTGACAGAGAAAAGCACAGAGAAATGTAGCCCTTCCAGTGTAGGAAGGGGTGTAGTTAAGTTTTAAAGTTAGGGGTAGTAAGCTCATAAAAAGGCGTCATAACGCATACCAAATGATTTGAAATTCATTATGAATTTCTATCTTGTATTTAAAATCAAAACATAGTCTGAGAGGATTTTCAACAGGTATAAGTCCCAAGTGACTTTGGTGGTGAAAACAAATCAACAAGGTGTTCAGTTGGGACTTGGAGCTTCAAGAAAAAACATGTTGACAAGTTGGTATCTTGTTCAGCTACAAGCTATAAGCAATGCTTCAAACCATTCTTTATTTTCCAGGGTTTTTGCGTCATACGGGAGAGATACTATAGCAGTATTACACTGGAAGATGACATGAAGGCTTTATACAAAGCTGCCATAATGCTAAAAAACAGAATAGATCAATCGAAGTCATGGACTTTCAGTAAGTCACTTACAGATATTCAAGATGAGCATCTTGAACTTTTTCCATTGTCGGGTGCTTCAGGGATAAAACAACACGTTGTCTGTAAACAGAAATGCTTTTAGCCTTGCTCAAGCAACAGTCTCTAAGTACATTTCCTGACACATTTCAGAAAAAAAAACTGCACTATGTACGAGATCAACAGAAGTGATGACCCAAGAACTATTTGTTGACCTTGCTATATGCTGGACTATTAAAAGCCAAAGAGTGATTAATTCCCTGTATGGCTTTGGGATGTCAGTTGAATACAATAGACTATTGTGAATCAAAGCCCAAATTGCAAATAGTGTGTTGCAAAGAATGTCTGGAAATGTTTTAGGTTGGGAGGAAAGTCCTGTCACATTTTCGCTATGATAACTGAGGTTATTTTTCGATTATGTAAGGTTTAACTAACTATAAAATCTTGTGTTCTAATCATCCCCCTTTTCTTTCAGAAACTTGTAATTTCCAGTTGAAAAAAGTTCAAATTTTTTTGACCCAGAAAAATGGGTGTAGATGATAAACATTTAAAACGCTGTATGCTTTCTGATTTCAAAAAGGGTTCATCAGCCCCAGAAACAGCTAGGAGTATCTGTATTGTTTATGGAAATAGAGCCCCGAGTGTCAGGACATGCCAATGGTGGTTTGATCACTTTTGATCAGGAAAATTTCCCCTCAAAATTTCCTTCATTCTGGATGACTGACTTTGATCAACAATCAAGCTCTCCTAACCACAATTGAAGAAAATCCTCAGTTGTCAACACTAGACAAGTCATACTAGTTCAATAAAACCCATAGAAAATCATAAACTACCTCTATAGGCTTGGTCAATAGGTTCCACATAATCTGACCAATTCTCAACTCAGTCAATAAGGACAAGACATGCTACAGAAGCATTTCTGGACAGGGTCGTTACCAGTGATGAAAATTGGGTCCTTTATAATCTTGTCCAGCGAAAGAGACAATGGTTATGACCCAAGGAAAAATCTTTGCTAAAACCAGGATTGCACACTGAGAATGCTTAGTGTTGGGTAGGATACGACAGATATGGTCTATAATGAAGTGCCTAATCATAATGCGACAATCAATGCTGAAAAATATTGTCATCAATTGGAAGCATTTCACCAATTATTGTATTTTTTTTTAAAAGTATCTTTCTGTGCCATGGGTACTGGTCATACACTGAATCGAAGTAATCGTATGATGTTCTTCCCTATTTCATCTGAGTTAGCAAGACTGTCTGAGGAAGCTAAGAACAGGACCGGCTTTTCACCTGGTGTTCAATTCAGACTAATCATCACGCCCTTCCTCCTTTAGCTGCCTAGAGACGGGAGAAGATGGTGGATAACTTATATGAAAATTGTGAATTTTCGAAAAGTTATCAAATAATTATCTCTAAATTATTGATTGTGTTTTCTATTGTTGATAAAATTATTGTATCTCGTATTGTTGATTGTTTTGCTACTTATTTATGGCTTGTTATGGGGGCCTTCATAATTGTACAAAAAAGAGACTCCAAACCTTAACAAAAAAAAACTCGCAGCTCTCAGCAAAAAATCTTTTACATCTTCACGTGCACTTCATGCCCAATTTCGATGTTTTCCGTTTAAATCTGGATGTTTTCAGTTGCATTATGACTGTTGATGTTCTTTGTGCAATCAGCAATTTTCTTTTAAAGAATAGTAAATGGCTGCTATCAGAGCAATACGTCTGCTCTGATGTCATCATCATCATCATCATCATCATCAGTCTTTTAACGTCTGTCGTTGGACGTAGACCTTCCCCAGGATTTGCCACACTTCTCTATCATGGGCATCGCGGAGCCAGTACTTCCTGAACTCGTCTAGCTCGTCTTTCCATCTAATATTCTGCCGGCCTCAGTTGCGCACGTGATCTCGGGGTATCCATGTCGTGAGTTGTGATGTCCATCGGTTGCCTGTCATTCTTGTAACATGGCCAGCCCACCGCCATTTGAGATTTTTTATGGATTCTATGATGTCCCTGACTCTTGTCTTTTCTCAAATGTACTGTGCTGTCTTGTGGTCTCTCCATGTGAGGCCCAGCACAACTCTTTCATGTGCATGTTGCATAGTTCTCAATTTACAGGTCTGTCTCTTGGTTAGGTTCCATGTTTCAGCTCCATAATTGACTATTGAGAGGATACATTGATTATACACCCTTCTCTTTAGGATTAATGGGATCTTATTTTTGAAGGTTGAGCAAGCTCTGTCAAAGGCTTGTCATCCTTGTGTTATTCTTCGCTTGATTTCTTCTTCTTTTGAGAGTCTAGTGGAGATTTGTTGTCCTAGGTAGATGTAGTGGTCTACTTCCTCCAGTTCTGTGTCCTCGATTTTGATCTTAGTATTTTTATCCCCGATGTGGTTGTTGTACATGATCTTTGTCTTGCTGAAGTTCATGTGTGGGCCGACTTTCTTGCTCTCTTCATTTAGTTCATCTATCATTAGTTGGAGGTCGTGTAGGTTCTCTGCGAAAAGGGCAATGTCGTTTGCAAATCTGAGGTTGCTCAGATACTTACCATCTATTCTAATTCCTTTACCCTCCCAGTCTAGTCTACTGAAGATCGTCTCGAGGCAGGCTGTGAAGAGTTTAGGTGAGCTGGTATCACCTTGTCTTACTCCTTTCTGGAGCTGAAAGGGGTCCGAGTCTTTATGTAACCTGATAAAGGAGCTGCTGTTATTGTATATATGTTTCAGCACTTCAACATATACTGGATCTACACCTTGTCAACTGATGGCCTCCATGACCTTACGGATTTCTACTGAGTCGAAAGCCTTTTTGAAGTCGATAAATCCTACGGTGAGTGGTAGTTTAAGATTACTTCAAAAACTAATATTTATTTTTGTTTGAAATTAAACTTTCACGCAATTAATTCGGTTAAAGACCACATAATTTTGATATGGTGAAGATGATGAATTATTAAACACGGTGCCCATTTTTCATCATGGTCAGTCTAGCAGGAATATTAATTGAAGTGTGTGTTGCCTCAAGATAAGAAATTCTGTTGCGCAAAAATGGTGCAAGAATTCTCGATTCTTGTGACGTCACTCACTTCAGCTTCACTTCCCTGTAAAAACAAATCAATGACAACGATGTAATGGAATCCTTTATGTGGAAAAATATCCATACCTATTATTTGCCATTGGTCTTCCGCAATCGACGTATCTATAAGTTTTATCTTTCACATTTGTTGGCTCATCAATATTGCAAAATTGCATTTCTTTGTATAGTTTTCCAGTTCCTGAGATATTCTGAGCCACCATACCAAAGCTTTTATTCTTTCTCGGAATTTGTTTATTCTGAAGTGATCGTTATGCAGAATCCTTAATATTTCAGGTCTGAGTAATTCTTAGAAAACATAGTAAATTATCATGGACTGAAAATTCATTTCGACTAGGGATATATGACCTCATGCCTTCCTTTATTTTTTTTCATCGGTCCATCCATCTACTGTAATGTGCATTTCTTCTTGTAACGTTTAGCCCTGACGAGTTGCCTTCTTTTTTTTAATCTGATTCAATCTCTTTTCATGTGCTGGTCTGGTTTGTGCCTCGCAGTCTATGAATAATTTGACTTTTTTTCTTAAATTACTCTCAGTCTCTGGTAGTGGACTCTTCTCTCCAGACGTATGTTCTGCAATTGCACTATATTCCCTGGGTTTCATTAGGAGTCTGTGAATTCTTAATCGTGTGTTATTCAAATCTTGAGGGTAAATCAACGTGATCTGTATGAAGTTTTGAACATCTGAGTCCTGCAACGTATCTGTCAAATTCTTTGCATGCCCATACAGCTGCTAAACCTTTTTTTTCCAACAAGAACATATTTCTCATACTTTCAATGGAGCATATTGAAAGTATGAGAGGCAAATGCTAGAGCTCTCATTTCATCAACAATTCCTTGAAATAATGCAGCTTCAAGACCGAAACAGCTTACGTCTATGCTTAAAAAGGATAATTTTTGTTTGATCATAAAAATACAAAACTGCTGCTTGTGTTAATGATGCTTCTCCTTGTAGATGGTCCCACAACATGTAACTCCTGTTTTGCCATTGGTCTTTCTTGACAAAAAAAGAAAATATAAATTAGCTGGAGATACTATAGAAATTTTTCTCATCAGTATCCCTGACTAATTTATAATTCATAACTACCAGCAAACGAAGTATCTCCATTGTGTAAAACAGAAATATATATCAAGCAATGACCAACCATTAAACGAGGAAGAGAGAAAAAAAAAAGATATATAAATAGAAAAAGAGGAAGGTTCTACACCCTAGAAAAATAAACCCCACCCCAAAACATGTCTTTTATGGGGATCTGAAAAAATCAAATCATTAGCCTGAAGAAGCCCAAACAGGGCAGAAACATAAACGTGTTTGTGTAGCGGATCCTCAACTTCATCAAATATATAGGTTTTATTTTGATAACAATATAACTAGATTAGATATCTTAATTAAACATGCTACACCTACACACAAACACATCCTTTCTTTCTTTCCCACTCTCTTCCTCTCATTTGTCTATTTACCCGAAAAGAAAGTGAGTAGATTTGGAAACCAAACATAACTGAACAAACACAACTGAAGAATAAACATTTTTCTGGGAAATCATCCTCTTTTACCATAAATGGCAAGAATTCCCAGAAAAAGACCTAAATTTCTAAGAAAGCAAAATCAACAATTTATTCGGGTAAAGTCAGAAGATAACGGGATAGTCCAGCCAATTCCCTTCGACAAATAGGTGTACATAACAACGCAAGGGTTCAATTACAAGCTAAGTATCTTTATTGCAGACTTCTACTATACACTTTGAAAAGACTTTACACACGGCACTTTACAAGAAACCATTTCACTCATTTGTTTATAATTCATGTACTTCAATAAATAGTGTAGCATTTTTACCAGAGAAAACTTTGTTGTTCATTCCTCTGTGATTTGTCTCTCTGTAACTTACAACTCCTTTCCCCCTACTTAACTGAATAATGATAGCCACACTCCTTTCTAAGTAGTAGTAAGCATGTACTCAATTACATCTGTTGAAATCTTCTGATACTGTACTATAAATTCTATCTTAGTGGAATCAAAACCAATAAAATTTATGGAAGCCGCTACAAATACCTTTTATACCCACTGACTCGTCACACATATTTCCTTTCTTTGAATACAAGAAAACGTTTTGACCTATTGAAAGTCTATAGAATACGGAATAATACACTTTTAGTAGATACTGACGTTCATTGCTCAAAATTCCCTGATAATAAAATGCTGGCTTCATCAAGAGGACACAACCATCAATTACAAATTTGGACGTCCAATGGTGTTAGAAGAAATTTCTTCTCGGTAAGTGTAGCACACGCTGAGTGAAGAGACATTCACATCCGAAAATGTCAAAGTTTTGAAAATGAGATAAGTCTTGTCAAAAATGGTAACCAATTTACTTATTAGTTGATTCAAGTACACTATTTATGCTGATCCATGGATAATTGATTTGATTTGTAAATGCAATCAGTTCCAGCAAATTACAAATTCAGCTTTACCTTACATTCACAAGCTTTTAGGTTGGTAACCGGAAAAGTGCCATCAGGAAATCTGCCCATCTGAAAAGAAATAAGAGAATGATGGTGAAATTATGCTATGATGGGGCAGTTTTCCTCTTGGAAAATTTCTGATGGGCAGATCTCCTAATGGGCATTTTCCAGGGTTCAATCTCTTCATGGGCAGGTTTCCTGATGTACACTTTTCCGGGATCCGTTTTTAGGACAGTTATCTAAAATATCCACTTCCGGTTAGATTTGGCTATAAAAATTGCTATTTCTGGTTTCAACTTCTTACATTTCCGATCTAGTCATTTGCAGCACCATAGATTTAGAGGTCACAAGTTCAATGTATACAAAGAGAGCTGTAAAAAAAAAAAGAAAAGATACCGGGAAATTCTCTTACAAGTGCCGACTCATTGATCAGTGGAAAAATCTTCCGTAGGTAATGGTGGAGGCCCGGAACCCGAACGCATTCAAAAACCTCCCGGACAGAATGTCAGAGTGAAAAAAGGATTATTTACATCTGGTTGCAAAACAAGATATGAGGCAACTGATATATGTTAGATCCTGTAAAGAGGCCATCACCAGGGCCTTATCCTAGAATACTATTATTGTTTTTATTCTTATTATTATTGTTACTTTTAACCAAACAGACAACATTTAAAGTTTGTTTTCCAAGTTTATGACCCAGTTTGTTTGTTTTTTTGTTTTTTTCAAAAGATTCAATTCTAAGAAGTGACGGAAAACAATCATTGCATAACGAAAAAAACAATTTTAATTCGGAGTAGAAACAACATAATTGAATTCATCTAATTACGTAACGAAAACACAGAAGACTGAGTGATGCTGATTGTTCTAAACTATATAATGATCAGTTATTAACTATATAATCACATTAAAAGTTTGATTTTTGTTTTGTCATACTTGTCAAACAACCTGGAGGTAGCCATTTTATAGCTAACTGTATTAAAAAAAACAATCAGAGTAGGAATTACCCCAATTCCTACAGATTTATTAATTTTATCTCTAGATTTCTCACGTAACGGACATTAAAATGTTTGCTAACAATAAAACAAGGACTTTTTAAACAACGGACGAAATTAAATTTAACACCGTTTGTAGGAAGCGTTGTGTCTTGTCAGTTGAAACGATTCACTTCAAAATGATATTTACATTGACATCGCTTTTCTCCATTTTTTAATTCTGTTTTCTCTTTGCCATTGTTTTCAATTGGAACATTATTGTTATGAATTCAATAAACAAAACCCAAATTGTGTAGATTGACTGGATAATCTCAACAAAAAGGGACCAAATTCCGAGAAAACACCAAGATAAAGAAGAAGAAACTCCGCTTGTTTTTTCTTTGTTTTTCTCATTTCATTTCCTCATATGAAAGGTAAGTTTATTCATTTATTAGATAAAAATCTCCCTATGGTCATCACATTAAATAATTTACTTTAAAAATACGTATTCAACATCAAAATATACATTCATTCACAAGTTATAAAAATGTATGAATCTTAGAAAAATCGTACATTTACCAACAGAGGAACATTTACCAGGCGCGGTTTATTCAATTTCTGTTTTTTTAAATTCTTCTAAATATCTCAGCTAATGACTCTCAAAATTTCCCTATTTATTTTCTATCTCATTGGATCTAAATCTATCCAAATTATTTTTCAATGATTCATGCTTGAACTATTTTTTTTTTTTTTTTACATAAGATGGTAAACTATTATTCCCGTATTTCAAATTCTTTGAGAGAAAAAATCAATTTTGTTTCTGTTATAGACCTAGCAAGTAAATTTCCCGTCCTAAACATTAGAATTCTGTAATTTGTAAAACCATCTGTTATCTTGAAAGGATGTCACTAAACGATGTCTGATGGTACCTGGAATGTGTTCGATTACATCTGATCGCACTGGATCGATATCCAATAACACCTAATCCTAACTGTGTTTGAACCTTCCGGGGAATAACGCGGTCCCCTCTGTTCATGGATTACTAAAAGGCGTCCGAACGTTGTGTTGATTACTATTAAATGTATCCGAATGTAACCAATCTAGCCATATCGTATTTGAAGTGTGTGCGAACCTCCCTGTAGATTACGCAGTCCTGTTCAGAACCTAAAACCCTATCGCGGTGATTTCAAGAATGTGTCCGAACGTAGAAACTCTATCGCAGTGATTACTAAAAATCATCAACTCAACTTGATTGTGGTAAAAAAATCGTCACCCGCATGAAAACAAACGAACTATGAATTATAACTTTTCTTAGCTGTAGAGTTTGGTATGATCTTTCATTGCAAATCTATGACTTATTGATATGTTAACAATAACAGAAGGTAAGTATTGTGGTGCAGGCATTGAAAAACAACAGAAAAGAAGGGTCAACTCAGTTTCTTCCTAAAGGCCGAAAGTCATATGATTGGCAAGACTTTAATACTGTTGAGGAGTAAACATTTTGTGATCATGGATTTCTGTACATATATGTGATAGCGTGTATGCAAATTTTGGGTGATGGAGTGACCTATATATATATATATATATATATATATATTAGTATTCAGAAGCAGTCATTTGCTAATTAGAGTTCACTCAGTGTTCTACTATTTTTATCTTTAATAGTTTGTAAAAGAAGGAAACAAGATTTTTAAACAATCAAATTAATCAAAATAATGAGGAAAAAAAAACTCTTTAAAAGAATTTTGATATTAATATTTTTCTTCTTTTTTTGGAAAATAGCCATAAATATAAGGTTGCAAATAAAGAGTGATTGTAATCATTTTTTTTTAATAAGGCCTTAATGCCGATTCCCTGTGCAGTTTTTTCAAAAGGTATATTCTGGCATTGATCTATCCTTAATGTATGTAAAACTCATTATTTAACAGAAATTGTAAATGAAAATTTAAGTGAATTTTGGCTGGGGTCAACACAGTGAAAAAAAGTTTTAAATTTTTTTGAAATCTAATGAATAGTTGATTTTTTGCTAAATTTTGAAATCTATATTTTTTGCTCTTGAAATTTTGGGAAAATTTTCTAATTCAAATAATCATTATTTTTTTTATTAACATTGCTTTTTAGAGTATTTTCAAATTATATCTAGTCCTGGGAAGGCCCTCATACATATAGGGCAACCCAGCGTGGCACCCCCTAACCTTCCTGAAAATACAAAAAAATTATTTGAACTGACTGATTTTTTTGCTAGAACAGAAGTTAATGCATTGAACAAGGGAAGTAACAAGATACTTCAAAGTCTCACTTCTGTACAATTGATGAAAAGTAACTGCCCAGGTTACAATTACTGTCACATAAATGCCCCCCCCACCCCCACCGTATAACTTGGAAGTATATTTTTCTGAAAACTAACGATGTCCTGGAAGGGTCTAATGGATAAATATTCAGGCAAAATTATGGAAGAAAAAGTTTTTCCTTCAATTTCCTGAGTAGGTTAACTGAAGTGAATCTGAAAGTGATTAAACATTTTTTATGGCATCCAAAAATTGAAGAATAACAACATGAGAATGAATTTTTTCAAGTCGGAAAACAAATCTGACTAGTGGCAGTCTCAAAAATTGTGAATTGCAGTAAGGTTCACCATAACCCAAGAAATCAGTCTTTTTTTGTTTTTGAATGGGGTTTGCTGGATTAAAAGAATTACTGGATTAACTAAAATCAACGACTATGGGACCACAAAACTAGAGTTGATACTTAAAGAACCACAATTGTCAGACATCGTAAATTAAACTGGTGTAAAAACATAACGAAAACCCACAGACAGGATGTAGGTAATGAAACCTAAGCTGGAGAATAAGATTATGTCAAGAAAGTCATATGGCAGAAGGAAAAGAATTGATCATTTGGTGAATCACTAAGACGATTCACAATAATTGATCTTGATTTTTATTTTCTGGATTATTGAAAAATTCATTGTGGTAGTATTCTTTTCTGATGCCTTAAAAATGTCTGACTAGAATATGAGGCCAGGAAAAACATGTAATACTGTCACAAATATATATATATATATATATATATATATGTATATATATGTGTGTGTGTGTGTTTAGACCAGGAATATACTTTTCTTTAGATAAAAATAATAAGTGAGTTAAAAAAAAATTTATTATTGTTACCAATCACTGAATTTTTTTGTTACAGCTCAATTTAATTGAAGGGGTTTTGTCTGAATTGGCCCTTAAACTGAGTGGGTTTTGGGCGGAGGAGTTTTATCCTGGGATGGGGGTGCTGAACTCCCATATGACCAATGGGCTTTTTCTAAAATTTCTAAACAATTCAAATTATTCAATATACTGGGGTTGGACAAAATAATGGAAATACCATTTTGATTATGAATTTTTATTTTTAATGTGGAGTTAGCACTTCTTGAGCATTAATAACAGCTTTAATACGACAAAGAATTGATTTATAGGGCTTTTGGGCAGTATCTAAAGGAATATTTTAGCGATTCCTCAAAAAAAACCTATCCAGTTCCTCCTAGGAGATTGGTGGAGGGATTCCATTTCTTAGTTGCTTCTCCAATTGACTCCACAAATACTGGATTATATTAACATCTGGAGACTGCAGAGGCAAATCCAAACGTTGAAGTTTACTTTGATGCATTTCAAACCAATTTTCACCAAGCTTAGCTGTGTAAATGGGTGCCTTATCATCACCCAAATCATCACAGATCCATGTCCCTGCTTGACTGTTGGGGTGAGACAGTCAGGATCAGAAGCTTTTTTAGGCTGCCTCCAACTAGAATAAACTCAACTAGAATATGGAAATAATATAAAGGAAAATTCATCCAAATATATCACATTTTTCCATTGGTTCTTTCTTTGATCATTACACCACTTTTTACAATGTCCCATATTAATTAGCGAAAACATACGTTTGGCAATTGCAGCCATTCCCTAGTGTCCAACTCGATGAAACTCTCAACGAACAGCTTTGGTTGAAAAAGGGTTTCTTAGATGCTGATTGAGCTCTGCAGTTAGGTGTGTGGTCTTGATATTTGTTGACAATATGCACATTAGCATTCCAAAACTTTTTTACAAAAAATAAATACATAGTTTTGATTTGATCAAAACATGCATTGAATATCCAATATTTTTATGAAGTTTTATCACTTACAATTTTTGATCAAGATTCGATTGAATCAAATATTTGGCAGAAAATAGAATAAACATTTCTTGCAAGCAATTCGTCAGTTTTGAGAAAAAACATTTTTAAATGTCTACTAACAGTTGGAGGTAATTGTATTATTCAGTTGGATTTCAAAATATCACCTTTCGAAATTTTGAAAAAGACACTTTTTTTGTTTTTTTTATTGAATATTCAACATTTTTCTGTAGCACAAAAAAATTTTTTCTGTTTCTGCAGAATACTTCACATATACTTTGTTTATGTTGGAAACACTGCTGACATTTCAATGACTTGATCTGGTGTAAAAGGAAAATGTATGCATTTCAAATGGTTAATTTGTATGTTTCATTCAAAGACTTGAATAAGGGATCAACACGTTCAGATATCTTGGTGCTAAAATACATGTTGAAAAAATTTCAATCCGTCTGAATCAACGGCACTGAATAGTTCGACTTTAAACTAATCTAGTACTGAAGTTAGAGTGTTGGATAGGTGGCGCTGAATCATATTTACTACAGTCGGTTTTATAGTTTCAAACACTTTTATGAGAAACCATTGTGAAAATATTTTATTAAATCTGTTGAATCAGGGAAAATCTTATACCAATTTTTTTTTCCCAATAAACTATTTATTTTTTTCTGAAAGTTCTTTAACAACCTTCATTCAAAACTGAAATGGACGAATATTATTTTTATTCCTTTAGCTTTGAAAGATTTTCTTCCTTTGCATTGATTAGTTCCTCTTAATTGGGATAGGTTTTAGTGAGCAGTTCATTATTTTAGTATAAAACTGACAATTCTTTTTTCACACAACTATTTTGAAGCGATCTGGCCTTTTCAAATCTTTTACAAAAGCAATACTTCTTTGACAATGTGTTCATAACACTTGTGAAGTCATTAATACCTAGACATTGAAAGAAATGAAAATGAAGCAAAATCATTCATAAATTATAAACATCATTACATTTATCCTTACAATTATGTCCGTGGGATGAAAAACTTATGTATTTGTCTTAGTAGCATGGCTAGGCAGTCTTGTCTCTCAGACTCTCAGCTAGTGTTTTGAATTGTATCCTGACTGGATGCTGCATTATTTTGGCCCTGTGCCAGACTAAAGTAGCCTTGGTAAATAACTGCATGTATTATGGCATTGTAATCTGAGTTCATACAATATTCAACGTCTTGATTTAATGTCTTTTATTGCTTTTATTCACAGATGTTTTGGCTGGGAAAAACTGCTTGCAATATACATGGAAATTGTCAAGTTCAATTACTGAAAATATGACTGCTGCCCTTGCATCAAGAACTTGGAAAATATTTCAAAGCTTTTCTCTGTGTAAAAGCTATCAATCTCCATTTTCTAAAGCATCACTCTGATAATCACATATGTGCAAAATCTGGAGGGAATCCATGTCCTTGTGAGGTGTGAATTTCCCTTTGTATAAAAGTCATGTTTGATACACATGCTCTAAAATTAAGCCGTATCAATGTAGAGTGTATTAATTCACTTTTGTACAAGAGAATATAAACACGCTGGAGAGAAAGCATGAATTTGCAAAGCCTCTGAATCTTTCTTTTTACATGAATTGCATTTGATGCAATATGCAAGCACATACAGAGCAATCATATTCTTGTGAAATGTGTACATCTTCCTTCTCATCAGAGACATATTTGATGGACCATATGCAAACACACTCTGGAGAGAAACCATATTCTTCTGAATTATGTGGATCTTCCTTTCCACACAAGTCAGACTCTATTGAACTTATACAAGTACACACAGGGGAGAAACCATATTCATGTGAAGTCTGCCAACTAGAATTTGTAAATAAGTTGGCTTTAGTGCATCATATGCAAACACACACTGGAAAGAAGTCATATTCGTGTGGAACATGTGGGTTTTCTTTTGCACATAATTCACATCTAGTGCAACATATGAGAACTCATACTGGAGAAAAACCATATTCTTGTGACACTTGTGGATTTTCCTGTGCACGAAAGGAATATTTGTTGAAACATATGAGAACCCATACTGGTGAGAAACCATATCATTGTGAAACGTGTGGATCTTCTTTTACACAAAAATCAAGTTTGGCATACCATATAAAAACACATACAGGGGAGAAACCTTATTCATGCACTGTTTGTGAATCTTCTTTTGCAATAAAATCAAGTTTGATAATACATATGCGAACACACACTGGGGAGAAACCATATACTTGCAATGTGTGTGGTTCTTCATTATCAGGAAAGTCAGCCTTAGTGGAACATATGCGAAAACACACTGGTGAGAAACCGTATTCTTGTGAAACGTGCGGATCTTCTTTCAGACAAAAATCTGGTTTGGCTTCTCATATGAAAACACACACCGGAGAGAAACCATATTCGTGCAAAATTTGTGGATATTCTTTTTCACAAACATCAACTTTAGTAAGACATATGCGAACACATACTGGAGAGAAACCATTTACTTGCAAGGTGTGTGGATCTTCATTTTCAGAAAAGTCAGCTTTAGTAAAACACTTGCGTATACACACTGGCGAGAAACCATATTCTTGTGAAACATGTGGATTTTCTTTTGCTCATAAATCAAGTTTGGTACGACATATGATATCACACACTGGAGAAAAACCATATTCTTGTGAAGTATGTGGATTTGCTATTGCCCAAAAGTCACATTTAAAATTCCACATGCGAACACACACTGGAGAAAAACCATTTTCATGTGAAGTCTGTGGCTGTTCTTTTTCACATCGATCTCATGTGGTGCGACATATGCGAACACACACTGGTGAAAAACCATACTCATGTGAAACATGTGGATATTCCTGTGCAAATAAGTCAAATTTGGTAATACACATACGCACACATACTGGAGAGAAACCATATATCTGTGAAGTGTGTGAATCTTCTTTCACTGGTAAAGGACATTTAGTGCAACATATGCGAACGCACACTGGAGAGAAACCATATAATTGTGAGATATGTGAATCCTCCTTTTCACAGAAGATAAATTTAGTATATCATATGAGAACACATACTGGAGAGAAACCATATTCATGTGATGTTTGTGGATCTTCTTTTTCGCAGGAGTCCTGTTTAGTGCGACATATGCGAACACATACTGGAGAGAAACCATATTCTTGTGAAGTTTGTGGGTCATCCTTTCCAGGTAAGCCAAATTTAGTGAGACATATGCGATCACATACTGGAGAGAAACCATATCAATCTGAAGTGGTTATGTCTTTCTTTTCACCAAAGACTTATTTCGATCATATATAAACACAGGTTCGAAAATATACTGTGTGAACATGCGATGGAGAGAAGCCATGTTTATCAAAGAATTCATATCTAATGAAACTTATTCCAATTAATAATTCTCATGAAGTTTGTGGATCTTCATTTTCAGACAGCTCTATACATCAACTCCTAAACTTACAATATGAACCATATTTCTCTGAATTACATGGATATCCATGTCAGATTTAGAACAAAATATCTGAATCCCTATAAGAAAGAAATGGCAGTATTTTTTTTCAAATGTTGACATTCATTTTCAGTTATGTTGACTTTGAAGAGAAATGAAACACATACTGGAATTACAATTGCTATTAAAACGTTTGTGGATACCTTCTGTGAGTTATTTCAGCTTTGAAAAATCCATAGGGCTGATATTGATTATTGACCAAAATCCTGTTGTGGACTTGGATATGCATTTACTCTATAAAAATGATCTATCAATATACATCATAATCCCTGAATACATCATGATTTTTTTATATCTTCCACATATTTAGAAAATGTTGTAAAGTCTCATTCCTTTCATCTGTGAAATCAGAATGATTAGTGCTTTGGAAGGGAAATAAAAAAAAATTTTGATTAGTGTTTTGAAATCTTTCATATTTGCATTGTTTCCACTTTTGAATTTTTTTTTTGTTTTTGTCACACATTTAGGATTTAGATGTTTGGTACAAATAATTTTTCATCCTGAACTGATATTTCCACTGGGGTAATATGTTTGTAATATTCTCCATGAATGGCTTCATGTTACTCAATAGGGATTAATAAGACTGAAAACATTCACTTTTTATGCATAGAATTCTGGCAGTAGCTGCATATTTTGTGTCAACTCTGTCTCCTGTTTGGTCGTGGATAAATTAGGGAAATCACTCTATAACTTGCATTTTTTTATATCACTTGACAAATTAGTTTTTGTAATATAGATTGTAGATGTGGACCTCCACACAATCATTATTGTTGAAAATCACCTGGATTCTTTTACAAATTATAGGTTAGTACATCTTAAACACATCTTTATTCAGTGCCTCTGGCTGTAATACACTGTTTTGATTACTTAAAAGGCACAAACAGATGAACAAATTTAGAATTTTAGTATTACTCACCTGAAGGCTATCTGTACCAGCCATGAATCTCAACATCAAGTCACTTTTTGTATTGAATTTATGTTATAATTGAATGATGCAAATTATGTCATCATTAGCAAGTTACCACTCAATTTTGACCCCTAAAAAAGATTCCATTCATTTTTTACCCATAAGGGGGACCTCCCTCATTTTCTACCCCCAAAAGTGAAAAAAATGTTCCTCCTTACTTTTGACATCAACCCTAAAAACAAAGTGTGATCATCATATTGAGCCATCTTAAAAAGAATAAGTGTTTTAAGCAAATGGGGCCAGGTACAAAACCAACTTTCAATAAAAGTGTGATCGGAATAAAAGTTCACAAGGGAAGTTATAATGTTCTATGGTTGACACTACAGCAGGTGGATACAAAATGAAAGTCTTGCCATCTGTAACTATCAATATCCTTTTTTATGTTTCAGCACTGTTGGCCATACTGTTTTGTCTACTGACTTGAATTAACACCCTTCAAAACATACACCACTCGACACCATATAAAAACTTTTTTCTTTTTAAAAAAATTTTTTCAAGTGATTCTCAAGATCTCTATGGTCATTTTGGGTATTTCTTTTCATAATTATAGATAAAAAATCTGTTTTTTTAAAGAAAATTTCAGATAAAAGATCTATTTTTCAGATAATTTTAGATGACCCTGAAGATAATTTCAGTCAAAGAACTCCCTATTTAAATAATTTTGATAACTTTTGTAGATAATTAGTTCTGGTACATGTGCAGGCTATGGTGATTCATTTATGCAAGGTATCTATGTATTCATAATTTTATAATTGCAAATAATGCATGAGTTCTGTATTTATTTTAATGATATTTGTTTTTCAATGTATCAATTCCATCTAGAATTTCCATCAATAATGAATTTCACAGATCTGGTAAGTCATTCAATAGAAACCGTCACATGACCAATGTCTTTTTGCAACAAGTTGTTTTGAGGGTGATCAATCGAAAAATGGAAAAAAGGGTGATCAATGAATAAGTTACCTCTCTAATCTTTTGTTGGGCAATAATCTCTGAAAGTATTGAAAATTCAAAAAAACAAGCTTGAACACTGCCAATCAAAAACTAAGGGACCAATTTAGCATACACTCACATTGTAAATTGATCCACCCCTTAAAACCTGTTTGGGTGGTAATTTTGAAAAAAACAAAAAAACAACATTTTTCTAGTTATAATGAGAAATATCTAAATTTCCAGCCCTCTGGCTCAATTTGTGCAGCCCGTACATGATATACTTTCATACATCATCAGCCAGTCAGACCAGTTTGGAAATTGAAGAAGCCTATGTTGACAGTTTTGCTTGATGGTTTCTAGTAATTTGTATTTATCCAATTTATAACAAACATCAACATATGAGATACACTAGTGTTCACTGATACTAAAACCGATTTACTATAATTTTACAATTGTAAATAATGCGTGAATTTATTCCATTGACTGGATAAATGGGAAAGTAAAGTAAGCAAATTAAAAAATATAGCAACCAGGTTGAAAAATATGACATACAAAATAAAGAACACGGCATACAAAGTTAAAAATAGGGCGAGCAAATAAAAATATCCAGTTTGGAAATTGAAAAACATAGCAAGCAAATTCAGAAATATTGCGTGCAAGTTAAAAAGTGCCGCCCAAAAATGAGAAGCAAACTAAATCTATGAACATAAGTTATCACTAATATACAGATGCCGCAAATGTTGAATTTTTTTTAAGAAAAATTTGTTATTAGGAAATTCTTGAATTGCAAAATTGCCAGTAAGGTTAATATTACTGAGGAATAAGCTACATGCAGGCAGGAAGCAGGGACATTGATAACAGTAAATGACATTAATAACGGTAAATGTTTCTATTGACCAGGGATGGATCTTTATTCTTCTTCACAGAGGATACAAAATTCTGTGTACTTGTAAATTGCTCCATGAAGCTACCCTCATTTCTTTAATTCAGGTTGAGACTGAAAAAAAATAAAAGGAGTAAACAAACTCCCAAGCTACAAGCAGGACAGCAAAAGCAATAAATGTGATTATCAAGCAGGGATTGATTTTGATTTTTCTACCATGAATCATAGAAAGCATTTGAATTTCGGAAAATTGTGTATTATAAGACGGTTGATAATATCCAACTAGTAGCACAGATTTTACTTGCAGCAAATTTCATGGTAGGTTTGGTCATTGTTTTCCCTCAAAGAAGACATAATTCGCCGTAGATTGAGGCATGAACAAGTGTGGCCTTCAACACAATCCCAAGTTGAACCCTGAATGTATTTGCATTGATTAATCAGAAACTGTTTTTATTAATTCAGAGATAAAGTTTGTAAACAACCTTTAAATGTGACTGTATTAGTCATACACTGACCTATGATCAGAAGATAACTTGGTAGTGAATGTTGTAAAGAAAGTTAAATTATTAAAAAATTGATACATAATCTGACAGAATATTCATGAATGCGTTATGTTATTTGAAATTTTATTAAACGGAGAAGGAGTCACTTGGCCTAGACAGTGTTAATAAGATAAACAATAAAAAAATTTTGTTCTTTAATTTAATTGTTCTTGGAGTTGGGGAAGATGCTGAATAAATAAAAAATATCTCTAAAGAATATGATTTTATTCCACGTGCATCTCTAAAATTCATTAGATTCGTAAATGCGATCATTTCTGATAGATTATAGATTTATTAAGATTTCTTAGTTTTCACTTTACGTAATTGACCATATGAAAAATTTTCGCTGAAAAAATACAAGAAATCTAGGGACTTTTAAAGATAAGGGACAAGATTATGAGTCACACCGCTTGATGATTCCAATCTTTACGCTGTTGTCAGGCGAAA
Organism: Thysanoteuthis rhombus; assembly: GCA_963457665.1. Taxonomy (NCBI): domain Eukaryota; kingdom Metazoa; phylum Mollusca; class Cephalopoda; order Oegopsida; family Thysanoteuthidae; genus Thysanoteuthis; species Thysanoteuthis major. Next base: position 58,522,826 of record OY735214.1, on the reverse strand, counting down.
TACTTTCTTCAAATTAATTCCACTGATAGACTCACAGAGGGGAAATCATCCCGTTTGCCTCGTTGCATTTCTTGGTCCTGAAGGTAAGTTAAAAAAAGGTATGATTTTTCTTATAAGTCGTTATTTACCACTTTCTCTCATAATGTCTATCAACTTATTTTCTTCGGCTGTCAACAGCATAAAATTGAAAAAATTAATAATCGTGGTTTGATTTTATAATGTTAGATAATAAATATAGGACTTTTTAAAAAATATTATGTGTACTTTTTAAAGAATATTATGTGTACTGTTTAGAAATGAGATTGGGTTTTGTTATTTCGTATTGAAGGTTTGTTTTTTTTGCGGCAGTATTACGTCGAGTTTGTGTAACATGAAAAAAAGAAGTGTAAATTTTTTCGCGCTGTTCCACTTACGCTCCCCAAGTCGTCAACAAGGGAGATAACTCCCAAAACAACAAGAACAAAGATGAATCTTTTTCAAGGAGGGTGATGCTCATTTTTCATGAATTATTATGAAAAAAGTATTGAAGGAAAAATCTGAAAAATTATTTTCATGAAAAATAACAAATGAAGAATTGGAAGCTGCAATTTTTACCAAATCATAAAAGAAATCATTTCTTACTATTTTACGAGGAATGAAAGAAATCATTTGTTTCAATCTTGGAAAATCTGTTGATTCATTCAAATTATTGTCCACTTGGTAAAAACGGTTTGTTTGTTGGGTTTTTGGGGTTTTTTTTTTCAATTGAAAACTTCCCTCTTGTTACTTCCTCAAGACTTACATTATTGTATTGAGGATAGATAACAGAATTCGGAAAATGAAAACTCATTATTTGTCTGTGTTGAGTGTTATTCCAGGCTGGAGATATAACGTTTCAACTTTCGTATTCGTTCAAATACACGTCTAAGCTTTCATATTTCTCCAGCTAGACGTGAAAAAAATGATTAAAAATGTGCTTATTGGCAGATATGAATAATTCCCTACATTTTTGGCTGGAAATCAGGTAAAACTTACCTGCTCGGAAGTAAATTTTGGCCACCCTGAATATATTAAAGAAACCACTTTACTTGATGGCTGAAAATGGCTAGATTTTTCTATTTTTCATTTCCAGATAACTTAATAACTAAAAATGTCAAGCATGCTCATAAGCATGAAATGGCTCCTAAAATCTTAGAGCCTTTGTATTATTTTTTGGGTGTACTCAACATAGATTTGAAAAGACTCCAATGAATGATGGAAAAAAAAAGTCTAATTAATATGATCTCAAATAATATATCTTTTCATGAAAAATTTAAACATGAATTGTTATTGAAGATTTTATATGCTTTTCAGCGTACTTCAACCACTTTCAGGCTAAAAACATTGCTGTAAATGAGAAGATCCATCCATTTTTTCATGTTACCCAGGGGTGCCAAATAAGTCATTTTTTGGCTAGATATAGCTAATTTTTCTCCTATTTAGCCAATATAAATCTGCTATAACAGTACCTGCAAATCTGTTCATTTAAAAGGAATAGTTAGCCGATTTAATTTCATTTTATACATAAGTCGAAACATATATATTCAATATTTTTGCTTATAAAGTTTGCTGAGAATGGGAAAAATTTCATCTTTTTTTGGAGGACAGTCAAACCAAATCAAACTTCAAAAGAAAAATATCTCATAATTTTCATTAATTTTTTTTACTTAAGATTCAATTAACTTGGAAAAAATATTAATCAAGATTCAGTTGAAATTTATTTTTGTGTCTGTTGATTCTTTAATGACAGATATTCCAATACTTGAGTAGCAAATTAGTAATTTTATGCTCTTCATGAAGGTAAATAGTTATTAAAATAAATACAATGGGTTGGTTCGAAATGGGTTTAGCTTTTTGATGATGATACCAATTACATCATATCCAGAAGGCAAACTATTTGTCTCCTATCAACTCACGAACCATCCCTCAATCATTTGGCACAGTTGAGTTTTAAGAAATGGCAAATGGTATGCCAAGGAGTATTCAAAGCCAGTGTCTCCATAGCAGTACCATTCAGGAGATTAAGTTTGACTGATGAAGGAGAAAATCAAGAAGACAGATCTGATGTAGAGTCGATTGAATATGATTCTGATAGAAAATAAGACAAAATATGGTAGATAATCATAATAAGCAGTAACAACTTCTATGAAGTTTGCTATTGGTTATATGAAATATTCCATGAAACCTGCACCATGGTTCACATGGTTCAGCAATGTCAAATTAATGGTGATGTTTTTGTTTAAAAGGGATTTGATATACCTGTTATAGCTTTTAAAATATCAATTGTATTGCTGTAAGTGGTCTCTCCATGATCATAGATTTTCAGGCACTATCTTACTCTTTTAGTCCAGCCTTTCGCAGCATTTAGTTTAAGATCAAAGAGTAGTATCTGTTTGCAGAACTCGGTTTGGTTTTGCGCAGGTACTATACTAAAGCCAATGATGGCTCAGTATTGCTAAGCGCAAGCTGTGTAAGACTCGTCCTGTAGCCTCATAAAATTGCTCAGCCCAGAGGAGCTGTATGCCCACGGCTGTACCATCCCATTGCACTAGAAGGATCAGGCTTTTATCAGAAAACTATAATTAGGATGTCTAAGAATACTGATTTGCAATGGTCAATGATAAAATGATTTTCATTAATTTTAATGGGTGTCCATAGCAGATATACTATTTCCCTGCTACCTTTTCATTTGGGTCAGTTGGGGCACTTTGGCTCAGTATCAAATCAGAACTGGTCATAGCTGCATGGATTCTATACTTAGATGAACATTACGTAGGAGCCATTGGTTGACTCTCCCCCTCTAGGAAGGTGTTGATACCAATGCTGCATGTAAAGTTAGGCTTTATGAAACAATTTGTTAGTTTTAGATAAAGAATTTTCAGTCTTAAAATACTTTCTTCAAGTTGTTTTAGGGTTGTAAATCACAAAACATCAATGTTCTGATCACAAAATCAAAATTTGAAAGGAAGAAAAGCCATTTTCTACACTTTTTCTACATAATCAAAAACTCTTATCACCCATGTAGAAATAAAAAGTGAAAAAATGTTGCATAGTTTATGTAAAAAGAAAAAGTCATATATTTGTCATAATGTCACAGTTGAGCAATTTTATCTCATGGACTATTAGCTAGTGTTTTGAGTTTGATCCTCACAGAATGCTTCATTATTGTTGCCCCTATACCAGCCTTAGTGAAAAAATACATGTATCTACTACAATGTAATCTCAATTCATAAAATATTCAATGTCTATATTAATATACTTTATTACTTTTCATTCACAGGTGTTCGGGTCGGAAAAAACATTCTGAGCTATACATAAAAATTGTTTTCATTGATGAATGAATAAAAACAAGACGCTTGACCCTCCATTAAAAACTTGAAAAATATTCTAAAACTTCTCTTCATGTAAAAGTTGTCAATCTCCATTTTCTAACATATCACACTTATAACCAGATGTAAATGCACCCTGGTGGGAATCAATATCCTTATGAATCTTCCTGTAGACAAAAATTGTGTTTCATGCTACATATGTAAACACACATTCTAGAAAGAAACTATATGCAAAGTGTATTATTCCACTTTTATACACAAGTATGTGAACACTCACTGGATATAAAACATAAATTTGCCAAGTCTGTGAATCTTCATTTGACCTGTATTACGGTTGGTGTGATATACAAGCTTACTCAGGAGATCAATCATATCATTGTGAAATGTATATATCTTCCTTTACAGCAAGGACATATTTGATAGATCTTATACAAACACACTCTGGAAGAAAACCACATTCTTGTGAAGTCTGCTGACTCGAATTTTAAAACAAGTAAGCTTTAGTGTACCATATTGAAAGACACTGAAGAGAAATCATATTTTTGTGAAGTGTGTGGATCTTTATTTTCACGCAAGTCATGCTTATGCAAATACACATTGGTGAGAAACCATATTTGTGTGAAACGTGGATATTCTTGTGCAATTAAGTCAAATTTGGTGCTAGTATTACCCATACACACTAAAGAGGAGCTATATATTTGCAAAGTGTGTGGATCTTCCTTTTCACAGAATGCACACTGAAATCAACGTATGCAAACACAATAGAGAGAAATCATGATTGTGAAATATTTGAATCTTCCTCTTCATAGAAGCTTGATTTAGTTGATCATATGTGAATGTGTAGTGGAGAGAACCATATTCATGTGAAGTTTGTGGGTCTTCCTTCCCCTACAAGCTAAATTTGATGGATCATATGCTATCTCATACTGAAGAAAAATCATATTCATGCAAAATGTGTGGCTCATCTTTTTTGCAAAACTCTGGGCTGTCACAACATGTGCACATGTATAATGGAGAGAAACCTCATACTTGCAAAGTGTGTGAATGTTCCCTTCCACCACAGTCATATATAAATCAGCAAATACCCACTGGAAGGAAGCCATACACATGTGAAGAGTGTGGATCTTTTTTTTCACAAAAGGCATCTTTGGAGATCCATATGCGAACACACACTGGAGAGAAACCATTTTCATGTATAGTTTGTGGGTTTGCGTTTGTAAAAAAATCAGATATAACTCGCCATATGCGAACACACACTGGTGAGAAACCATATTCTTGTAAAACCTGTGGCTCATCCTTTGCAGCAAAGTTTACTCTGGTACTACATATGAAAACACACACTGGAGAGAGACTATATTCATGCAAAGTGTGTGGATCATCTTTCATACAGAAATCTGCACTGTTACAACATAAGCGCGTACACACCGGAGAGAAACCATATAATTGTGAAATATGTAAATCTTCCTTTTCACAGAAGGGTAATTTAGTGGGTCATATGCGAACACACACAGGAGAGAGACCTTATTCATGTGAAGTTTGTGGGTCTTCCTTTTCACAGAAAACACATTTAAATCGTCACATGCAAACACACAGTGGAGAGAAACTATATTCATGTGAAAAATGTGGATCTTCCTTTTCAAGAAAGGTACCTTTAAAAGAACATATGCAAACACATATTGCAGCAAAACCATATCATTGTGAAGTATGTAAATCTTCTTTTTCACAGAATGAAAATTTAATGGATCATATGCAAACACACACTGGAGAGAACCCTTATTCATGTAAAGTTTGTGGATCTTCCTTTTCACTGGAAACACATTTAAATCGACATATGCAAACACACACTGGTAAAAGATTACATATATATGATGAGTGTAGATCTTCTTTTCCACAAAGGGCACATTTAAAGGAATATATGCAAACACACACTGGAGAGAAACCATTTTCATGTGTAGTTTGTGGACTTGCATTGTTAAAAAAATTAGATTTAACCCGCCATATGCTAACACACACTGGTGGGAAACCGTACTCTTGTAGAACTTGTGGTACATCCTTTGCAGCAAAGTTTACTTTGGTGCTACGTATGAAAAGACATACTGGGGAGAAAGTATATTCATGCAAAGTTTGTGGATTGTCTTTTATTCAGAACTCTGCGCTGGTACATCATATGCAGAAGCACGCTGGAGAGAAATCATTTTCATGTGAAATATGTGGATATTCCTGTACATTTAGATCAATTTTGCTGGTACATATGCGTACACACACAGGAGAGAAACCATATACTTGCAGAGTGTGTGGATCTTCTTTTATAAATAACTCTGGACTGATAAAACACATGCGAACACACACTGGAGAGAAGCCATATACTTGCAAAGTGTGTGGAACTTCTTTTTCACAAAAGGCTCATTTAAAGCAACATATATGTACACACACTGGAGAAAAACCATATAATTGTGAAATATGTGAATCTTCCTTTTCACAGAAAAATAATTTAAAGAAACATATGCAAATACACTAAGGATATTGATGTGAAGTTTGTCGGTCTCTGCCAGCCAAATTTGGAGAACATAAAAAGATCTCGTACTAGACAACCCATATTAATTCTAACTGGATATAGTTTTTCATCAAAGAAATTTTTCAAAGATCATATGCAAACAGTGTTTGGAGAAAATACAATTGAGAGAATCCATAGGTGCCATACTTTTTTCTCACAGAATTCATATTTGATGAAACTGATTCAAACTGAAGTGCAACCATTTACTTGCTAAGTCAGCAACTGTTCATTTACCTGAAATTCACATTTAGTGCTCTAGAAGCAAACACCCTGAAGAGAAACTATATCTGGAATTTGTAAATCTTCATGGACCATGAAGTTTTTCTGTGCAACATAAACAAAAACACACTTGAGAGAAGTATATTTCAGTTGCGCACATTTTCATCTGATTGAAGTCAAATTCTATTAAATGTTTGTGAACACCCTGAAGGAAAAAATCCACTCGTCATGTTTGTTGAATTTCATTTTCAAACATAACTATGTATCAACTAATTCCTAAACTCACCATATAAATAATAATTTTGTGAATTGCATAGATCCTTGTGTCAGATTTAGTACAATATATCTGAACCCCAATTAGAGAGAAATGGCTATATTTTTTAAAATTTGAACGTCCATTTTCAGGAAGGTCAAGTTTGAAGAGACAAATGTAAACATACTGTTGCTCTCAATGTTTATGGCTGCACATTTCAAGTCAATTCAGCTTTGAAAATTCTTGTGACTCTTATTGATAAAAAATTCTGGCTGTGGGCTTAGATCTGTATATACCCACTGGTATGATACCTAACTGTTCATTACAGTTCTTTTTTTATCTTTCTCATTTTTGGAGAATGCTATAAATTGTGTTCTCTTTCATCTGTGGAATCAGAATGATTCAATTTTTTAAAATAAATACATTGAACCAAAAAGATGATAAGTTTTCTCTCTTCTTTTTCGTTGTTCTCTGTTTATTACTCCAACTTTCAAGAATGTATTTTCTTTCATCTGTAGAATCAGGTTGATTCATGAAGAGAAAACAAACTGTATGATTATTGTTTTGAATTGTTGTTTTTGCTTCATTTCCAAGTTTGTAAGTAAGTTTGTTTTTACATATTTTGTTAAACTGGAAGTATTTGGATATTTTATACTAATATCATCTTTCCATCATGAACTGATATTTTCACTGGAGTGAATAATTCAGTAATATTCTTCTTGCATGGATTTCTGTCACTTAACAATTATTAACAAGGTTACTTTCAAAGGAAACATTCACCCTTTACGCATGGAAATTAGCAGTAGGTATTCATTTGGTGTCTCCTCTAAGCAACAATATGGGGAGGGTAATCGATATGTCCTTACTTTTCCCTCTACACCCACACGGTCATTGCTAATGCCTGGTATTCAAGGTGATAGACCAACCCTTTTTTATAATTTGAGCTTCTTTCATGAACTGTATAGATGGTCTCTTTGAGATCACATGGTCCAACGGGACTTCAGCTTGGTGGTGTCAGAGTAAAAACATATCATCCATGTATTTAAGCCGGACCAAAAGTTTTAACAGAGTTGAACTTTAGACAAGATCTTCAGAAATCTCTTACATTTCTTAAGGTTATGATAATTTTCCAAGGTTGATCACATTGAAGCTCACCATTATCAATGATGAGATGGGTCATCCAATAAAAATTTGAAGTATAAGATACACTGGTGTTCCTTAACACTGAAATTGATATATTGTACAAGAAAATTGCTAATAATGTATGAGCCTAATGTTTTCTTAAATAACAAATGTAATATATGCATTCACTTTGTGACTAAGTTTCAAATATGAGCAGTTTTTTATGATTCTATAATTGCAAATGATGCAGAAATTTAGTTTCATATCAAATTTAATAAACCAATTTATCATTGAAGTTGAAGTATGCAATACTCTACTTCTCACTGATACAAAAATTAATGAAAAAACTGCAAATAATATTCATGTCAAGTGTGACAAACAGATAAACAAATTCAGAATTTTAGCATTACTTGCTTAAATGCCACCTTTGTCAGCCCTTAGGCTCAATGTCCAATCACATTTTTTGTATCAAATTTATATTATAATTATTTGTAAATAATTAATGGAAACAATACTATAATTAATGTTTTTCCCTGAAAGGAAAAAAAAATTACCTTCATTTTTGACCCCTGAAGAAGAGAGAGTTTCCTCTCATTTTTACTCTTTGAAATGGGTAAATGGTTGTTTCCCCCGAAAGAGAAAAAAAAAATGTTTCCTCTGACTTTGGACCTAAACTTTTGAGAGGAAGTTGTGATCATGATATGAATCCAGGCAAAAAAGCCAACTTTTGGGGGGAAAAAAATTATCCAAAGATGAAGCCAGGTGAAAAAACAACTTGCTAGAAAAGTATGATCAGAATAGATGTTCTAATGTGAAGTCACAATGTTCTGTTATGACTGCACAGCCAGTGCACTCAAAAAAAAGTCTTGCGAAGCATCATAATTATATCATGAAATTAACCCCTTTCCACTCCCAAAACAAGGTTAACGGTTGAATATCATCTAGATTTGTTTTACTCTTTAAGTTAGACCATTTTGTAGGTGTAGGGCTAACAAATCTTGGCCCATGATTTACTGTTTTTGTTGTGTTACCGTAACATCCATACATACCAACTTACAAACCTACACTCAGAAGAGCACTATTCTTACAATATGGATAATAAACAACCCTATGACCTGTCGTATCACCCTTTGAGAGAAAATTTATGGTATCCTTTGAATTGAGGATGAGCTCAGCTACAGTGCCTAGAATCTTGAAACACTAAAAGCCATTTGCCAAAGCTAATCAACAGGCAATTTGCCATCAGATCATTTTGGTATTGAGGAGTATTGTATGTACAGCTGTTCTGAAAGATCAAACAAATCAAAGAGAGGTCAAGATTACCCAACTGATTAGGGAGCTGAGGTTAATTAGTAGTCAATACAGAAAAGCAAGTGAGGAAGAGAAAGCTTCCCAAGCAGAGCTTTGAGGAAGGGTGATAAAAAAGCCCATCAGCCTTTGCCAAACTGAGTGGCTCAGGAAAACTTGCAAGGAAAAGGCCTGCAAGAGAAGTGCCTTCATCACTATTCCTCATAGCAGTAACAGCCTAAAGGAGAAAGACCTTTGCCATTTTGCGGGCTTTGTATCCACACCAGAACCCGGCACCCTGCTGAATATGAACAAACCCATACTAAGCAAGGTCATGTTGAAATCTGCCATAACATCGTCAGCCTGTGGCCCAAGTGGAGTGCTATACGAAGTCTTCAAAGGTTGTCCTAGGCTTCTTGAGCATCTCTGGAGAGTGTACAGGGTAAAAAGGAGAATGCTAGCAACTTCAAGCAATTCTAAATTATTTCATTCCTCAATGTGAAAGGCAAGACATTTCTCAAGATCATCTCAAATTTCTCTTAAAAATCTCCTACATCAACACTTCTGTGCAGAAAGCAGATGTCCCAGGTACTCCAGGATGTATGGAGCATACGGGTGTTGAGACCTAGCTTATCAAAGAGGCACAGGGACATAGGAGAATAACGGTAGTTCTGTGTCTTCATCTAGATTACGCTTATGGGTTGGTCCCGCACAAGCTGGTGATATTGGCCCTGTTAAGATAACACATTCCAGGGAAAATTCGGAACATTATTTTTAACTATCACAATAACAGTTTGAGAGTGTATTGCGGAAATTTAACATCAGCCTGGCATTGTTTCGGGAAGAGTATTATCACAGGTTACACTATTTCTGTGGAACTATTTGCACTAAGCATGAAAATGGTGGTCAACTCTGCTGAAGTTGAGTATAGAGACTGGGCTCTAAATTTGGTGCGAGACAACCCCCAATTAGACCATTTATAGATGACCTGATGGTCAAAACACCATCAGTAACTGGATGCAGGTTACCCCTTTCAGGGTCTCAAACAGCACATCACTTGGGCTACAATGAGCTTTTAGCCAAGGAAGTCCAGATCTCTGGGCCTCAAAATAGGTGAAGTGACTGACAAGTTCAGTTTCTCATTGAGAGTTAACCAAATTCCATCCCTGTCAAAAGTAAGTCAGGTGTCTTAGGAAGATTCTCATTAGCAATCAGAAAGACACTGAGGCTGTATGACCTAAGCGATTGGCTCTCCATGATGGACAAATTAGGGCCTTCTAGGAAATTCAAGTCTTGGATATCCCAGCATTGAATCCTGTTGTGGCTCCTGTCACTGCTCCTAATCTACGGAGTTCCAATTATTTTTATGAATGGCCTTGAGAGAAAAGTCAACTAGTCCCTGTGCCACAGAGCTTCAGTAGCATTGCTCTTTACGGAGGGAACACCAAGCTACAGCTAACTTCCAGTAGTGTAGTGGAGGAGTTTAAAGTTTCTAGAGCCAAAGAGGTCTTACTCTATTAGGATTTCTCTGAAACCAAAGTCTTCTTCATGGGCAAGAAGTCAGAACAGGGAAGAAGTGGTGCATGCAAAAGTCTGTTGGACGAGCTGAGGTAAGGTTACTGCATTAAATCCTACTGGGCATTGCAGCAACGGGTTAGGTAGGGTTTGGCAGCAGTATAATACCTTGCTACCGTAAGACCCAAAGAAAGAAGAGACAGATGACCCAGGACAAATTTTTTTGCAAAGGATTTGGAGGTTTGCTATGTCAGAATGGTTGGAATGGGCCAACAGATGACCTGAACGAAGTGGAAATCAACAGCCAGATGAAAAATATACTAAAAAGGTCATGGGGGAGACACCAACCCCACCAATTCAAATTCTTAGTCCAGTTGGTATATGATCTCCTGCCCAGTCCTTCTAACCTGTTCAGCTGGAGACTAGCAGATATATCAACTTGTCCACTCTGCCAGAAAACAGGATCCCTGGAGCATGTCATCAGTTGCTATCCGGGAGTGTTATCATTTGTGACATGACCAGGTTTTGCTGACAGTGGCAGAGATAATCTACAGTGTTATTAATCACAGCAGGTATCAGAACCCAGCGGTGTGGCCCATAATATTTGTTAGAGCAGGAGAAAAGCCCCAGTTCCACTTAGGGAGAACTGCTTGCAAAAGCTAAGTACTGAAATTGCATAGCTGACTCCGATTGACAATCGAGGTTCTCAGAATCCATCATGGCCACCAAACTCTGACCAAACATGGTTTTGATGTCACTGGCAGCTAAGCAGGTGGTTTTGTTAGAGCTTACTCTCCCAAGGTAAGACCGTATAGAGGAGGCTCAAGAGAGAAAAAGAGGCAAGTATGAGAAACTAGTGGTTGAGTGTTAGAAAAAGAGGTAGAAGTCCTGCTGCAAGCCTATGGAAGTGGTCTGCAGAGGCTTTGCAGGTTGATAGGAAAACCTTCAGAAACATCTTGGGAGCTGCCGAGAGAGCTTCGTGGGGGCTTTGGTTGAAAAGGAGGGATGAGTGGCATAGTAAGCCACCTGGACACAAGTTGGGGCTTGGCTGGGTCACCCGGGAAAGGGTGTGCAGTGATTAAAACCGTAAACTCCCGAGGACTCTTGGTTTCATCACTGACAATGAGTCCAAGTCACACCATACATTGTGTTGAAGAACGTGCAGATATTTTTACACATTTGCAAATAAATAAAAAGGGAGACAATTCTATCATTAGTATTCAATGGTTTTCTAGTAAAAATTAACAAAAATCCAAAACAAAACATTTTAAAAGTATTTTGAATTTATTATGCATTCATTTTATTTTCATAAATTTTATTTTATCCCATCTCTGTTATTCATTGGATGTGTAATTTTCTCTTTTCCACGCCTTTACTGACTTCATTGTAATTTTTTCGCTAGGTGGAGTTGTCTACCTTGGTTTATTTTGAAAGCGTTTTTTCCCTTAGGATGTTCTATTCCCCAAGATGCTCATTTTGACAATTACCTTGATTCGATCTGTAAATGCAATCAGTTCTAAGTAATTACAAATTTGTAAAGATCTCTTCCTTTGATCTTATGAAATGGACTCTACAAAAAAATATCTGCAATCCAAGAATGAAATTGAAGGACTTTAAAATGCAAGGGATAACATGATGACCAACACCGCTGGATGTTTTTTATCGTTTCACCGGCAGTGGTGCCACTTGGGATATTTTTTTTATGTTTAGATATTACACATCCAGACAGTTGTTTTTTTTTTAATGAAACTTGGATATTTTAGAACCATTTAAGATATTCATCCAAAATCTTTAGATATTAACCTGAGGATATCTAAAATGTCTACATATTCAACTCTATAAATCTAATGATATTACATATTCATCTTGAAATACCATCAAAGTTTAGATCTGGACCAATAATCTAAAGTAGCAAAATTTAATCCCCCCCTACAAATTCAAACATCTGGATTTTTTCATGGAGTCTGAAGGTGAGTCTGACCCTTTTTTAAATTTGAATTTAAATTTGCTTACTGGCCTGAAAATTTGAATTACATTTCACTTGTAGCGAAAGGAGTCTTAAGAAATAAGTGATGTGTTTTTGGATTTTCTTTTAGATATTTCTGACTTAATTCTGGATATAAAAAATTGAGATTACGTGGCTGCATCGTTTCATGCTGTCAGACAAAATAATTTCACTGACGAGGAAGCAATCATACATTTGCTTTCTCTATCTTATTGAATTTTCTGGTCTGGAAAGGTAAGTGAATAAAAGTAGTGATTTTGTTTCAAAAAAAGAAGTTATTTAACCGCCTTGTTTAACTTAACATTTTATTTAGCTATCACTTCTAAGCTACGTAAAATTGGTTTAATTTTTCTATCGTTATATTCTATATAGAAATATTTAAACTGTTTACAAATTGAATTGGATTTTGTTATTTCGTTTAGAAAGTTAATTTTGGTTGCAATTTTTGTGAGTGAATTATTAAAAAAAGAACAATACTTGACTAAGTGTTTCTCCTCACCTGTGTAGGTGTTGTTGTTTTTTTTAATTCCCTCTTTAAAACAGTTACATTATTTCAAAGAGGAAAATTACTAAATCACAAATTATCATTTTACTGTGAACATTTCGCCTAGGCTGGAGATGAGACGTTTCAAGTATTCCTTCAAATGTACCGCGGATATTTATTGGCTTTGAACCGGTTCGCCCGGAGGACAGTTCGGTCCGGATAAGTCGTAACTGGTTATCCTAGCCGCAAATTTTTCGACCCCAAAAATGAATATGGGATTTGAAATGATCCAAAGCAAATTTACAATCAAAATTAGTCAATACATGTTTCTTTTGTTCTATTAATCTTTTTTTAAATTTTTATATAGCCATTTCTTTTAGAATTTCTTCCTGTATAACGATTTTTGCTTCGCTTTCCTTTACGGAAGTCTGAGTTTTCGTACGGCTGTTATTCAAGATTTTTCGATTTAATTAAAATGTTTTTATGTTTCGTATCTTATTGAGTAAAATGTTTTCTTTTTAGGAAATAAAAAAAAGTTAATATATATATATATAAAAAGGTAATATTTAAATTTTAGTACCTTTTTAACCTAGTTGCATTATTTTTTGGATAAATTTTTAGTTTTGGTACAAAATGCACCGTTGCAATAATTATCATTTTATTATTTTTCATTCATGTCTTGTGCCTTGGTCGGCCATATCATGACCAAATTTGACAAATCTGCCCTCTCTAAAAAGCATTTTGGCCACCTACTATTTTCTTCGGCAATAATTCTCAAATTTTGGCTCTTTCTGAAAAGCATTCGGTTATGAACTTTCTTCATCAGCAACGTATCCAAGTTAAAACTCTATTTTCGTTTAGTAGCACTTATTTTTCAATAAATTCTCATTTTTGGTATGTTTTAATTATTATACTTCATTTTGCAATATACCTTGTGCGGGCATATTCTGACCAAATTTGACAAATCTCTGCCCTTTCCGTATTTTCTTTAGGCATTAGTATGTTTTTATTGAGGCATTTTCTGAAAAAACATTTGATTTCTATGTTTTGTGCCTCATTTAGACATTACCTTACACTTGTCTGGACATTCTCCTGTCTTTTCCAGGTTTAATACTTGCTTGAAAGTAAAAACTATATTCTAGTGTGGAAAGGGCTTTGTAAACAAGTGATGTATGGTTGCTATTTTGGTCATATATTGTCGACAAATTATTGTTACTGAAAGTATCTGGCTATGAACTTATTTTTCCTCTACAATAAGTATTTAAATTTTGGCATTTTTTTCACTTACTCGCTGCACTAATTTTTTTAAAAATTCTTGTTTTCGTTGCATACAGCATTATTGCAATTGTTTATAAACGATTATTTACCACTTTTCATTCTGCAAAATAAATTTAAAAAGCAACTGAAAATGAAGAAGAACGTTAATAGTACATATGACATTCTTTTTGATTAATGCCAATTTTCATTATTAATCTAATAGAAAAAAAATATATATATATAGTTGCTTGTATCAAACGTTTTGTCCGTTAATGATATTGTTTCTGTGATTTTGTCAATGAACATCTCTATTTATATCAATCCCGCACCCCTGGCTTTCCATGGCCTCTTTCGGATTTATTACAAAAGCCAAGGCACTGGGTATGCCAAAATAGCTACCATGATCGCTCATTTACAATGTGGCCAAATACTGTTCAGTAAGGGTTGGTTTGTTTAATATGGCTCAACGAGCCAACCAAAATGGCAATCAATATTGCTTGTTTACAAAGTCTTTCCATATTTACTTCTAGGCAATTATTAAGCCTGGAGAAGAATGTGCAGACAAGTGCTAAGCAATGTCGAGGAAGAAGAAGGCAATGTCCAAGACGTGAAGTCAAATGAGGCTGACTTGGCATAAAAAGTACTGCCACAATGAGTTGATTGCAAAATAAAGTTGGTGTAATGAGACAAAAGTTTTCTCGTGGAAATGACATTATATAACATTAAAGCCCTCTCTTGTTTCTTTTTTTTCTTTTTTTGTTTTTTACAGGATCTCACACAAATATTTACATGAGTTTGTTTTCCATCAAAGCTTTCTGATGATAAATGTTGATAGTAAATGAGTAAATAGATAATATCAAAAAATACATACTGAATCAAGTCGACAGTTGTGCAATCAACTCTGTTGCCTATATTGTGTTTAAAATATATTCTCCTTGAATTTATCTAGATGAATATCAAGGATATGGACTTCGAAAGACAACTTGCTGCCCATTTTATCGTAGTTCTTCAGCATAATCTCAACCTGTTCCAGGTAGTTTTTGGTCTTGCACTTGCACCAAAAGCCCTAAATTACTGTGACAAAGTTTTAGCTAGCTACTTTCTCTTTGATCATTATTTAGTTTGGGAAATCTTTTCTTAGATCTGACAAAAATACCGGCTTTGACCTTTTCTGCAGACGGTACACAGTTGCAGGATATGCTAAGATTGTCGAGGCCTACAAGGTATATATCAGCAAATCTATTGGGAATTGAGATAAATTCTGGTCACCTCATTTTACCTGCTACATTATAGTTTAAAGATGCTCTGGAGCATGAGGAGTGTGGCTGTTTTGTGAGATTGATCTTCACGAAAGGCTGCATTATTGTGGTCCCTACCAGCCCTAGTAAAAAAATACACATGTCTACTACAATGTAATCTGAATCCATACAATATTCAATGAATGTACTAATATTTTTTTGTTTTTCATTCACAGATGTTCTGGCTCAGAAAACCATTCTGAGATGTTCATAAAAGTTGTTCACCATTGACAAATGAATGAAAATAAGACTGCTGACCCTATCAAAAACTAGGAGAAATATTTTAAAACTTTTCTTTGTGTAAAAGTAGTCAATCTCCATTTTCTAAAGCATCATACGTATAACCACATGTGAATGCACTCTGGTGGGAATCCATATCCTTGTGAATCTTTCTTTGAACAAAAGTCATGTTTCATGCTACATATGTGAACACACATTCTGGTATGAAGTCATATTTATACAAAGTGTATGATTCCACTTTTATACATAAGTATGTGAACTCTCACTGGATAGAAAAGATAAACTTGTTGAGCCTATGAATCTCCATTTGACCTATATTGCATTTGGTATCACATGCAGCACACTAGCCAGGCAATCATATTCTTGTTAAATGTGTACATCTTCCTTTATTCCAAGTATATATTTGACGGATCTCATGCAGAAGCACTCTGCTAACTTGAATTTCAAAACAAGTCAAATTTAGCACCCTATATGCAGTCACTGGAGAAAAATCATATTTATGTGAAGCCTTTACTTTCTTTTCAAGAAATTTAAAAAATGGTGCGACATGGAGGCTCACACACTGGAGAGAAACCATATTGTTGTGAAACTTGCAAATCGTCTTTCACAAATAAATCAGGTTTGGCGTACCACATGAAAACACATACTGGAGAGAAACCATATTCATGCACTTTATGTCGTTCTTCTTTTGTAACAAAATCGAGTTTGATAATACATATGCGAACACATACTGGAGAGAAACCATATACATGTGAAGTGTGTGGATCTGCCTTTTCACAAAGGGCACATTTAAAGAACCATATGCGAACACACACTGGAGAGAAACCATTTTCGTGTGAAGTTTGCGGATTCGCATTTGTAAAAAAATCTGATTTGAGTCGCCATATGCGGACACACACGGGAGAGAAACCCTATTCTTGTAAAACATGTGGCTCTTCCTTTGCAGTAAAGTTCACTTTGGTGCTACATATGAGAGTACACGCTGGAGAGAGACCATATTCATGCAAATTGTGTGGATCGTCCTTTGTACAAAACTCTGCACTGTTACAACATATGCGCATACACACTGGAGAAAAACCGTTTTCATGCAAATTGTGCGGATCATCCTTTGTACGAAACTTTGCGCTGGTGCAACATATGCGCATACACACTGGAGAGAAACCGTTTTCGTGCGAAACTTGCGGATATTCCTGTTCATTTAAGTCAAATTTAGTGCTACATATCCGTACGCACACTGGCGAGAAACCATATTCATGTAAAGTTTGTGGATCTGCTTTTGTTCATAAGTCTGGGCTGTTACGACATGTGCGCACACACACTGGAGAGAAACCATATACTTGCAAAGTGTGTGGCTCTTCCTTTTCACGGAAGGCACATTTAAATCAACATACACGAACGCACACTGGAGAGAAACCGTATAATTGTGAAATATGCGAATCTTCTTTCTCACAGAAGGTACATTTAGTGAATCATATGCGAACTCACACTGGAGAGAAACCATATACTTGCAAAGTGTGCGGATCTTCTTTTTCACGAAAGGCACATTTAAAGGAACATATGCGAACACACACTGGAGAGAAACCATATAATTGTGAAGTATGTGAATCTTCATTTTCTCAGAAAGTAAATTTAGTGAATCATATGCGAGTGCACACTGGGGAAAAACCTTATTCATGTGAAGTTTGTGGTTCTTCCTTTTCACAAAAAACAAATTTGAAGCAACATATGCGAACACACACAGGATAAATAATGTGTGGTTTGAAGGTCTTCCTTCCTTTGCGAGGCAAATTTGGTGAAACATTGTATGTTCTACTGGAGTCAAATCATTTTGATCCAAAATAGGCACATATAGTTGAGGAGAACCATACGCATCACTCTTCTTCCTTGCAGAATTCAAATGTACTCTAGAGCAAAGTTGTATACTTGCAAAATCTATGAATGTTCCTCTGGAATTCACATTTAGTGCACCAGATGCAAACACGCTTTGCAGATAAACTATATTTAGACTTTGTAAATCTTTAATGATGAATATGGACCATATACCTGCGAAGAGTGTAAGTGTCTTCTTTTTTAGTGCAATATATGGAGAGAAACCATATTCATATTATGCAAACACAGGTTTGAGAATGTGAACATGCTGCTGAAACACGCCGGTCTTATGGGGGTTTCTAATGAGTGACTAACTGGACCGGCTTGTATATCTTTAATAATGAAAATGGACTATATAGTTGTGAATTGTATAAATCTTTTCTTTTTTGGGTCGGAGTGTAACATTAGCAAACACACATTAAAGAGAAACTATATTTCTATTGTATAAATCACTATTTCATTGGAATCAGATTCTTTTAAACATCTGTGAGCACTATCAGGAAAAACTGAGTTTACAGACAACTTGACACCTCAACATTTTGCTGAACTCATGATATAAAAAATATTCTCGTGAATTATGTGGATAAGATATAGTACCAACTTGGAGGGAAATGACAAATTTTAAAAAAATTTAGACTTCCATTTTCAGTTTTGTCCAGTTTGAAAAGACAGATGTAAGTATCTTAATACTTGACTGTCTTTTGGCAACATGCTATGGTTGGGGTGATCAATGTTTACCTGTCCCACTTTTCGTTGGGCTGTGATTTCCAAAAAAAAGTATGAATTTGAAAAAAAAGCATGCCTGCTTGCTGTTGGTCAGAAACTAAGGGATCAGTTTAGCTTGAACTTACATTGCAAATAGAACCACCCTCTCAAACCTATTTAGATGGTAAATTTTCAAAAGAAAAACATTTCATTTAGACACATGAGCACAAAAAACAGTAGATATTGTTGTGAGAACCTTTTTTTTCTTTTCCCAATAATCCTCAATTTATGAACCATCTTCATAGAATTTTTCAAGTTTAGTCATCTCAAATTATCACGTTATTAAAAACTTTCTTTATTAGTTTGTTTGTCTTGAAACAACCACCATTTCTCAATTGATTTTTACCAATTTTGGTATGGAGGTCCTGATACACTCCATATTAATACAAAAAAAAACAGTTTAGACACCGGGAATTGTCCAATGTAACATCCGTTCATTCCGATGTTTAGATGTTTTTTAGATTTTCCTTGTCTGGATTTACTGATTTGGGGTTTTGACTCCATTTCTCGATGAATCTTTACCAATTTAGGCAGGTGAGTCTTCATGCACCCAAAAATAATACATGATCAAAGAAAACTCAGCGTAATATCCCTGTACTGGAAAAAAAAAATTATTGTTGAAGCAATAAATTTTTTAAAAAGAGGTAATTCTATTCTGGTATTTATGTTTAGATATTTGTATTAAGATTATTTGTTTTAAAATGATTTTTTCACTTATGTTCTCTGACTCAATTTTACATGTAATCCTGACAATAAATTTATTATTCTATCTTTTTGATCTTTCAGTTTCAGTTGATATAAATCTGACCGAAATGTGAAACTTTAATTTCTATTGCTATTTGTTTTCGATAGCGATATCTTGGTAATGGTAGAGGTAACACTAACCATTGCCCATACTCTACTATGGAACGATGGAAGCATGTAAAAATAGTTTTTCCATGGAAGATTTTCCTGTAAAGATATTTCACAGGAATATTTTGGAGACATGTAATGATTTTCAAGAAAATATTTTTTCACTGGAAACAAAACCTATGGAAACTTTTGCACAGAGGCGATGATTTTTTATTCCTTTTCAATGGAATTATTCACAAATATTTCAATTTTTTTTTCCTTTCACTGTTCCTCACTGGAAATATTTGCTTGTCTCTGATACTTGATAAGAAGTTGCAGTTTATTGACAGTTTGTCATCTGTAGATTCTTCACTGGTATGATCATGAATGAGGCATGATTATCCACTGAAACAATAATATCTTAATTTGAATTGTATTGAAATATAGTTTTTCTGTATTGATGCCTTTTTTCCACCAGGCTATGGCAGGTACCCCAGCTAGTGAATGGTTCAAAATACTTGAAAAGATAATCTCTCTGAAAACTGCCTGCTGAATATGCTTAGTGGATGCATTGATTTCATGGAAATCAATATTTTTTTTCAATGAAACTTTTGTAAAATATCTACAGAATGTGAAATCTTTTGTGCGCTGGTTGCAAAATGTGTATGCACAGTTTAGAGGGGGACTACCCTTCTTACCCCAATTCTCCAAGCTTGGACACTCTCGATTCTGACTTGATGTTCTCAAGAGAACTGTGGAAGGATTTGTGCTGATTAATAGGTAAGAAACAGAAAGAGAAAAGTATGAAGGATGATGAAAAGAGGGAGATGGAAGAAGGAATGAAACGTTGGAAATGGAAAAATAAAAAGTTAACAAAGATAAAGATGAAAATGCATGTAATGGGAGGAGGAGGAAAGGGAGACCCAAAAAAAGGTTGTGAAAATGTTGAAGTAGTGACAAGAAAAAAGGAGAAAATGAAATGTACTAGAAACTCTCCATTGAAGTTAATGATTGGACTGTAGCATCAAAATTTTTAATAGTGTAAGAGAAAAAAAAATCCCATTGAAGAATAAATATGGTCTGAATAAATTCTTTTTATGACATCACTAGTGTTTTCCACTGGAATAGGAATAAAAAGGAACATCTTGAACCTCTTCAATATTGATATTTTATCTATTTATTTACTTGAATTTTTTTTATAAAATGGTTAGAATACAGCTCCAAAAAGGTCAAAAAGAAGAGGGTACTTATATGAAAAAATATTACCACAAATCTTTTTCACAAAGTATTGTTTTTTTAAATAGATTTAGCAATTGATCAATAAATAGTAAATGGTTTATTGAATTTCTGCAGTTTTTATACTTTTAATGTGGGTATGTATTAAGCAAATGTAGAGAAAACCCATTCCTAGTATAGATCCCTCATTGTCTCATATAAGGAGTTGTGTTTACCTAGTTTCATATTCAAATAACACATTTTTAAAGTTTAATATTTTTGAGGCACCCAGAAAATTGATGAAGAACAGATCTGGTTTGTCACTCAATAGAAACCATCAACTGACCAACATCTTTTGGCAGCAGGTTATGTTGGGGGTGATCTATAAATGAGTTATTTCTGCCTTTTGTTGGGCTGCAATCACTAAAAAATCCCAAATTAAAAAAACAAAAACATGTGCGAGCATTGCTGGACACTAACTAAGGGATCAATTTTCCATTTACAAGTATATTGAATCCTATGACCAAAACCTGAGGTAAATGAAAAAGTGATCTTGCAAATTTTGAAATCTTTGACACCCTATTTTAAAGACATATTTGAAATTTTCAAAAATTCATTCTTAATTTTTTTTTCTGTTTGTGTGAGGAAGAGAAAAGTCCAAAATATCATCATAATAAAAATATAATCAGATTTTCATTAATTTCAGTGTAGGATTGAACTTTTAAAATCAATCTTCACTTTTCAATAAATAGATCATTAATTCTGACACCCTTTAGTATACAGGTTTTAAAGTTAAAGAAATGAAATTCTGTAATTAAAAAAAATCTACTAAAATAATTTATACTTATGATGACAATCAATTCATTCCCAAAAGTTAGTTTCATCATTACTCAACTAAGGTGTGTCAAAAGATCCTCACTTGCTGCAAAAAACTTCCTCTGAAATAAAGCTTTTTTTCAATATTCATGTTAACTGACTCACATGCAAAGTGATCATCCATTCACCAACGTGGCAAGTAAGTGACTATATATATATATATGCATACCCTTGCATACATTCTCATACACAACGTATCAATATATCTTTCTTAAGTACTTTAATTCTATTCACTTTCATTTCTAATCAAACCAATATACACCTCCCAATACAAGACATTATTTTCCCAATAGTTCAATCATCATGATGTTATTGTTCAATAAATGAATATTTATAATTGTTACATATTCATTTTTTCATTCATCTTACTGAACCTTAAACAAGGTCAAATATACCAATAGATACTGTTCTTACAATTTAGTGACCCTACAAAATGATATAGGATTGAGTATTTGGGTATTAAGAGAATAAGCTTTTGACTGTCACATTTATCTCGAGTTTATCAGTGACCCACTGAAATAGTCTTTTTAATTGTAGTGCAGGTCAAGTGGTTTTCCTATAGAAATGATTTGAAACTAGAGGTTTTGCTTTCTCGAGGTCACTTACCTCACCAGTTAGTTGTTGGATACTCACTATTCAGGATCAAACTTTCCAAGTTGAGTCCAGTATCTGGAATCATAATGTAAACACCTGACTGGAAACATAATTCCTATATTCTTATGGATTTTTACTCCCTTTATGATGCAGCCTTCTCCTGATAATCTCACCAACCTGACAAAGAAATATGGAGGAAAAAAAATCACTGCTACCCACAACAGACCAGCTCAATCACTATTGCTGGATTTAGGTTATCCATGTATTGCGATGTTTATATGTTTATATATATCTATCTAACCAGACTTTGCCCAGCCCTTACCATTCATAGTAGAAACTTGAAATTTTGAACGCATTCTCTCCAACTAAAATAAATGTCTTTCTCTCCTGTATTTTCCATAAACACCTGATTGTACTGTGAGCTGATTTCGACTTTTGGTGTTTGTTGCACGACACACCTCACTTTGAATTTGTTCATTTCAACAATATAAAATAGGTTTTCTTTGTGTGTGTATGTATATTACAAATACATGTTGATGTCTAGCCTTGAGCAGGTAATCCACGAATATAAGTCTGTCCATATATTTTTTATCTGTATGTGCATAACCCTTTTCATTAATTGCACAGATACTTCACTCTGATCCTAGGTCAAAGAACCAGGAAGCAACATTTCGATCTTAAGCAAATTCAATATTTGCTAATAAGCACATTCAAGCATATTATATGAATGGCTAAGTTGTTACATTATTCCCTATTTAGTGGATACTACTTCAGGAATTTAAAAGTTATTGCTTATGACTCACCAGTATAATGCCATTTTACTGTTCATATCTAAATTATATAAACATCTAAATTGTAAAAACTTACGTTCATTTCAGTTTTTCTAATATTTTACTCCACTTTGAGGGAACTTCATCAGAGTGAAATTTTAGTTTAGTTTACAAATGTTTTGTCAACAGTTTTTTGCTGACAGACATTCCATCAACAGACATGCCATGAAATTGACTCTTACTCAAAAACCTTCAGAGTAATAATTTTTCAAAATCCGGTTGATCAATCAGTAAATTAATTAATTTCCTTCAAATCAAACTTGTGGGGACTGACAAATTGACATTTTGTTTTGCATCCATGTTTTTTTGACTAAATCAGAATCTTAGTGAAAATGAACTCTTTCGGAAAAATTGAAAAATCTAAATGCTCTGAGGTCTGCTCGGCAACAAATCTTATTGATAAAAAGTTGTCTTTTTCATTTGTTTTAATGAAATATAGTCAATTTTCAAAAATATTCATTAATAAAACTCAAAATAGAAAAAATAACTTAAAATTTACTTTTGACAAAATGTTGTTCAGCAAAAATCCTGTAAATGTTGTTGACAAAATATCAGGTCTTTTGGAACATTATTAATTTCAAAAGATGAAAAAGTTTCTGATGAAATTTCCGTTGGTGAAAAGCACAGTTGATGAAGTATTTATTCAACTACACATCTGTCATTGGTAAGTCCAGACTCAGAACTAAAGCATGTTTGCTTAGTTCTGTCAATAGTACATATGAGACAAGCCAGAAAAAAACTGGACTATGAAAACAAGAGACATTTTTAAGTTTCACTCACTGAATAAGGTTCTGTGAGGTCTATCTGGATAGTGTGTTGCCATTTTGAATATCTGAAGAACCTGTTGCGCAGCCTGGATGTAACCTGGTTATCAATCAGAGTGCACGCCTGAACAAAAACTCAGTGAGACAGCTTTTAGAGAGTTTTTGTCGATTCACAATGACCACACACATTGTTATTCACATCTGATGAAGGAATTTTTGGCTGAAGATCATGTCACCTATGTCTGTTAGCCCTCATTACTGTTCATTTCTGGTCTCCTGTGACTTCTGGCTTTTCTCGAAGAGATTTTAGATTGTGAATAAAACAATGATGCTAATAACAATCCCTAAAAGACTTTCCAAACTCTAAACAGAAAGTAAAAGTGAAGCTGAGATAAGTGTGTGTGAGGTCCAAAGGGGGAGTACTTTGAAGGAGAATAATGCACCATTGCCATAAGTTGGCTTTTGTTGTTTGTTTGATATTAAATTGCCAGATACTTCCTGAAGAGACCTTATATAAATCCTTTCTTCCGAATATAAATTATAAATATTATATCAACCACAAAGTATTAGATTCAAAAAACCTTTACAAATATTCATCTTATCGCTTTTCTTGTACTTTGACATAAACTTACAAATTTAGTTTTTAAAATTGGCATTTCTTCAAAAAGAAATGTCCAACCAGTAACTGTCGCCAAAGAAGTCAATTGCTGTAGAGGTTCACTATAACGTTAGAAATCAATTTTTCTTTTTCTTTGTTCTTCAAAAGGGTTTGCCAGATTAGAGAAGTTACCAAATTAATCAGAGTTAATGCATACAGGACCATGAGACTAGAGTTAATGCCTATAGGACAACAATTTTTATTCAGCGTAAGTCAAACCAGCATAAAAAAACAGAAAACCAAAAAACTGAATTCGGGCAATGAAAGCGAAGCCAGAGGAGGGAATTTTATAAAGAATACTATTGCAGAAGTAGAAAAAAACATTATTATCAGAAAAGGTGACTAGGGATTTTCATTGGTGGGTAACCTGTATGACTGTGAAATATCATTGATGGGTAAAAATTCAGCCAGAGAAGAAGAAAAAAGGCAAAATAAAACTGGTGGTCTTTCTTTCTTTGTTCTTATGGGATATAGATTTTTGTCAATGCACACTTTATTATTTGGAAAAGTTCTCTGAAAGTCATCGCTGGCCATGTCAAATCCATCAGCATCCTGACAAAGTACAAACCTCTGAATCTCTACTTTAATCCTTAATTTTCTTTCAAAATTAAAGGGAAATACACGTTCACATGATAAACAAAGTTGTCCTTTAGTTGTTCTTTATTGTTTTGGGCACAAAACCAAACTTACAAAGGAATGTTAAAAGTTCTAATTAAATGAACAATGTTCAGTTCTTTTTTTGATGAGAAGTGGAAGCAAAGGTTTCATCAGAATAGTTTTGTTAAGTGTTACTAAAATAAGCAGATGATGCAGCAGTCAATAAGACCATCCCCCTTGGGCACGATGATGCAACTAGTGAAATTACGTTCATTGTTGTGTATATTTGGGATCTGGCTTTGAAAGTAGCCTCCCTTAAGTACTGAATTTTAGATACATTTTCATTGATCAGATGTAGACTATGATTATGTGGTATGTTTCACAATTCGTTGAATCTCAAAATATTTATTGAGAGTTGCTGCTAATGATTTTCATTTGAATTATTGGCTGTTTCAACAGGTGCCTTTTCTATTTTGTGGACACAATTCTTTGAGCTTATATTTATTGAGATTTTTTGAAGGACTTTTATAAACTGTTGACAAATCTATACATTCTAGAGTTTGATATTAGTATGTACACTATTCTCTTAAAATGAGATGGATTTTCATTTCTCTCATTCAGTGGTTATGTGATCAAACAGATACTCTCCCCTCTCTCCCCAAACTGGATTGACTCCCTTACACTTCTTCTTTCATAAAGCTATTTCTTTCCTTATCTTATCATTTACATCTTATACTGAATTCCTTCAGTTGTATGAAATAAAAATGTCTGCAGATCAGAAAAGATCTATTGTCTTTACTCTAAATACAAACTTTAAAATTTCATCCACTGTCACGTATTTACGATTTGCTAGTCTGCCCATCTATTCATCCATCTGTCTGTATGTGACAGTTTACCTCAAAAACTATGCCACATAACCCCATAAAATTTTCTACTGGTACCACTCTAGCATAGGGAAATTTCTTCAGCAAATTAGTTCTTGAAAATCCACCCCCCATCATGTTTTTTTTAATTGGAAGGGTCGGTTTACAATGTAAAATCATGCTAAAATTGAGACTTTTTTGTGAAATATCCAATGATTCTTGAAGGCCTGGTTTCTAGTCGATTGGTGACTCCAGTTTTGAGACATATACCTTCATTTTCCTATGTTGATGAAGATGTGTGGTTCATTCCCCGGGAAACATCCGATAATCATAGATATATATCTATATTTTTGCCATGACAGCTTCAGTGAAGAAAACAAGGCCAAGCAAACTCCGTTCAAATATATTTCTTTTGGTTGTGGTCCATGAATTTGTGCAGGGATGTGTTTGGCTAAACTCGAATTCAAGATGGCTGTTCTACATATGCTGAGGAAATTTCGTCTTGTTGTTTGTGACAAGACTAAAGTAAGTACTCTCCACTGATCATCTTCATGTGAAATATTCTCCATATAGGTTTGCAGAAAAGTAACCAGCCAAGTTTCAAAGTGATTTTTCTTTTGTATTGTTTCAATTTTTCTTCTTATGATGATATTCTTTTAAGATTGACTGACATCACTCAGTTTAAATTACTTTTTGAATAGTCAATTTTATCTCATTTAACCAACATTGTAAAATTACTTACTAAAACCAGTAGTCACTAACCAGGGTTCATATGAACCCAGAGGGTTTGTGAAAATTTTAGGATGGGTTCATGAAAAAAAGTGGTTTTGACAGGGTTCATCTGGCAGAAGCTTGATCAAAATTATAAATATCAAGTGAAACACATTAATATTCCATAAAGCATTTCAGTTTTTACAAGAAATTCCATTTTATGGACCACATCAAACAGTACTTGCTCTCATGAGATTATTAGGGAAAAAAAGAATAGGCCTCTCGTGATAAAGTTATGTATGATAAATATGTTTAATTTTTTTTTTCAAATTTATTCTTGGATGAAGTTTTGCGATATTATCATCAAATTTGACTTGCTTTTACCTTCATCCTAACTTTCCGTTCCTTTTAATCACAACTTTGAATTGGACCTTAATTCTTTTAAATGTGATCAGACAGATTGAAAGAAACGAATGAATATATATACCTATTCAACTTTGTTGGCAAAGTTAGAAAAGTTTGTCATCAAAAATATATAATATATGATATAACATGATATTTTTTCATTTCACCAAATTAACAATAACAAATTGATTATTATTTTTTTTTTTTTGATTATTGTAATATTTGGTGAGGAGGGTACAAATTAAACTTGAAGCCCTTCATGCAGTATCCACCCATAAATTTTCTTCGTATAATTTTTTTTATCGGATTTTAGAAATATTTCATTAATCAAAAAATTTTTTTTGTATAAATATATGTATATCCATAAAAAAAAAGGAGAAAATAGATAAATGATATTAATACTCCTCCATTTAAAAAGAAAATTTGTATTTACGATTAAGGTGTAATATTTTTTAGAACAAACTTGATCTTGTGAGATTATTTCTATGTTCAATTAGATAATTGACGTATTACGTATTTTGAGGATTCTTTTGAAACTATTTCTACTTGAATTTAGCAAATCTATTTTCAGAAAAACCTTTATGAAATTATTCCAAGCTAGTCTAGCTTTGTTACATTTAATTTCTTCAATATTTTTCTGTAAGAATATGTGACATAATTAGAGAGTCTTTTGATGACTTTGCGGTGCTTATAATGCTTTATTCTGTTTGCAGAGTAGAAGATTTACTAAATTAGGAAGTTTTTTTATGAATAAAATCATGTAATAGTAAACAATGATTTTAAGTAAAATTTTTTTCCTATTTAAGGATTTTTAGGCACTCATAATAGAGCGTTACATAAATCTCAGTAAGTACATTGTCATTAATATAGATTACTTTTGATATCATCATCATTTTTAATAGTATTATCATTTTGAGCTATAATTTTCATTGCTCAATTTTGAAGTGTTTCAATTTTCTTTGGTATAGTTTTATTGGTAATGCCCCAGATCTGACATCCACATGGAAAAAGAGAAGAGAATCTAGCACAATGAGAAGATAGAACTTCATGTACATTTAGATGAAGTTTAGTTTTTTTAAGCACTCCATTAAACCTTCAAGTTTGGTTTCTAGTTCTGAACAATGAGGGAATATTCTTCAGCCATTCATTTAAATTTCAATATTTTCCGGTAATTTTCTGTTTTCTAAAGAAGATAAGTTCTCCTTTTCTTGCATTAAGGGAAATTTTATTGGCTAATAACTATTTACGGAGGTATTTAAGATCACAATTAATTTCCTTCGTATTTTTTTCAATCAAAAGGAAAAGCAATCAATCTGGGGACTTTTAAACACAAGCGACGAGATCATGACTTACACCGCTTGAAATTTCCCATCTTTTTACATTGTTGCCAGGCGAAACATATAGCTTCAAAATGATTTCACTGATGAACAAGAAATCATCCTGTTTGCTTTCCTTTGTTTTTCCTGGTCTGAAAGGTGAGTGAAAAAATACGAATGATTTTCTCTTGCTTCAAAGAAGTCTCTATTTACCGCCTGATTGTAATTCATCAACTTTTCATTTTATTTACCCGAAAGGAACATAAAACAGCGTGTAAAATGGATGATGTAAATTATTGGCGCTTTTGAAAAAAGAAAAAAACGTTGCCGCCTTCCAAGGTGGCTAAAAATGGCTAGATTTACCCATTTTCAGCTAATTCTATAGCTAAAAATATTAAGTACGTTCGAAAACATACGATGGCGCTTGAAAACTTCGGATGTTTGAATGGAATTTATCTTAATAAATATACCATTTTAAAAGACTAAACATCAATTATTAGAACCCTCGTACTATCTATCAAGTGTACTTATCATTGATTAGTATGCTCAGAAATTCATACAAAGGCTCTAGTAAATGAGGAAAATAAAGAGTATAATCATCATGATCTTCAAATAATATCTTCCCATTAAAAATTCAAGCATTAATCAATTATTTGATGCTTCGTGTGATTTTTTTTTCGAGTGTACTCAACATTGATTGATCCCAAATCAACACAATAAATAAAAAATGAACAACACAATTTATAAAAAATAAACAACGCAATAAATATTCATCTAAATAAAATCAAACCATTTCTCGATTTTATTGTCTGATATTTAATGAAGGAATATTTTGAAATATCTACTGTACTGTTTACGAATTAAATTGGATTTCGTTATTTCCCTTAAAATGTTATTTTTAGCAGCAGCAATACTTCCTGTGAGAAACGCTGAATACTGACCCTAATATCAAACAAGAACCAAAAATTTGATGAGGTGTCCACTCTAAGGTTTAAACGCCATTAATACCGCATCACATGATCCTGAGTAGAAGATAATTTTAGGTAAGAAGCATCTCACCAAGGAGCACCTTCCTACCAAGTTTCAAGTAAATCTGATTCAAAACAGCTGAAAAAAATGATTTTAAAACAAAGTTCAAACGCCATTATTGATAGATCACTTGACCATAAGTTGAAGACTTTTTTAAGGTAAGAGGCATCTTATCAAGGAACACCTTTCTATGAAGTTTCAAGTAAATCTGACTTGAAACAGCTCAGAAACAATATGGGGAACAGACCAACCGATGGACAGAGCCTTTCATGAAATTTCATAGAATAGAAGCAAAATACTTGATCATATGGTGAGAACGTTTTGTTCTCTTTGAAATTAAAAACATCCATATTCCCTCTTCAAGAGTTACATTATTTTAAAGATTACAAAATTAGAAAAAATAAAAACTCATTATTTTACTGCGTGCAGACTGGAGATGAGGCTCTAAGTTTCAAATTTTGTATTCTGTCAAAAAAACATCTAGTCAAGCTTTCAAATTCCCCTGCTACACATGTATTAATATAAATCAAATTGTCATTTCATATCAAATCACATAGTTTGAGAAAAGTTCTCCTAGTCATCCTATCAGATTTCCCCTGGAAAAAAAAAACACAGGTGTTCCTATTCATACCAAATTTCAGAAGAAATCCTAAATATTAGTTCTTCTGTATCTCTAATAGTTTTGGAACTAAAAATCTTTAAATTTTACCTAATTTCATACATTTTGCTGAACAAGCCATTCACATTTCCCATGATATGGTATGGATAGCTTTGTAACTTTGACTAGTGCTAATTTTTTTATTAGAATTCAAAAATATAATCAAATCAGGTGTGTGTACTTTTCCTCCTGCAAAGCTCGAGGATGACCAAAAATCCAAAATGTAAAAAATGCCTGTCCCCTTTTTGAGAACTTCTCACTCAAACAGTTTGTCAGATGAAGCCCTCAAATTTTTTTTCCTATCATTTTATAACATATTAGATCATGTCTAATAACCATATTCATTACTGTTATGGGAGTGTGGGACTAATTTTTTAAATTGTGCTTAATTTTCAAATTTTCTCAACATTGCCTATTTCTCCGTCATTTGATGATGTGGGAAGTTAATCACCGATTTTTAAATTTTCACCATGTATTTTTAGATATTTGAAGATAATCTTGAAAAGCTTTGGTGTTGTTGCTGAGCTTTCCTCTAGAGTTATGATGTCTTTCAATCCACACTAAGGGTGCCAGAAGTTTTCTGCTGGAGAATGTATATTGGTTTTCTACCCAAACCACTTCCCAAAATATGAGTGTTAATTTCTCACTGTAGCCGGAAAGAGTATTCCTTTATATTGTAAATGCCTATTTGCAAGATCTTTGTGCTTTTTAGATACATTGTCTTCTTGGTCAAGACAAGAACTTTTCAGTACTCTTCGTATTAACTATTCAAATTTGTATTCATGTCTCAAAGTGACTTATACAGTGAGCGAATAAATTTGTTTGCTGAAATATTTACAAAATATTGTCTCTGTCAAATCTATGCAACTATTCAACATTAAGATGGTTTGCATTTGGAATTTAAAAATCAGAAAAATTAAGTAAAATATCTTTCTTCTGAGCAACTTTTCAATTCTATTTGATTAATTATAGTTTGAGCTTTTGATTTGGAAGAAATATTTTTTCATACAATATTTTTCATCTGTTATTTTGATAAATTCAATATTTATGGAATGCATATTTTTTTGCTCTCTCTCTCTATCTTGCTTCAACTAAGATTTATTTCAGAATGATATATCTATACTAGATAATTATATATAAAGATATGAAAGAATATTCTCCAGGTGTATTTTGTTATATTTTTCCTTTGTTTCCTCATTTTTTTTTTCCTCAACTGTTGTTATAATGATCTACTATATTTTGATAGTGTAGCTATTCCAGAGTTACAGAGTGAAGTGTGCAGAAGGATAATAATTTTCATTTTCTGTGAGCATCATCAACAAATCAATATTGTAATCTCTTGAATATAAGTTAAATAATATTTAATAGATTGCAATTGAGGCTCAGTAGAGAAATAATAGAAAAAAAATATGCATTTCAAAAATGGTGTCAAGTACAACCTCACAAGAAGTTTAATGGGATGAAAGCTAGGGAAGGAACGTGTCATGACTGATCAAAAACCAGCATCGTCTGATCTCCTGAATGTGATTTTTTGCCAATGAAAGTCAGCTCTCTACAACTTCAGTTCCTGCTTGTGGCAAACATATGGATTGTGTCCTGTGTCGGCATACCTTCGTGGCAAAAATGTTGAAGGAATAATCTATGTTGATGATCCAGATTCTGATAGAAATTAATTTGATATTTTGTCTATTTAGAAATTGACGTTGTAGGAATTCTGAGTATTATGGGATTGAATTTTCAGCAAATGCTTTGACATATTTGGGATATTTAGTTGATTTGTTCAGCTTATGTTTATCATATAATTGTTCCGTTCATCATCGGCATGCATAGAAAGAACAGCCCCACCTCCTAAAATAGCTCTAGGAAAGCGTTATAGTTAGTAAATTGACTGCACCCTGGGCCTTTTTTTTACCCATTATTTTCTGGTTGTATGACAAACCTGCTTGAACCTTTACTCCATTATATGTTACTTTACACCTTCCTCTGACCCATTTTTGAAGAAATATGCATCTGAGACTAGCGTGTTGTATATTGTCCCTTTTAAGCAGCCAATATATCACTGGAAAAAATTAACCTATTCTCAGCTTCTTTTTCAAACTTACGTGAATGAAATATCTGATAGATACAGCCACTTTATATATGGTCATAACCTTTATCCGAAATAGGATTTGAGTGTATTTTGGTATCTTATTGTGGTCTATCAACCCTGTCAATAGTGAAAAATTCAGTTTGCCCTCAATTTTTTCCCCGGTTAAAACCCATTCCTACTGGACTGCTGTGTCAGACTAGGGTAATGTTACCAAATAACTTCATGTATTTATTGATATGTCATCTGAGTTTGTGCAATATTCAATATCTCTATTATTATATTTCTTATTGCTTTTCATTCACAGATTTTCTGGCTGGGGAAAACATTCTGAGATATATGTAAAAATGGTTTATCATTGTCAAGTTTAATGAATGGACGGCCCATCAAAAATTTGGAAGGATATTTTGAAACTTCTCATGTTTTATAGTGAAACTCCATTTTCTAGAGTATAACACTTATAAGTACATTCGAACATCTTCAGATGAAAATCCATATTCTTGGGAAACTCTGATCTTCTTTTGTATAAAAGTGGTGTTTCAAGTCCTAAAAGGAAGCCATGTTGATGCAAAATGTAATCTTGTACAAAAGTAAACAAAGACTCACCTAAGAGAGAGCATAAACTTACAAACCCTGTCAATATTCTTTTTTTCATGAATAGTATTTAATGTGATAGGCAAGTGCCTCCAAGGCAGCAATCATATTCTTGTGAAATGCGTATGTCTTCCTTTATATCAAAGACATTTGATGGACCATATGCTGACACACTCTGGAGAGAAACCATATTCTTCTGAAGTGTGTAGATCTTCATTTTCACACAAGTTTCATTTTGATGAATGCATGCAAGTACGCGATGGAGAGAAACCATATTCTTGTGAAGTCTGCCAACTTGAATTTATAAACAAGTCAACTTTAGTATGTCATATGCAAATACACATCAGGAAGAAATATTCATGTGAAACGTGGATTTTCTTTTGCACAAAAGTCAAAATTAGTGCAACATGAGAGATCACACACTGGAGATAAAACATATTCTCATGAAACAGGCAGATCTTCATTCACACAAAAAATGGGTTTAGTGTACCACATGGAAACACATACTGGAGAGAAACCATATTCATGTACTGTGTGTGGATCGTGTTTTGTACATAAATCCAGATTGTTGAAACATATGTGCTCACACACTGGAGAGAAACCATATACTTGCAAAGTGTGTGGATCTTCCTTTTCACAAAAGGCGCATTTGAAGGAACATTTACGGACACACACTGGGGAGAAACCATATAATTGTGAAGTATGTGAATCTTCCTTTTCACAGAAGATAAATTTAGTGAATCATATGCAAACACACACTGGAGAGAAACCTTATCCGTGTGAGGTTTGTGGCTCTGCCTTTTCACAGAGGACACATTTAAAGCGACATATTTAAACACATACTGGAGAGAAACCATATTCATGTGAAGTTTGTGGGTCTTCCTTCTCTCGTAAGCCTAATTTGGTGAAACATATGCAATCCCATACTGGAGAGAAACCATATTCATGTGAAACTTGTGGATATTCCTGTACAATGAAGTCAACATTGGTGCTACATATGCGCACACACACTGGAGAAAAACCATATTCATGCACAGTGTGTGAGTCTTCTTTTGCAATAAAATCAAGCTTGATAATACACATGAGAACACACACTGGTGAAAAACCATATTCATGCAAAGTGTGTGGATTGTCTTTTGTACAAAACTCTGGCCTATTTCAACACATGCGCACACACACCGGAGAGAAGCCATATACATGCAATGTATGCAGATCTTCTTTTTCTCAAAAAGCACATTTAGAGAACCATAATAGAACACATACAGGGGAGAAACCATTTTCATGTGAAGTATGTGGGTTCGCATTTGTAAGAAAATCAGATTTAACTCGCCATATGCGAATACACACTGGAGAGAAACCATATTCTTGTAAAATGTGTGGTTCTTCTTTTGCAACAAAGTTCACTTTGGTTCTTCATGTGAGAACACACACTGGAGAGAGACCATATTCATGCAAAGTATGTGGATCGTCTTTTGTACATAACTCTGCACTGTTACAACATATGCGCACACACACTGGAGAGAAACCATATTCATGTGAATTGTGTGGTTCATCTTTCATTCAAAACTCTGCATTGGTACAACATATGCGGAAGCACACTGGGGAAAAACCATTCTCATGTGAAACATGTGGATATTCCTGTACATTTAAGTCAACATTGGTGTTACATATGCGCACACACACTGGAGATAGACCATATTCATGCACTGTGTGTGGATCATCTTTTGTACAAAACTCTGATTTACTGAAACATATGCGTACCCACACTGGAGAGAAACCATATACTTGCAAAGTGTGTGGATCTTCTTTTTCCCAAAAGGCGCATTTGAAGGAACATATGCGAACACACACTGGTGAGAAACCATATAATTGTGAAGTATGTGTATCATCCTTTTCACAGAAGATAAATTTAGTGAATCATATGCGAATACACACTGGAGAGAAACCTTATCCATGTGAGGTTTGTGGAGCTTCCTTTTCGCAGAGAACGCATTTAAAACAACATATGCGAACACATACTGGAGAGAAACCATATTCTTGTGAAGTTTGTGGATTATCCTTTCCCCGTAAGCCAAATTTAGTGAAACATATGCAATTTCATACTATGTAAGCACAGGTTGAAGAACATACAATATGAACATGTAATGAAGAGAAACTTCATGTGTCATTCTTTTTTCTTGCAGACTTTGGTGAAATGTATCCAAATTGACTCTGAAGCAACATGTATACTTGTTAAGTCTGTGACTTTTCTCCTATGATTCACATTTAGTTCATCAGTTGCCAACACTCACTGGAGAGAAACAATATCTGAAATTTTTAGATCCCAAGAAGTGAATATGGATTATATACCTGCAGGAAATATTAATCTTTTTTAGTGCAACATAAGCATACACTGGAGAGAGACAATATCTATGTTGTATTATTCATCTCATTAAAGTCAAATTCTCATTTTCAGACAATTCGATACATCAACATATTCCTAAACCCACAATATTAACCAAATTTTTTTATGATTTGAATGAATCTCTATATCAGAGTTAGAACAATATATATGAGCCCACAATAGAGGGAGATGGCAATATTATTTTATATTCCTAGATATGTGAAGAGAAATGAAACACACTTCGGAAATAAGAATTGTTCTCAAGATGTTTATGGCTACACACCTTGAGTCAATGCAGTTTTGAAAATCCAGAGAACTGATATCTATTTTAAACTAATATCTTGTGGATTTGTATCTGCATTTATCTTCTTGAATGACCCATCAATATACATTACAGTATTTAAATATATTGACATTTTTTTTAAAAACCTGTCACGTTTTCTATAGAACATTATAAATTGTTATCTCTTCCATCTGTGAATTCAAAAAGATTCATGTCTTTGAAATAAATACATTGAACTAACAAAATGTCTGCTGATTCTTTCATTTTTATCACTCCCATTGGTGTATCTATTTCTAGAAATACATATGCACCCCAGAGAGGCTAATGTATATCAATCTCTTCCATCTGTGAAATCAAAGTATTTCATATTTTTTAAATTAAATAAAATTTTGTGGTTATCATTTAGAAATGTTATTCTTTCATGTTTGCTTTGTTTCTATGTATGAAAGTTTGTTTCATGCATTTAGTAAAACAACCTTGATTAAAAAGTTTAGTAGCATTTGGATATTTTGTCTCAACCCTTAGCCTGCCGTCAGGATGTACCATGTACTTCCTCTTAGCTAAGCCAGCAGTACCATGTAGTCGTATCTAGTATGTCTAGACAAACTCTCTTTTCATCTCTCACACGAGAATTATTACACAAGTTGCTTCCTTTGATGGTTCTATATATTCTTAAAAAAATTAGACAAGTTGTTTTTTTTTGTAACACTCTTTTCATTCGGAAAACAGACATGATATATTGTGTAGTAGGTACCATGCTCCCATGGGAATGAGCCGACATGTTCTCAAATTTAAAAAAAAAAGAAAAAACCTTGTGAAATAGATGTTAAAATGGGCAACAGAAAAGATGAGAGAAAAATGTAAATATGTAAATTATTTGTGTAAACTAAATAAACAGTGATATATTTGTGCCTGAAAACTTTACTTATGCAAAAAAAAAAAAGAAGCTATCGTCCTACGGATTTATTCTTCAATGAAGTGGTGTAAAATGGTTATATCTCTGGTTCTACACAGTATATATACTTAAAATTTATTGTATGCTTTTTGCCAATTCTGTTTCTCTCTAATGACAAAAGAATTCATCACAATGACATGTGTGGAAAGTTTGGGTGTTAATTTATGAACTGCACTCAAAAATGAATTTTGTTATCTCATGCCTTTGTAGGGTTTTTTCTATCTTTCCTTTCTACAATCTCAACGGAATATTTTTCATTTTTTAAAATATTTTTCATTTACTATACTACCCGTGGAATTTTTAAAAATCTATTTTAATTCTATATGTCCTTTTATGGGCTTAGCATGAATACATTGGGAATCATGAGGATAAGAAAATAGTAGGTGTGAATTTTTGGATTAGGTGAAGGTAAAGAAACAAACTCTTTCATATCAGAGGTATAGCCTAAATCTCAGCCTTCAGACCCAACACTCCCTGTGTAGGTTGTTTTTTTTTTGTTTTTTTTTTGTTTTTTTTTACAACATGGATACATATACCACAAATTTATTACTAGTATTGCTTCATAGCTTACTCTATCATTTGATATTTAGTAAATTTAAAGCCTCCACAAACTCTACTAAACAGTAAATACACATTTGTGTATTTGTAATAATTATGCATTCTCAATAATGATAAGGAACTTGGTACTAAAGTCAAGGGTGAGTGTGTTCAACACTCTCATCAATGGGTTTCTGAATTCTGGATTTGTACACATTCATTATTTTGGCTTAGGTACACCTTACTTTTTATCGTTATAAATGAAATAAAATCAACGGTAAATTTTAATTTATTTTGTTAAGGCACCCCTAGATTATGAGGCTCTGGGGTGCAGCTCACTCTGCCAATATGCAGATTAGGCATTGCATCTTTTCATCTTCTAGTATGATATTCGAAATGTTTACTTTTTGAATGAGGATGCATAAGAAAAGTTATTGCTTGAATTTGCTGACATATTTTTTGTATACTGAGATGTTGAAAATTTACTTGTCACTACAAAGATGGGAAAATGGTTTTGCCATATGAGTTGTTAGTATCTACTAAGAATAGCTTAGTCTAAGATGAAACCAAAAGTGCTGGGCACCCAGTAAAGATTGAACTCTAATTAGACAATAGAAATGGTTCCTTAGAGTAGCTCTTTGATTCCTCACCTAAAAAATTCAGACGGAAATTAGTTTAACTAAGTTTGGTGGTAGATATGTTCATTTCCAGTTGTATAGACTGAGGTGGTGTATGACCAGCGGAGGGGGGGGGGGCACTGTCACAGTGATTCATTTTTTAGTCTATTGTTAGGTTCTGTCTTGACCAGTTGTGTGATTTTCATCAAATTAATATCATGGAACCAGTTGCAATAATGCAAATTTCAAGTTAGGAGTCACTGAAATGGTTAAGAAATCTAACAGCTGTGTTGCTGCAAGGATATTTGAAAAGGATCATGTAATTTTACAATTAGATGCAAAAAGCTTTTCAGCAATTTAGAATTCTGTAACACTGAAAGAAATTTTACTTTTTTTAAAATCAAAATATCTATTAGCCAATCAACTCTATCACTGTTAAAATAAACTGCTGGAATTTGAAAAAAAAAAAAAAAACATAATTTTTGTTGAAAGTTAAACTTGCAATTCTAACTTCTTTATTCTGAATTCCTGGCCAAGAATATTCATATGAAAGAAAATAAGTCAAATAATTGCAATTATATTTACATACATTAAACTGTCCTCTTTTTTGTCACCTGAAGTATATATTTCATCTGCTGATTTGCATGAAAATAAAGAACGATATTCTCTGGTAACATACTTTTTTATGTCTGTTGTAAGAGTCAGGAAAACATTATCCGTGAGACAACATGGACACAGTGCCTAGGGCCTCTGAAAAATATTGTTTATTTTAAATCATTCAAGAAATTTAAACATAAAATAGAATTATATTTTATTCAAATATGAGAAAACAAAACAAAATTATTCATGTACAATACATCAAAATATATCAAGTACAAATTTAAAAAATTTTTTTGTAGCAAAATTTCTGATAATGTCATCAGTGTTCATCTTTTGAAATTGCTCACTCTCAATTGAAAATATCGAAAGAGAAGAAATGTAGTCTTGGCTCATTGTTTGTCTCTGACAGTTTTCAATTTTCTCAAGCTCAGAGAAGTACTGCTTGCTTTCATAACTGGTTGCAAACAGTAAAAGGTAAATTCTAAATACAATGTGGTCATTAGGAAAATCAGTCCATAGTAGCTTTAACATTTCATTAAAAATTTTCTTTCTTGGGTACATGTTTGAGAATGGCAAAAATTCAGCAAAAAAGGATTCCTCCAAATGACTAGAATAAGAGTTCACCAGATTTGAGGCTTCCAAAATACTTGTATCCTAGGATAGTAATTTGTCAAGCAGGAAGCCAAATCTATCGTACAAAATGGAATATGCTTCTTGACGTCTACTCATCTCAACAATCAGCTTGTCAGCAATAGGATAAAATGTCTGGGTTTGAAATACGTCACTTGCACTCACTGTTAAAATAATGACATACCTGGCTCCTTCCTCTAACATTTACATTCAGTCCCCATCTCCAAGTAGTCACTTTTAGAAAATTTCTAGGACAGATTTTCAAAACAGTCAAATTTATAATGGATCTCTGAGAAGCATGTCTGAAGGCAGTCATATTTTCATGACCAATTCAAGCCTAAGTTCTTGAATAGCTTTGTTGGCTATATTTAAGCTTTTAATAAGTTGTTTCAGATAGTGTGCATAAATACAGTTTCAAATGTATCAAGTTTTTTGCAAGGGATTTAGTTTCAAGAATAGCAGAAGAAGGCTGTCAAGCATGTTCTGCAATGCTAGTCAGTCTAATCTCTGATTAGTCAGTGAATAATGCAGTCACAGCATCACTATTTGCAAATCATTGTGTTTCTGGCATATTGTGAACTACAGGTGTTGAGACCTTTGGTAAGTACACTCCATCTTTGTGGTGAAACAAAAAAGAAATTGTACATTGACGGTAAAATACCAAAAGTTTACAGCCATTGTGAAACTTTTTACAGCAACAGATCTTGCCAAATGGGCTGCACATGGTACTCACTTGGCTAAATTGTTGTCCTTTTGAATCTCATTGAATATATCCCGCTCATGTTGCTTGATTTCTCATAAGTTGTGATCAACACTAAACAAGATTCACACCACTTAGTTGAAAAAATTTGATCTTTACAACAAAGAGATACTTACCGTCATGTCTGTCAATAGGCATGAGCTTTACAATTCTTTCTATGGCTTTTCCATCAGAGAGCATATATTCAAGCATTATAGAAAGTTAATGAGTGTGACAAATATCCGGTGTGGTATCAAAACCAAAGCGTCCACTGCAAACAGATACTACACTTTGATCTTGATCTAAAGGTCGCTAAAGGTTTGGATAATACCACTCTAACTAAGGTGTGGGCAACCTTGAAGGTATTCTTCCTCCTAACTCCCAAAATACTGACAGGAGAAGTCCCTGAAGTTGTTGTCATTTAAAAATGATCCCTCACTTTTCCAATTTTAAAGATTCAGATGTTAAAATTTTTTTGTTATTGATTCATTTGATTGATTTGATTAAACTTGTGAAATCAACATTTTTTTAGGCTATGGAATTTTTCCATCAATAAAGTTTAGAGAATTCTTCTCCCAATAAAGTTATGTATAAACTATTTTGCACTTCAATATTGAAAGTTGAAAAGGGAATTGAAAAACCAAATACATGTGCAACTGATTGATCATGTACCTGAGTTTAAACTGACAAATCAAAAAATAACTTCAACAATAAAGTTAGCTGGAAATGAAAAACTTTAGCTGTTTTCAAAGACAAGTTGCAACTATAAATTTTTCCACATCCTTTGCACTTGATCAAGAAGCTTCCAGAATTTTCCAGTGAAAAATTTGCACTCTTCAGAAACTTGAAACCTTTTTGAGCCCATATATATATATATATATATATATATATATATAAATGTATAATACACTACAAAACTTGAAAATCAAGTGAAAATTTCATTATCTAGAAATGATTTATCACCATTCGTGGTTATAAGGTTGAACATCTTATAAGTACTGTCCTATAGGAGAATAGTTGAATAGTACCAACAGAAAATTAATAATTGAAAATTTTCAATGTAACTAAAGTTCAAGACAATTCATGTTATATAAAATTCTTAAATTTGAATTCATCGTTTTCTTTTGTTGTTGTTAGTATAGTGTCAAGTTTTTTGATTTCAAACATGGTAGGATTATTGAACTCTAGAATCAGGGTCTATCACAATATGATACAAAGTCAGACAGTTGAGCTTTTTTTTTTGCATGATCTAAATAGTTATGTTATCAACAGTAGTGGTTGACCCAAGATGATGTCAGATCATCAGTGGGCAGTTATCGGAGCACTGCTGAAGAACTTCAATTAGTCAATCGCTTGTCTGCAAACAGAAACAGGGCTTGAAGTTCACAAGGAGACCATCAGATGAAAAATTAGGAAGTCAGGATTAAGGCACGGAAAAAGATTGCAGCATCTAACTCTGAAAATGGCACACTAACAATGCAGACTGGAATTTGCAAGGCTTCATCAGACGTAGGATTAGAAGTCCAGCTCTGAAAATGATCCATTTGCAAGACTTCATATGTGGGATGTGAATTCCAGCTCCAAAAATGATCCACAAAGCAAATTAATATCTTTGATCTGAATAGCTGATTTTAACATTTTTCCAAAAGATTTTTTTATGGTAACTATGTGTATAACTTATGATCAGACCAAAAGCATGTTTAGATCAGAGATATCAATCTGTTTTGTTAGTGGATCATTTTCATAGTCGGACACTTAATCCCAGTCTGCATCATTTGTTGATAATTTCCACTGCTGGATGCTGCAATGTTATTCTGCACCTAAATTCTGACTTCCTAATTTTCAATCTCGTTTCTTTGTGAATTTCAAGCCAGGTTTCTGCCCCCAAGTGAGAAATGGACTGATAAAAACTCTACAGCAGTGCTCTGATAACTGCCCATAATTGCGATCCGACAACGTCTTCAGTCTGACATCTCTTTTCTTGGGTCTGTAACTATCTGGACCATGCGCAAAAAATATTTTACAACAGTCTAACTTTGACTAAATTGCTCAGTTCATTGAACTCTGTCATAAACCCTGATTCCTAAGTACTTAATTTCACTATGACTGGAAAGGATCTCTTTTTGATAGGATTGGATTAAATTTTGTATTTTATAAATTCTATATCATGTGACAGTGATGATTTGAAATCATGACTTTTGTTTTTGCAAATTGGAATAGAATTTTGTAAAATTGATAAAAAATCAATAAGAATTAAAAATTGTTGAAAAAAAATGATAAAAATTGAAATTAAATTGTTGACTAGTTTTAACAGAACTGTAATAATTGAGAATTTTTGTTTTGAAATTCAAACCCTTTATATCATTGTCATTAAGATGAGAAATTATCCGATATAGCCTAGAATAAGCATGTTTTAATCATTTAAAGGAGAAATCTTGTGTAAATATCATTTCTGTACAATATATAGAAATATAAACATAAAATGAATGTAGAGAGTGAGAAAACTTCTTTTGGGCAAATTTCCATGTGCACTCTGCGGCTAAATGAGTACACAGAAGCTGTGTGATTAGGGTGGAAGAAATTGAGAAATGCTAAAGGATAGTAGCTGATTGAAAGAGGAGCCTTGAGTCACCCCTACCGTTAGAACAGTACGGTCTTTGACTTGCTTGCATCGTTTGAGAACTCTCAGATTTTAGCGTCATCATAAAGATGTATCAAGTAAGAAGATTAACTATCCCCTCGCTCGGACCACAGAATGGGAAAAGTTTATCCTTGTTAATTGAATAAAGGGTTTGGTTCAAAATTCCGGGAACATTACAGAATAGAACAGTTACCTGAAGATGGCTGGAGTGTACAATGGCCAAAACATTGAGACTGTAACCACCACAATGAGGACACCGTTCAAATAAATCAGTGAATAGTAACTCTTTCAATTGTCCGTTTTTAGATTTGTGTACTGAATAAAAAGCTTATATTAATTGGCAAAGCAATATTCTGTGAAATGACAAATTTATATTTTCCTCTCATAAAGAACACTTTATCATGTTTAGATTCTCTTTTTCCAATCCCAAATCTGTGATAGTTTCATTTTTATGGCATAAACTCATGGAAGTTAGTTCCCCTTTTCTCAAAACTTGATATAGTTTTAAGTGTTAACCGTTTGGAAGTGATGTATCACTTGTTTGTTTGAACTAAGTATGATATGCATGAAAAAAGCAATTGTTCATTATGGTATCCTTGCTATCTGCTGTCACCAGATTTTTCTGGATAAAAATATCTTGCTAGTCATCAGAGTTCTTGTTTAAAGTTAAAAGTCTTATTTCACTTTAACAATCCACCAACAGAACAAAATATATCTTTATTGATCATACTGTAGTCTCTCCAATATTGCAAACTTGAAATTTGTTGATTTGATTATTCAGTTTTTGATCATCAATAAAGGGAAGCTACTTCCACAAACTTCCAAGAGAAAAACTGAAAATATTTTGTGTTCAAGCTTCTTCTTGTTTTTGCTTGAAAGAAAAAATGTCCAAATATTTGTTTAAGAAAAGAAAAACAAATTTTAAGTAATAGTAATATAGAATCAAGCTGTTTTCATTCAATGTTTCTGGTTATTTTTTTTTTCAAATTGTATTGGGAAAACATAAAAAATAAGTGCTGAAAGTTAATTGACAAAGGAGTAGATTGAAAAGCTTTTTAAAATGGCTGTCAAAAGTGTAATTGAGCATTAATTTAAAATCAAATTTACACTTCAGTTGAAGAAAGCATTACCGTAATAAACACTTGGAAAACTTGATGAGAGCTATACCTGAATCATGTCTAGGAAGACTATTCTACAATTATTGAAAAATTGAGAAAAAATGCCAGAGTCTTGACAAAAAACACCCCCAAAAACATAATATCTTTTTTCACTGATTATATCCGATTAATCATATCATTAGATTATAATTAACAAAATCTCAGAGTTGGACAAAATGGAAGAATAAAGCAAGAGTTTTAAAAAACAATCATATTAATCAAGATATTTTAAAACCATTTTTTTTTAATATGAAAAAAAAAATTTTGATTTTCAAAATATTTTTCTTTCTACCATAAATAAAATATACGTTAGCAAATAAATTGCTTTTGCATGTAAAAATATGTCACGATACGCACTATCTAAATTCAAAAATATCTACAGGTCTATAAGGTGTTCACAGGTAAACATTATCTCATATTTTTTACCAATCTTCTTAGTAATGACACAAAGACAAAGTTGAGTTTTAAATGATTTGGATTTTTTGTTTGTAAGATATCGATTTTCTGGTAAGTGTGTTACAGTGTCAGTAAAGTCCATGTAGCTGCTCAAACTATTGTTATCTTTATTTCTTCCTTTTATATTCCCAATCCACTAAATAAATGAACAAATGATCATTCAAGCAGTCACATTAAGTCCATTGTTTGTGTCTGAGTGTGTACAGTTTCATCATTGTACTGCAAAGTATGTGAGATAGGCGCATAAAAACTTATTTACAGAATTTTGATTTCAGGAGGGGTCTGTGCCCTGACCCCCCCCCCCCAATTTATCCAAGAGTACTTTTCAACAATTCGGTTAGACAGTCATTGAACTGTTTCATAGAATTACAGTAGTCAGACAGATTTAAAGGAAATGTTAAATTACATATCTTTTATCTTTGGGACTCCAAAAAGTGGTGTTTGAAATGAAATTACCAATGAATATTCAAGTGATGACTTTCAAAACAGTCTAATTCTGTTTTGAAACTATGGAAATGAATGGACATTGCATCTTTAGATGACTATTTAGATAATTCTCTAATTGAAAACAAAATTCAACTACTTGAGACAGCAAAGGGTACTTAGAGCAGTTCTTCGGAGAGAAAGATGAGAACTTCTTTGAGGACAGAATCATGAAAAGGGGCATTAAAGTTATTTCTAAAAACAAAAAAGTTGTCTCTTATTTTTACTAGATAAACTATGTACAAATCTGAAAAATTAGACAAGCAATGGCAGAGTCTCATATAATCTCAAGTTATACTGATTTGCTGTGAGTAATTGAATGAGTCGACTTCGAAGTTTCAGACGACAATAAACTCATGTTTATATTCTTAAATCTCCAAAGCCAACAAAATACTGGAACTTATTAGACATATTTTTATAAATATGGATCCTGATATCTTCATCCCCCTGTATACAATTTTAGTCGGTCCACATGTCAGATATGCTGACCAAGTTAGGTCACTGCATCTAGAATGGGACAGAGATGAAATGGAGAAGTAAAAAAAAACGTGTTACCAAAATTGTTCAAGCAATTCAACAAAAAATGGATGAGTAAAGATTACAGCCCCTGAATTTACTGACCCTAAAATACAAGAGAATTAGAATAGATCTCATACTTCTATACAAAATCACACACAAAACAGTCAAACTGGTCACAAACACATTGCTATCATTATAAACATAACAGTGTCATGTTTCAGTCTTCACCGAGCAAACATAACAGGAATCATCTTGAGAAATACCAAAAACAGCATCACAATGGCATGTGACACCGACTACACAACAAGATTCATCCAATCTAAAACAACCTCCAATACAATTCATGCTTATACTGCCCCTACATTTAAAACAAATTTGTACAATAATCCAGCTATGGCTGACTGCACCAGGTATAAATTTTGAAAGTCAAAATTTTCCCAAATTCAAATTATATATTTTACGGCCTAGAAATATGAAACTGCCACGAGAGAAAAAAAAAAAAACCAAATGACCTTTTTAGCTAACCCAATGCAATGTCTATCATTTTCAAGTAATGTCTTGATTTGATAACTGTCAA
This sequence comes from Thysanoteuthis rhombus, assembly GCA_963457665.1. NCBI lineage: Eukaryota > Metazoa > Mollusca > Cephalopoda > Oegopsida > Thysanoteuthidae > Thysanoteuthis > Thysanoteuthis major. Next base: position 58,478,007 of record OY735214.1, on the reverse strand, counting down.
CATCAACTACACAATTATGAAATCTCATTCAGTGAGAAATCTCCAGCACTTCTCAAACCACTTTTGACACATTTGATCATCCACAGTACCTTCTCCATAAATTATGCAAATCTTTTTACATCTATTGAAATAAAAAGCATATGCAGAAAATCTTGCTTACTCTCTTCTATCTTCAATGTTGAAATTGTCTTTCTTTTTCACTATGCTGGTGTAACAGCTGTAAAATACGATCAAAAGTAATCTTTCTTAAGGAAGTTAGTTAAAACTAAGCTGTACTAATGCTTGCTTAATGACAAAATCTGTACAAACTTTTGGAGTAAACCGAATGAAATAAAATGAAACAGGAATCTACGAAAGCAAATACTAGCAAAGCAATATCTTGTTTGGTGCAGTTAATGCGTTTGGCAAAAGTGCTGCCTTTTTTGAAGCCACATTGATCGGAAAATTGTTTCAATAGGAAAAATTATTGATTTAAGAACAAACGGAATTTATTTTTGTCATAGAAGTAAACCTAATTACATATTGCGTACAATAGATTGAATAAAACTAATAAAGCATTAGAAGTTGAAATAAAGACAAATTGAATTAAAACTTTTATCCAAAGATGCACTTTTTATGGATAAATTCGTACAATGTTGACTGCATCATTTCATTATCTCTTTTTTTCATTAATACTTGGAATTAAGAAAGTTCTGAGTAATTTTAAATAATTTTGAAATTAAAAACAAGATGAAATATTTTGTATGGAAACCAGATGCCAAACATAAAATGTAAATAAAATGTCTCAAAATAGTTTTCAAAGTTAATAAATTTTTAAAGAAGGAATATCTGCTCTATAATGAGACATTCCGCACTAATTGAATTTTGAGATGCGCATTATGAACCCAACAACAGTGAATCAGGCACTGATTGAAGCTGAAGTGTTCAATCTATTGCTGTACACACTGTCAACTTTTCAAACTAAAGTGTTTAAATTTTGAATTTATTTAAGTGACAACTACAATTAATCACATACACTGACTTATCTTTTAAATTTTTGTTGACCAGTTCTAACCTGGAGTTGACTTTGTTTTTCAAATGTAACAAGAATGATACTCACCAAATTTAGGGGAGTAAAAACTAAAATTCCCTACTATGATTTGAAATCAAAATTAACTGATTGTTAGAGGTGTTTTTTACCATCTAAGCCAAATTGACAAGTTTGGCTAAGTTGGTATCAATAAAAATTCATCTAACAATGGCTTATTTCATTCTAATAAATAAATACATTTATACTAAAAAACAAATTTTTTTATAATTTTTCATTCATTATATATATGATACAAAAGTTGCAGTAATCATCTTCAGTCTGAGTACAGTTTGACCTGGCAGCAGCCGACATTTTGATATTTTTCACAGTATTCTCAATGAATGTAAATTTCCTTTATTAGAGTATCTTTGCAAAGAAAGCTTCACTTTTTTGAAGTTGTTAAATCAGTGGTCATAAGGAATGAAGAAAAATTAGTCACCCAGTAGAAACCATCATAATATAAATGTCTTTTGGCAGCAAGCCGTGTTAGATGTGATCAATTAAAAAATTAGATAATTTGGCAAATCAATGAATAAGTTATCTCTCTTGTCTTTTGTTGGGGAACAATCACTAAAAAAAGTCAACTCTCTATGAGTTTGACAAAAATAGTTCAGATGTCATACCATGGAAATTTCCAAAATGCATTATAGAATCCATATGTTTGATTTGCTCAATAATACTTTCAACTTATCATGCATAAAAAGAAAATAAATATTCATGTTTGGCAAAGCATACATCATATGTATGGCACCATTCCTCCAAATCTTTCCATATTCGACCCAATAGAATTTCTGCCACAAACAACCAACGGTCTTCATGCCTAGATGTCCACAGGTCATCACAACCCGCATCTCTTTGTGTAGGACTGTGAGCCAGTAGCCATTTGTACCAATGGTCTTCACCCAATGCATTAGCCCATCCAACAGTCATAAGGTAGTCCACAGGGCTGAATATGCCTTTGCTGATGGACTTTTGCAGAGATATTCTCCCATGTCAGGCATTCAGGGGCTTGGTCCATCGACTCCAAGATAGGTTGTGAGTCCCAATAACCTTGCAGCAGATTCTTTGATAGCATCTTATTTCATTTCCTCCTCAACTGGCACTCTTATGTCACACAAGCAAAAGACAAGATGCTCTAAGCCAACCACTAGTCAACTTTGTAGTGAAAACTTGCCCAAGGATTAATCAGAGTTCTGCCTACAATCACACTGGCTGCCAGCGAGTGCCAAATGTCAGCTTAGGTTTGCATTGACTGCACCACTGGGTACTAGGGCCTCTGACCTTGACTGTGTTTCAATAATCTTCCTGGCACTTTATGGTTCCCAACCCTTAATGGCACACACCACCCATAGATCTCCACCCAAATCAAACAGAAACCAAGTAGGCAGATTGGGGCAACAAATGGTCTTGGCCAAAGATGCAGAGTTCCTCTACATCTGCTATGTATACTGAATAGGTCTCTTCCTTCTTTTGAAACTTGATCCTGATGTCGACTGGTTGATTAATCCAGTAAAGCCAACGTGGTGCTCTCAGGAATCTTTGGCGCCTTGGCATATCTGATTGTATGGGAGTTTTCTCCAACCCAGTATCATTTTTTTTGTCATTGGGAATTTCTTCTCTCTGACTCCACCATCAATGTGAAGACCATCATGTCAACATGCAGTAGACCCAACGGGTACACTGGGATCCATACATACCCTTGACTGAATTTTTTCCTTCTGATTCCATCATCATGTGATGACCGGTCATGGCAACATGCTGTAGACCCAGCTGGTACACTGGAATCTACACACACCCTTGACTGTATCCCTTTGCACCTGAATCCAGAGCTTGACTTGGCTCAGGCATTCAGAAAGCTGGTCTGATTGTAAGATTCAAATGCAGGGGCAGTATTTCTTGGATATTCTCTTACTTTACTTGACTTGAATCTCCAATTCTGGATTGCCCAAGGTGTCCAAAGTTGATCTTGCAGGAGTATGGTCAGTAGTTATGGTCAGTGGCTCTTGGATAGGTCTTTTAGGCCATTCTCTCTAGGTCCTGGGATAGCTTGTGTACAGGTTCCCCTCTCCTTATACAGGCTCTAAAGCCCTCAAGACCAAACGCTGGTGTGTTGTCCTGTTATAGCGACCCAAAGCTGAATAATTGTCTTTCTCTCTCCTCTGTCCAATTGACTGAGAACTTTCAGTGCTGCTCCTTCCAAGCTTGTGGCTATCTGTGATGATTGTTCCAGCCATTCTTATCAGCCAACATTTCAAATGGCAAAACTTCCCAGAGAACTTCGCCATCAAACTCTTGGGGGTTTTACCCCATTGGTAATTTGTGCTGGCACGTCTTCACATTCTGAATGGTTGCCAGGAGTAATCTCCAAAGTCATTAGGTTCAAACTACTGTTCACTTTCGTGGAGCACTCCTCTTTGCTATAACTAGTACTGGTTGACATGTATGGTTGAATATCAGCCAAGAGATCCTCAAGGGGATCAATTCTCATTTCAACCTTCCTAAGCTGACCCTCATTTCATCTTGAGTATGCTATAATTTATTACAGAAAGATTCCTGACAAGGTTCCAGCAAAGCTCGAGTGAACATAACTAAATAATAAGAACAAGAAAAGTAGATTTCAAATGTCAGATTAAGAGACCAACTCCTTCTTCAATAAACAAAGCACACAATGGCAGAGCAAATGGAAGACTTAGATATGGACAGTCCATGCTGTAAAACCTGGCTTCACTCAACAGGAGAACTGTGTCCTATTAATTTTTCATGCTGTTACTTGGCATAGAACAGACAAAAAAAAAATGAAAGGTTTGATTTTCACTGATGTTTGTTCAATGCTATCGATTGGCTTCACTGCTGTATCTTCCTACGTCAGTGCCCACGTATATCACAACTTTCAGCCATTACACACTAACTTCTGCTTTTCTTCAGTGACTTTAAAAGCTGTCCAAACTTGTTTGGACTTACAAAAAGTATATATAAACAAGCCTGGGACTACACAGGCCAGCCCGAACCCAAAAATATTCTAAATTTAACCATTCAGCAACTGGAACATGCTAAATTCCAACATCCGAATCCTGGAAGATACTAAATTCCAATATCTGACCACTGAAAGACACTAAATTCGACATCGAGTATTGAAAGGTATTAAATTCCAGCATATGGGCATGGAAATATTCATCATCCTCGTTTTTTTTAAATATTTATACAACTAGATATGTAAACATAATTTTTTATTATTAGTTGCCAATGTACATTTAATTATTATGACAAAAAATGTTAGTTGTTACTTGTAACCCCAACCCGTAACTCAAAAATCAAACCTAACCATAAATAATAATCTTTATAATTAAATTTAATAAAATACAGTTTTGAATATTTTCTTTTAAAAGTTTTCTGGTTTTTGTAATGCGTGAGTATCAGTAATTACAGCCGCCTAGGTCAATGTAAAAGGTTACCTCCCTTTGATATTTTACGCACCAGGAGCCGACCTTTTACCTCTTACCTAAGGGATACTACAGCATATGTTTGCTAACAAAGAGTAAGGAACGAAATTATATTCATCACCGTTTGACGCTTCGTCTATTGCGTTACTGTTAGATGAAACATTTTCATCGAAATAATTTCACGTCTGCGTCGTGTTTTTCCATTTTTATTCAGTTTTCTTTGTGCCATTCTTTTCAACTTCGATATTATTGTTATGAATTGGATGAAAATAACAGATATTATTCAGATTGACTGAGAAATCTTGACAAAGAGACCTAACTTGGAGAGAGCCTCTTTTGCTTGAAGACAAAGAAGTAATCATCTTGACTGTTTTCCTTTCTCTTTGGTTTCGAATTTGCTAGGCTAAAAGGTAAGTGCATAAAATACAGAGAATTTTTATTTTGTTCAAATAATTGTTCACAGCCTTGTCTCACTAACTTTTCCTTTTATTATTTTTTTTTTTTTTCATTTGGTTGTTGGCTAAAAGTGGGAAAAATAATTCGGTTTAGTGTTGTCATATACTTTCGTATATTCTTGGATATAGTGGTCCAGAAAACTACATTTGGAAGGAATTTTTAGATTTTTTTAAAGCCTTCAAAATTAATCATTACAGTGGCGTTTATTTTACTTTTGCACCCCTAATCAAAGGGTGAAGAGGGGTAACTGTCGATAACTAGTAAAGGTACGTAATCAATAATGCTGACATTAATTTTTTTTTTTTTTTATTCCGAAGAAAAAATCATTTATCGATTATTTCAATTAAAAAAAATATCTTACTTTATGGCACTTTTTTAAGGGTTGTCAGTTTCTGGCCTCTTAAAGACAGAAAAAAAAATGTTTTCACCTGTAATTTTTTTTTTTTTTTTTGTACTTTCAATCCATTTGATCCTGTAGGGAATTTTTCTAACTTCGAAAAATTCTTTCTAGGGTTTCAAGAGGGGAGGTCTTAGTTTACCAACTAACTATGATGATAAAGTAGGGACATAATTTCTGCCGATTTACGGAAGTATGACTTGCATAAATAATCTTCCTTTAGGTTGGTAAGATTTCGAAAAAAATAGAACGAAAAGTTATACTCTTCAATTTAGGGTCATAATGTGGAGGGGGGGTAATCCCGATAGTAATCTTTGAAGTTTTACACTCTCACTCTCTCGCTGTTAAAAATAAATATAAAAAATGAAAAGAAATAAGAGAATTGATGATAGAAAAACGAGCATATTAGTAAATCATATTGTTATTGATTAAATCTAAATTGTTCTCGTTAGTACACTATTTTTAACATCAAGTGAGCAAGATTCTGAAACTCCACAAGCGAGACGATCTTACTTACATAGTTCCCCAACCCTAAAAAAATTGAAGTTATTATCAGGATTAAAATTTTAAAATGAGATAACTCATATAAGCCATACCTCTGTTCATACTTCCGTAGAATGGCGGAAAGTATGTGCCCACTTTTACATTGTGAAAAAATATCCTCACCTAAAACCTTCAAAATCAACTCTTTCAAAAGTGAAAAAATCCTCTTGGAACTCTGTAGTCTTATGGATTGAATGTACTAGATATTACTTGTGAAAACACTTTTTTCAATTTTTAAGAGGCCTGAAACTGAAAATTCTGTCCTCAAAAAAGTATCCACACTATATACATCATCAGGTCCAAAAATTTGATAAATTTCTCTAAGCATAAAATGTTACCCATTCTGGAATATTCTTGTTGTGTCAGTATGGAAAAATTTAACTGAAAATGTGTTAAATCACCAAATTTATCCAGTGTCATTATTCTGAATGACAAGTGAAGCACTCAAATGGTCCGCCATGTTCCTATGTAACCTTTAGCTGGAGAGCGAGACTTCTGGTGACACCCAGAGTCCATGAGTGGCTCTTGATTGACAAGTTACCTAAAGACAATTCATATTTTTTATTTAATGTTGTAATTCTATATTCTTGTAAAATACTGTGAAACCTATAGCGTTATATGTATATTTCAGAAGTGAGAAAAAATTGCTGTTTATTTTGATTATTCCAATTACATTTTACAAAAAACTGTAAAGAAATCAGTTCACCTTACATAAAGATCAGAAACGATCTGATGCCAAAAATAATAAAATAGGGAATCACCAGATCTTAGTCAGCATTACCTTCTTTTTTGACATGGGTGTAAAGGTAAATTAGCATCTAGGGAAACCCTTATCCTGGTTCGGCTCTATCTATGAAAAAAACATTTTGATATGTTGGATTTTATTTTCTGCTTATTGTTATGGTGATCCTTGGTTCGATGAGTCCTAATTTCAGTTGGTTATAAACTGGTTACTTCCGCTCAATTTTGGCTATTAAATGGTTATTTCCAGTTAACTTTGGCCGTTTCTGATCCTAACATTAGACTCTAAACCCAGCAGATAGTATATTGTTGTTCTGGTTTTTTTTTATAAGGTTAAGGTCACTTCTTGAAATAAAATTCCTTGTCATAAAATACAATCAAGTCCTTACCATAACCATAACTGGTGTGTTGCCACGCCTTATCGATATAACTCTGATCCTTATCCCCACCCCTGGAAAACAATGTCATCTGCTGGGTTTAGATTAAGTCTCATCAAACCAAAGATTATTGTTTTTTGAGTTTAGGGCCATGGATATGATGAAAAGGAAACAGAAATAGTCAACCCATTGAGGAAAAAATAGTTTTTAGAATTAAAAAAAAATGAAATATAAATAAGAGAAAAAATAAAAATCATTTTTTTTTTTAATTTGCTAAAATTAGATTTAATCTCTTTAATTCACACTTCGTTTCATATAGTAAAATCCGTGTTAAAAATAAATCTCATTTTTCATAGCATTGGGTTTTATTTTTATTTTTCATTTTTTTTTGAGAAATTCTTTTTCATGATGATTAAAAATTTTCACCTCTAAAAGTTTTGAAAATTTAAAAACTTTTTAAAATGAAAGAAATTTCATTGCACATGTTGGATCACTATCTTAGACTGTGCAGAATGTATTTTTTTTCCGTGGAATGCTATTCAAATGAAAGTTGAGACATTTTCTAGTGATGTTTTTGTTTTTCTAATTTTATGTAGATGATCACCTTTTAGCTTTTATGGAATCTCATAAAGGGACAAAAACAATACACCTCTGTATACGGCATGCATTCAGCTGTTGATATTGCCAGTTTTGCAGTACCCCATCATTTCCAGCAGAACCGCCTTAAATTTTTCTGATAAGTTCAGATAGATTCACTGAGAAGATGATGAAATCCAACCAGTAATTACTAGCATCATATGTGACAGCTTGCAACCACATGTCCCTGTTTCATAATACAGATGACCACAAGTGACAAAAACTTTGAACTGTTACCAATAGACTATTAAGAAAGGGTTTGTATGCTCAAACCAAGCAATCTATTAATTCTAATATGTATAAGAAGTGATTACAACCCTTCTAACTGTTATTTGTTTGCTAGGAAACCAGTCATGTTGACCTATCTAATTGTGCTGGGACAATTTATCATTTCTTCCACTACTCAAGTAATAATAACAGTATACACAAAAGACAGCTTTGGTTTTTGAATTGTGATGTCAAAAAAATAAGAAATTCATTTACCCACTTAGCTCTGGAATTATGAACTTATTAGTCAAATCCACAGAAATTCTTTCTTGTGGACGTGAGATTATCCATTATATCCTGCATCTGCTGTTCTCTTGTCCTTTACCTGCATTTTCTGTCTCTTTCTTATCCTTTTTTTTCTTTTAGTTGCTCTCCATCTTTGTATCTAAATGTTATGCAAACATGAATTATTTCCATGTACAAAACTCTTCCTATCAACCCCGTAAACTAACAATTTTTTACCGTCTTATCTAATTATCTGACTTCCTTTCTTTTCCTGCCCTCTGGTAGAGCTACCTAAGTCTTTTTTCTGTCCTTTCTCTTCCTACACTCTTATCAAGCTACATAACTTTTCCCTTATGCTATTAATGAGAGTGTGATATTTGATGAAGGAAGGTATGAAAAATCGCAGTAATATTATAGATTTTTTGTGATGACATCTTGTTTTTTCTTGCGGATTTTTTCAGTTGAAGTTTATAATTGCATAATATGAGTAAAAGATATGCATATTGATTGTATTAACTGAAATATTGTTTTTAGATTACACAGGGAAATTATTTTTCATTATTTCCTACATTTCTTGATTGATGAGACACCATTTTCATTTGATAAGAATGTCTCAGGTCTAACCAAGAAACAGAAATGAGAAAAAAGTATTTTGAAACATTCTTTAAAATTCAGTTCAATTTTTAAAAAGTTTTATCAAAAATATTTTTCCTTTTTATGTAAAATGGAATATTTTAACAAATACAATAGAAATATTGCTAAACAAATCAATATATATCATTTCTACATTTTTGATTTAAAACAAAATATCGATCAAATAATTTTCCAAAGAAACCTAAACTGATTCATTTTCTACAGGGAATTGATTTTTAAAAGAATGTTGACACATATGCCAATGAATTGCTATTTCATGGATATTTCATAAAATAGAGTAGAGGGAAAGTATTTGAATTATTTATTTGAACCTAATTTCTTTACAATTGAAATATTTCATGAATAAAGTTGGGAATCAATGAATAATTCTGAAAGATTTATCTAATATTATTAGATTTGTTTTTAATGCAGTTGTATCAAACACTGAAAGTTTTCTACTCAATTTCTCGATACTTTTGTTTTTTCACAACTTTGAAGACATGTTTCAATGATAAATAACTCCATTTAACAGTTAATACAGGTTGAGTACCACTTATACGAAATGCCTGTGACCAGAAGAGTTTTGGATATCGGGATATTTGCATATACATGATATATATTTGGGATTGTAGCTTGTAATGTAAGGGGAATATTCTTGTGTTTTTTTTACATATGTTTATCACCTATTATTTAGAATGTGTACAAAAACAGTTATTTCTTTGTAGGGTGAAAAAGTTTTTGAATTATTTTAAAAGTTATTTTATTTCATTTTTGTTGTTTAGTGGACTTCTTTGTGTTCAGCTACAACAAACACGGGCTATTAAGAAGTATAGAATTTGGAACATTTTGATTTTCGGAGTTTCGAATAAGTAATGAGTTTTGTATCAGGGAATAGATTACCTGTTTTTTTCAATTTTTCAATTCACGCATCTTTGTCCTTTATCCATTTGGTTCTTGTATGCCAAACTCTTAACTTAAACTTAAGTATGTTTGCTAGTAAATGACAGTCAACTTGATTTTTTAATAGACCTCCAGTATCAACTTGAAAGGTTTATTTCTTTATCTTAATCCTGAAACAAATGAATATTAGAACAAATGAGCCACTTCAAAAATACTTGAAAGTTTTTATGTATCTGTGTTGAAATGTCAGATAAACTGTATTTTGTGGTCAAAATAATTTATGCTGCTATCATGTAGTTAGATAATTCTGGTTGCTTATCTGAATCACCAAATTATGATTAGTGGCAGCAGCATTTGATTAAATTAAATTCTGACTAAATTGAATCTTCTTATGTATTTTGTGTTATGAAAAATAAAAGCCACAAAGCTCTGCCAGAAGAACACTATAACATGTGACACTTTACACTGGCAACTGGTGATGACAAAAAAAAAATCTTTCGGATGAATCAAATTTAGTGCCCAGAAAATGTTATTGTACCAAACTTTCTTAATTTAAAGATAGAGCAAGAGGCAACCAAGTTGCCTTTGGATTTACAGAATAAAGTTTGTTAAAATGTGGCAAACAACCAAACTTCTTGCTTACTAAATGAGGAGCAACCATTGGGTATGATGAACTTTCAGGCTTTAACAAACACCCCCCTCTCCCCAAATTAGTTCATTATAGCAAGGCTTTACTATATTTACTGGAAGCAGGCCCAGACCAGTTGGCATGGGACCACAATTTTGGATGGACCTTCAGTTTGCTATCACATTTTTTTCATATGAATCTTGCTAGTTCTTTTACTTGTATCTTGTGTACATCTGCACATATATGTATATACTTATATCTAAGTCATATATATTTAACACTGATTACAAAAATACTTAATGAGTAGATTAAAATAGAGCCTGCATTTCCCATCTGGGTAAGACCTATTACCAGCTCTGACTAGAGGTTAATAGTACCAATATTATTTCATATGTTATATGATCTATAAGATACAATTGACTTGAGTCCTGTGCCAGATTAACTACAGAGCAAATGAAGTGTATGCTATGGGTCCTGTTATTTCAGGGACCATGTTCTAAATGCTTGTCAGTTATCAATTCTGATTCAGTTATTCTGTCACTCTTGTACAATTCTGCCTTCAATGTTTATGACCAAGTAGGTGCTTAAGGTCAACAGTTTTAGCCTATTATCACCTTTAATTGGAGTAATTTTGATTCAGTAATCAATTGGTATTGTGGTATTCACATAGAACTGAAGTCATAGCTGCTGCACAAAAATGGAAATTAGAACAAAGTAATTCTATTATTGAAATTTAATTATTTTGCTAGTAAAAACTTTATTTTAATGTGTATTTTCACAATTTAAGGCTCCTTTATGATGTATGCTACAGGCACGAGATTAAGCTGGCCCTATATGGTTTCATATGTAATATAATCTTCAAGGTACAATTGACTTAGCCCAAATGTCTTGTACCATATGAATATACCAAGTAACAAATTACCAAACTTATTTTCAATTGTATTGACATTGAGAGAAATGAAAGAGAAATAAAATTGTTTATATAATATGAACAATGTTACACTTGTTCTTATTACGTATGTAAAAAGAATTATTTATTTATGTCAAGTTGTGGTAGTTGAACATGCTTTTTACACAGATGGTTAGCTATTTTAGTAAGTCTGATCTTCACTGGGTACTGTACCAGATTAAACTAATCTTAGTAGATTAATACATGTATCTATTTAAATATATTTCAAGTTCATACAATATTTGATGTCTCTTTTAATATATCTTTTATTGCTTTTCATTCACAGATTTTCTTGGTGGTAAATAGATTGTGTGATACAAGAAAAAATCATTGGAAGTTAAAGGAATGCAAACAATGGTTCATGGAAATATATGCTTAAAATATTCTCCATTTAAAAGTTTGGAATATAAAGTTTCACACTCAAAAACGCATACAAACATACACTGGTGAGAAGCCAAATTTTTGTAGGACATGATCTTTCTACAAAAGTTATTTTTAATGCAACATATGTGAACACATACTGGAGAGAAACTATTGATGCGGAGTACATGGATTTACATTTCACAAATTTGGATTGGTTACAATGTATTGTTAGATTGGTGACAAAACATATCTATGAAGCAAGTGAATCTTTTTGTCTCATGAATTGCACTTCACTCAATATGCAAGCACACCAAGAATAGTGATCATTTCCAAGGAAATGTGTACATCCTACGTTTTGTCAGACATTTGATGAATCATATGTAGTTACACTTGTAGTGAAACCTATGAAAATGAAGAAGAATGATATTTTGGGGAATTTTGCGCTATTGCATTTGTAAACAAATTTGGTTTAGTTTAGGATATGGAAACACTCACTGAAGATAAACCATACTCTTGTGACATATGTGGATCTCAATTTACAATGGAGTCAAATTTAGGGTACCATATGCAAACCCACACTGGAGAGAAACCATATTCTTGTGACATATGTCAATCTGCATTTGTAGGGAAGTCGGCACTAGTATACCATATGCGAACCCATACTGGAGAGAAACCTTATTCTTGTGACATATGTGAATCTGCTTTTGCTGCAAAGTCAGCTTTAGTCTATCATATGCGAACACACACTGGGGAGAAACCATATTCTTGTGACACATGTGGATCTGCATTTGCCGCAAAGTCAGCTTTAGTGCACCACATGCGGACTCACACTGGAGAAAAACCATATTCTTGTGATATATGTCAAGCTGCTTTTGCAGCGAAGTCAGCTTTAGTGCACCACATGAGAACCCACACTGGAGAGAAACCATATTCTTGTGACACATGTGGATCTGCCTTTTCAGCGAAGTCTGCTTTAGTGCACCATATGCGAACCCACACTGGAGAGAAACCATATTCCTGTGACACATGTGATTCTGCATTTGCTGCAAGATCAGCTTTAGTGCACCATATGCGAACCCACACTGGAGAAAAACCATATTCTTGTGACACATGTGGATCAGCATTTGCTGTGCAATCAGCTTTAGTGTGCCATATGCGAACCCACACTGGAGAGAAACCTTATTCATGTGGAACATGTGGATCGTCTTTTGCACGAAAGTCACATTTAGTGCAACATGTGCAAACACACACTGGAGAGAAACCATATTCATGTGGAGTGTGTGGATCTTCTTTTACTCGAAATGCAGGTTTGTCAAAACATATGCGAAAACACACAGGAGTGTAACCATATTTATATGACATATTGATCCGCATTTGAAGAGAAGTCAAATATAGTGTTCCAGATGCGTACGTGCACTGGAAAGGAATCCTATTTCCGTGAAATATGTAGGTTTTCTTTTTTGGAAAATTGTGTTTGGTGCTACATTTGAAAACAGTGGAGATAAAACATTTTCATCCAATGTGTATGAATCTTTTTCATAGAAAACACATTTTGAGTGCCTCATTCAGAACAAACAGGAGAAAAAACATCCTTGTTCAATCTGTGGATTTGCATTCATATACTAATAAGTTACATTTGGTGCAGCATATACGAACACACTGGAGAGAAATCAAACACATGGATCTATATTTGCTGCAATCAGCTTTATGGCATCAATACGTATGTGCCAATGTATAAGTTGGCCCCAAAACTAAGGTGTTAATTCCAGTTTAGTCCAATGATTGCCAGATAAGTTGACTCTCCAACAGAGGGCTGCATTTTGTCTATCGGAATGTCAAGTTCATAGGGTCTAAAGACATGGTCTATTGGAGAAAAACCATAATTATGCGAAATGTGTGGACATTCCTTTGCATGAAATTCAGATTTAGTGCAGCTTATGAGAACACAAACTGGAGAGAAAACATTTGCATTCAAGTGGAATATTGATGTGAAAATTTTTTTTTATATATTTGGTTTGTATGTTTGTTTTTTGGGGGGTTTTTTTTTCAGATTTTGAAAACAGTATTGATAAAAATGATCTTAGTGATTGGACTTTTCTCATTAAAAAGGTTAGGATGAGGTTTTTGTTGGTTAACAATGACTAAACTGGCTGCCCCCAAAGGAAATATTCAGTCACTGTAGGTACAATAACCAAACTGATCAAACGACAAGCAAGGTGGCAAGGTATTCTTCCTCTTTCATGTGATTGTTATTGTTGTGTCAGTTCTCCTGGACACACCATTTGGCCTAGAACCTTGTAAATTTGAATGGAAACTCTGCTAGACATCTTCTAAAAACAATTTTTGGGATATTTGGAAAAATTTTCTCTTTACTCTATGGATTTTTTTTTTCTTTTTCTTTCGAATCTTGTCGGTACTAGCCAACAACTTTTTGACCAAGATCTTTGCAAAGTCACGTGAGAACTCCACTGGCCATTTTCTAAGAACATATTTTGAGATTTGGGGAAAATTTGATGAATCTTTTTTTGATTGAATTTTTTTAAAAACTTAGTGTCAGCATTACTTGATGAACCTTGAATTCTTGCATGAGTGCTCCACTACACATCCTGTAAAAACTTCTCTTTTCTGTTTTTCAAATGGGATTTTGAGGATTTGGAAAAAAAAATACTTGACCTCTCTGTCTACAGCCTTGTTAATGCACATGAATACTCCATTAAACTTTTTCTGAAACTGTTTTATTTGGGTGTGAAGATTTTTAATGGAATTCTTTTCATTTTTTGCTTTTTAAAAAGGATTGTGTCAGCAGTATCGGACACACCATTTGGCTTACCTCACAACTTTGCATTTTTCAAAACTATATTTTTGATTTTTGCAAATTTAGATTCTTCAGACAATTTTCACCTTAATTTGTGTCAGTGCTACCAGACACATTATCTCGCCTAGAACTTTGCAAATTTGCAGGAGTATTGCTCTAGATATCTTTCTTATTTTTTTTTTTTTTTTTTTTTTAAGGTTTTTGGATTTTCAGTAATTTTCGTGAATTTTTCTCAAATGAAATTATTTTTAAAACTTTTTAAAGAAGGTGTTCCATGAGGCGGATTACCTGGAAACTTGCAAATTTTCATGAATACTCCATTGCACATCTAAAGACGTTTGATTTCTCATGGGATTTTGGGGGGATTAATCCCCATCATTGCTACTGGATACACCTTTTGGTGTAGATAGAACTTTTCAACTGCATATGAGTACATCTTGTGGACACCTTTTAAAAAATGCTTTTTGCAAAAGAATAAAATAATTTTTAGGGTACTAGTATTGCTTTTTCAAATACAATAGTTAGAGATACTCATCCGATTGGACACACCCTTTCCTATTTTCTAGCAGATAAAATCAGGTTAAAAAGCTGACTGATTTTTTTTTTTGAAAAAAGTATTGGAGGGTTTCTTAAAATTGGGGTTGGAAACACTTCTGTGGGTCCTATGAAGATTATTGGGGTCACCGAAGTATTTCAAAATCTTTTCTTTAAGAATGTCTTGGGGGGTGGGATTTCTTTTATTCAGATAAAAAATTGGTATTGGGTCAGTCTTTCTGGATGCTTATACTATTGTGTCAGCTCAATCTGATGTAATTAATGCCCAGCATTTTTGTTTTTCGTTTGTTTGTTTTTTTTTTAAATTGGTGAAGGAGATGGTGTAGAGAATTGTGGTCATGTAAAAAGTTCTTTTTCTTTTATCAAATAAAAATAGAAAAAAAAAATTATTTTTTGATATTATCTTTATTGAACTGCATATTTATCTTTTTGTGAAACCATCTACAAGCAATTTCATAATTCTATCCTTTGGGGATTTCTTTAGCAAGGAACTGCATTAGGTGCCTTTTGCAGTCTTCCAGGAATTAAGAGAACTCATTTGAGACCAGAATTAGTGGTAATCCAAAGGTGCAATATCTACTGACTTTGGGGATGAGTGAAAACTTCCCAGCCAACAATTCTTTTCTGGACACCAATAAACCATTCCATCTACAATTATCCTGATTGAATATTATGACCTTTCTTTTAATACGCACCATCAATTGCTGACTTCAGTTTGTCTCATGGAGAGCAGTACTTGTTCAACTCTTCCAATTTCACCATATATATACCATCAATTTGTGAGGGATGAAGACCAGCCTCTTGAATGGTCCCAAATTTTGCTTGCTGGCTGTGACTGAAGAAAGTTATCATGTTGAGTACGCTTATCTGTTTCTCGTGAATAATCTAACCAAATACTTAATTTATAAGTTCAAAGTACCAAGTATCTACCTATTTGTCTTTCAATCATTGTTTGATAAAATAATCTATATCATATCTTTTAATTTAATTAGTTTCCCTTATTTTTTACAAAACGATACAAACTTGGTAGACAATAAACAGTCAGCGACTGAGATCTAATGGGATGATTTTTAGAATGTAATAGAAGGCTGAGTCTCTCCGGAGACATAATTTTATTTTTATTGGGTGACTTTTCTGGAATGTATGAATTATTGATGTTTACTGTATTTTTTGTTTATGTTTGTTTTTCCTTCTTTTATACCTTGTACAATTGTGTATCAAATTGAATAAATTTCTGATGGTTTTTAGATGTGCTAGTGTCTCTATCCTCGATTGCTGTTGATTGACTGACATATTGAAATGTGAGTTATGGCATTTGCTCAGTGTTGCTTGTCTGGGTGTTTTTCATCTAAAGGTCAGAAATTGCTATTTTGATGATTTTTAATGAAACTAGTAAAATTTTTAATAAATTGAATAATATCTCAATTAGTAAAATGTTGAAGATTGAAGCACCTATTAGTTTTTTAATAATATGAAATATTTCTTAGATTTTAGATGTTTCAAGATTTTTTTTCTTTACTACTCAATTGTTGATGTAAAAGTGAAAGTAAAGTTGGCAACAGTGCAGATCTTCACACAAAACTAGCGCATCTATTGTCTGACTTCCAGGCTTGTTTTGTTATGATTACTTGTATTTCATGTTGTAAAGAAGCTTTTCATGGCTTCCCACAATTTCTCAAAAACAGAACATTTGAATATTTTTCTTTTACTTTATGTGGGAGACCCGTTTCAAAATGACTATCATAACCAATCTAATGCGAATTATGTTCACTTTTTGATTTCGATATTTTGAGTTATTGGCCTTTTTCCGCATTTTGATCACTATCAAAAACAAAGTAGGCTAAAATATTGCTACTGTTAGAATCAATAAACGCTCCTAATGTCAACTTTTGACTGAACCAACATAGAATTTGAATCAACTTTTTAGCCATCTAAAGTTTAAGAAAATATTGGTTATCTTTATCAAAAAAAACATCATTAATTATCAGGGGTGTATCAAATGGGAGGTTGCACACTCACCCCACCTATACTCTCTCTGTTGGCAAATTTCTTCAAGGATTGCCAAATTGGCCATTTTCTTACTAGAACTGGCTAATGTTTTTTCTGATTTGACCAATTAAATCTGGTAAGTTTCATATTAGTAAATGTTCAATTCTTTTTGACTGGAGTCTTGGTATATAGTAATTTGACAAATGGGCTTCAAATGTGTGTATATCAGGCACATGCTATGAGGGTAGGTAGTAAATTGTCTAGAGAAGCCTTTACACACCATAAATCCACAATGTATTTCAGCAAATGAAACTATAAAGTTGCTGAAGAAGGATTTTTTCAGTTTTTTAATTGCAGTTCTAGAATAACAAGTAACCCTTATCAGAGTAATTCAAGAAAATAAACCAAATTAGTTTTGATTCTTCTGTGGTTGACCATTTGACGATATTCCATATTTAAGATGTCCTAAAATTAAATAGGTGGGGTTCTGACATGAAAAAATATATTTTCACTGTTTTGTGCAAAGTATTCTCATAAAAAAAAAACCACTCATCCAATAAAATAGAATTGAATAAATTGGGCTGCAACGATTCACCGATACATTGCAATTTTTTTCACTGAGTCTTTAAGTCGGCAAATGATTTTTTAAATCTTCAGAAATTTTCACTTTAATTTCTTTCATTTTTGAGGGACAGAATGAAAAAAGACTGGATTTTTGTTTCGAAAAGCAGGACAAATTTCCATAAATTACACCTTAGTACTGACTGTTTTAAAGTCTTATTTATAATTTTACAATAATTAACAAACATGTTGACATTTTGAAAATTTTACAGTAGTAAGTAGAATCTTCTGTAGTAATGATTATGCCTGATGAAAGAAAAAAATAATAATTCACTGAATTATACATTGAATTTAGTGCATCAAGTAACGAATCTTCTCTGAATTAGAAATCTGGACAGCCTGTCCATAGTATAGCATTTAAATTAGTAAGGTTTTAGCCGTTTTTTAAGGTAGTTTCTGCTATAAATATCAAACAATATTTGGTAACTCTGATTGCTTCCCTTATTTGGCCTGCACCCCCTTTCTCAACAAAATAGGGGACTGTATCCCCCATCCACCAGAAAAATCATTTGGAAAACCTGTTTATGGTCTAACATTAATATTGATATGTTTGTATTTCTTTGTTTTGTAAATGATGAGAAATTTTTCCTGAATTTTGAAAAGAGAGTTTTAATTCTAGTACTATCACAGTGGTGGCATCTGGTGTGTACGTCAAGATCAAAGTGTAGTATCTGTTATTCTCATGTCAATGTAACATGTTCCAGAGTAGTGAGTTATATTTTCTGATTACCTATGCGTAAAATGTATAGGAAATGGCTATTATTCCTTTCAAACTTTGCTTTTGCGACCAGCACAGCGATATTTTGAAATTAATCTATTTCAGGTGTTCAATGGGTGAATATGCATATTTTCATTCGCATTTTTTTTCAGAAAAAAACAACTTATGAATCTATATTAACATTTATTCAAACTAATACTGAACAAAAGGAAACACAAAAGAATGAAGGCTCAGTAGATTTTCAAGATCAATGATTGTACACTCTCATGAACCTGATCCAAAAATATAATCTCCCATCATGTTCTTGTTAGAACGCTTTAACCAAGGACTATGTATATCCTGTGGTTCAATGAAGATATTGGCTTTGATTTTTGCTCCAGAGAGTACACTACCAGAGGTCAGCTGGAAAGTCAAAGGTCAGTGGCATTTGATCAATATTCCCGATGAATGCCTGTGGTGTGTTAAGGAATTTTTGATGCTCGATGGTCTGTTTCTGGAATTGAGCCAGCAAGAAGCTTTTGGCTGATGTTGGTCTTGTGTCTCAAGGATGGATTACAGCAGGCTGTAAAACAGTAATGCCTGTTGGCAGAGGCTTCAAGTTCAGGTATCTTCTGGTCTTTAGCCAACAGCTTGGCTTTCAGACAAATTTGGATGGTACTCAAAACCAAGCCCTAAGAATGGCAATCGGTTATCCATTCAACGATGTTCGATCCAATTCAGGAAAAAAAGCCAGGCTTCTATTGGCATGTTCAGATTTCATCATTTTGATAAGTTGTGGCTTTGACTTCCTCCCCACAGTCTCATATTTCTTTCATCATCTGCAAAATGACCAGCAGCACCTCGATTACCACTTGTCTTGGCAAACTCATCTTGTATTTTGAATGCTGAAGAATAAGGAGCTCTTCGGGATATGATGATTTCACTTGCATACACACAGTCACCACACATATACATGTAACAATAACTTACAGCAAGGCAAGTATATTTTATTTGTTGAATAAGTTCTTGACTCTTTGCTTATAGTCAGCTACATCACTGACAATGATTACTTGGTGTGTTGTTTTCATTGTATTGCTACCATGGAACTTTGCTACTCACACACATTCATAACGTGTGTCCATTTGAGGATGAACAGAATTACTACTTAATGAGGCTCAGGTTATAATTCACATTTTTCAATTCGTGGAAAACACCCGACATTTTGGGGACATGGATCCGATCGAAGGGTTGCAAAGTATATATGAGAAAATGCATTTTTCATGTGAAATTGAAGCTCCGTCAGGTGGGTGGGATCATCTGTGGTAATCTAGCTATAATGTAGCTAGATCTAACTCCTTCTTGAACTTACCAGTCCCCATCCCAAATCATCAGTGCAATCCTACCCCTACTCTCCCTCTGCAAGTGTGCACCAAACCCACTTCTCTTTCTCTCACATTTCCTTCAACTGTCTACCTCACTAGGAAACTACTTTTCATTCTATTTACATTTTTAGTAATTTTTTATTTCATTGTAATTTTGATGTTCGTTTATCTTTATAAAAGTTCTTGTAAAATCTCTGGTGGCTTTGACTTGCACAGATATGACACAAAACAGTTTTTGTTTAATAGCTTGGGAATCTGATTTCATGAAATATTTCAATCTTATTTGTTTGAGTTATATCTAGATTATTGGAATATTTTATTCCAAATCAAGTAAAGGAAAAAATATAGAATCATCTTTTTATTGGAATTTCCAAGACAAATACCATTACAAGTCTAACTATACAAATTAGTCTACCATTAAAAAAAAGAGTTCTTGCAGACCTTAATGAACTGTTGGACTGGGTTAATTGAAAGGAAACAGATTCCACCAGAGAATCAATGTCAATTGACGTGATGAAAAGGATTCTAAACCTCGTTTGAGAAGGAAATCTAACATGGAGTGTGGCAAAAGATGTTGGTTGTTCCCAGTCTGCTGTATTCAAAATTTGGAGCCAGTATTGACAAAATAGCAAGGGTATAGAGTAAAACTTGCCGGTATATCCCTGAAAGCATCAGGATTGGAAACTATATGACTTGAAGACTGAAATTACCCAAAAAATAACAAATAGACAGAAACAGGAGTCAGTGTTTGTGATAGAACTATAAGAAGTCAGCTGAATGAAATAGAATTTACCTATTGAAAAGCCAAAATGAAAATTAGCACTAACACTTGAACAGAAGAAATAAGGTTAGAATAGGCTAAAGAGAGGCAATAATGGAGTGTGAATGATTGAATGAAAGTGATATATAGTGATGAATCAAGAACCTGCATTGACCAACTTCTGTCTGGTGCCTTTCCAATGAAACATATACAGATGTCTGCCTGAAGAAAATAAATTTCCTCACTCGTTTATGACATGGGATTGCATGTCAGGTAAAGGACCAAGGGAGATGTCAACCATTACCCCATTAACCTAACATCCAATGCACTGGTGCACATTGGAATATTGATAACTTTTCTCGTCCCATTGATAGAAAATAGGTTTAGTGGTGATGGTCATTTTTCAGGATGATAATGTATCTTGCCTAAAAGCAAAGGGTGTTAAAGTTTTTCTTTGGGAAAGGCATATCAATTCAATGAGCCAGCAAACATTTTTACTAACATTTTCTTTTTTTTTCTTACCTCTTATAAGTGGAATTTAGAAAGAAGATAAAAACTTTGCAGAAGAAGTATTTCTTCTTTTAATTTTTGTCTTCACATATCAAGAAGTACTTTCTCTAAATTTGGTTGCTTTTTTTGTCAGGATTTCTAGGTGAGTCCGCAAACCTGCTTTGTCTGTTCAATTCATAGCAATGATATTGAAGTTGCAAAGAATGGCACGAAGAAAGGAGAATTAAGAAATGCAATAACACAATGCAAACTTGAAGTATTTTCAAGCTGTGATAGCCATGATATATCTGTTGTGTTTAAAAGTCCTCGCTTAATCGTTCACAATACTTACCAATGTTGTCAAAGAAGATGAAAAAATAGCATAAGGAAAATGATCATTAAAAAGAAAAGAAAAACATGATACAAAATTCAAAATACCTTCAAGAATATAATTAATTACACAATGAAAATTCGTTACGTGCATACAATAAAAAGGTACCAAAATTGACCTTGCACTGGTCCAATCCCCTCATTCAGAAAATTTTTGGTTACTATTGCATAGATGAACATATAGCATTTCTAAGAGGAAAAGTGTTTACACTTTTGATATTTTACATCAAGATCTGGATATTTTTTAGTATGTTTAGATATAAAAAAAAAAATGGTACCCAGATCTTTCACATCCAAACAGATATTTTTTTAATGAGACTTAGATATTTTGAAAACCTTTTAGATATTCGTAAATTTTTTGTTCATTTGAGGATATCTGAAAAAATTTGGATATTCATCTAAAAATATCGGGAGAGATTTAGGTATTAATCCAGAAATATCCGGAAGAGATTTAGTTATTCATCTATGAATATCTAAAATTTACAGATATTCATCTGAAAATGTGTATTTTTTTTTTTTTTTTCAGATATTCATCTGAAAATATCTAAAGAGTTCAGACCTGAACCAAGAATCCATAAGAGCAAAATTTAATCACTTGCAAATTCAAATATAACTGAATTTTTTCTGACCTTTTCATTTTCCAATTTTAATCTTTTTTTTAAAAAGAATTTGTTTTTATCATTTGCAGCAAAAAAATTACTCTTAATGAATATGTGATAAATCTTTGAATGTTTTTTTTAGATATATTTTGACTCAATTCTGGATAAAATAATTTGAAATGAGGGGCCAAACTGATGCTTTAATCTCAAGGGTAGTATTGAAGGAAATCACGCCCCTTCATATAAATTACTCGGGTCTGAAGAATTAATGTCATTAAAAGTGTTTTGATTGACTCAACTGATTTTCATGTAATTTTTATTGTTGAATTGAAAAATGAAAACCATTTTCCACCATTCCAATAATTTGGGGGAGAAATATTTTTCAGTTGTGAATTACAAGTTTTTGCATAATTTTACCATATAGATACATGGGGAAAATTGTTTTGGTTAATTGAAGTGATTTTTACTCACTTTTTGGTGTTGAATTGAAATGAGAACATTATTTCTCAATAATGTGATATTCTTTCTCAAAAAATGATATGTATCTTTATAATTTCATATTATACAAAGGGATAACTCCTTTAAATGACAATCTCTCTTATACTTATTAGAGTTGTCCACATGTATCTATTTGATGGTCTGTAAGTCCCAGTTTCGTTGAAAGCCAAAAATAGCCATTCATAATCTTTATCAAAAATGATACTTACAGAACATTTCTATATCACAATATTTTACAAGAATGTAAGAGAATTGATCGACTCAAAGAAAGACTACTCGCTCTTCCTTTTTCTCCTCCTCCTCCTATCACTACCATCAATGATGGATGCATCGTTGTTCTCATGGTCCTTGTTTCATTAATCAAACTGAATGTGTCTGAAATGGAGTGTCGTCATCTCAGTAGGGAGTAGCCTGTTTAGCAGCTGGATGTATCTAGACTGGTTGAACTTCCACCATTACTGATATCATTTATTAGAGTTATACCATCATATCTCAGAGTGAATAACCAGTGTCATTTCATATTACTTTCATTGGAGTGGGTTTCTTCTCCTCCCACTGATATTTACTGAAAGAAGTGGTATTTTATTGAAGTGATATTATTTGATATCTTTCCTATGCAGATAGATTAAAATATTGCTATATGCTTAATGATAATATTATGGTGTCTAGAGGTTGAGTAAATATTCTTGACCATTTCTGCTACTTTTGTGGGAAATATGCAGTGGAAAAACAGAGACGAAACACAACAGATTTTGTGATAAAAGCATATTACACCTACTTTGGAAAGTAAATCTTGGAGAACAACAGAACAAAATTTGAGATCCTCAAAATATCTGCTCTGTTGGAATTGAGGAACTATACGATCGGGACAATTCACACAAACTGGAGCAGGTAGTGAAGAAATTTAGCATAATCAATCAAGTTTTGTACCATATTTTCACTTACCCCATGGTGGGTATGCAGATACTTGGAAAGTTACCGTCTCTACTATCCACTCATATCTGTCTATTCACTTGATATCTCCAGGAGTTCTCGATAAATTTCAATGATATATTTTGGAAAAGTGGGCCATGAGCCAAAGGAATATTTTATTAAAATGTAGGGTAAACAAAGGGATCTTTTTCTATAGCTCCTCACTTTTTTATGGCTATATATGAACTGATTTTCATCAAATTTTCAGTAACCAAGGACATTGGAAGAGGTATATACTCTCTCTTGGTGCTTCCGTTAAATTTTTATCCGGAAAAAATCTGTTTCAGTCTTTGTTTAACCTTTTTGTTTCATTTTTCATTTGTTTGATATTTATGAATGCATATATCTATATACATATGGTAGTAATTTGATGATTTGTAAGTGAAAAAATTGAGAACTAATGTGTTAGTTACAATTGAATATTTTCATCATCATAGAGATATGCTTGATGCATTAGGATGATTAAA
The DNA here is from genome assembly GCA_963457665.1 of Thysanoteuthis rhombus. Taxonomy (NCBI): domain Eukaryota; kingdom Metazoa; phylum Mollusca; class Cephalopoda; order Oegopsida; family Thysanoteuthidae; genus Thysanoteuthis; species Thysanoteuthis major. The sequence continues at coordinate 58,454,149 of OY735214.1, read as the reverse complement.
AAACTTTCAAGATGTAACACACGTGTACTCAAATCTTTCACTTCCACATTGTCAAATTACTGTCTTAATTTTGTTGGATTACCTTACATCCATACAATACACCACTTATTGTGATCACTTTGATACAGGGCCTTTTAGATGACAATCAGCTTGATAACATTAAGCAAAGGATATAAAAATTTGTACAAAATGTTATAAATTCTTTGTTATAAATTCATTTTTTATGCTATTGATTTCATTGTATAAACAACTTTACATTAGAAACATTATTATGAAATTCATTTTTGATAACTTTTAGTTCATTTTGATAGTATTTGTGACCAACTGATTATGAAAATAATAACTGGGGCTGTTAGCTATCGGGTAACATTGTGCTGAACAAAATTTAGATATCTTCATAATTATCACATTCTGTTGGACATGAATTATCCATCAACTTGATGAGCATACATACAGGTAGGGTAGTTGCTTGTTTATTCTATTTATGCTGTCTAGGCTATATGATACATTAACTGTTTGATGACGGGAAATCATTTCAAATAAGAGTTTCTATATAATATAACAAAATTTATAATCATTCTGTCGGATCATATATATCCATTTCTTTATATATACATATATATTCTGATAACAATATGAAGTTGTGTTTATAATAAAAGTGGTCAATGTATCTAATAAAATAGAGCTAGAATGGTGTATACTTATGGAATCCTCACTACAAATCTGTTTCACACTTTTCTGTGATTAACAAGTGAGTTCTAATAAAAATCATACGTAATCTTATCTATCTTCACGTATGTTTCATTTTTGTTTTTTTTCTGGTGTTCTGGATTTGAATTTTTAAAAGATTACCTATCATGTTCTGCTCTCTGGATTTTGAATTAAAAAAAATGTTTTTATGTGTTACAGCTATTAGAAGATTACCTGAACATACATATATATTTATAATTATGGAGGTGAAAATTCATAAACAATAAGGAAAACCACAAATTGGGTAAATAGGTATTTATTCATGGATATTTTGTTGGAATGATCTTGCATTTTTAGCTTGATCAGAAAAATGAAGACGGGGAAAATCTCTGGGTGGTTGAGTCATATTTGTAATGTGAGGGTTAGGACTTTGTTTGAAGTTGTTAGTGAATGGCATGGTCAAAATCTTGCTGTCATTATTTTTGATCATACTGAAAATGTAGGGTCATTCCTGGTTTTTCTCATTGTCTCTAAATTTTCACCATATATAAATATATATACATATATGAATATATATGTATATACATACACATGCATTATCTAGTATATAAATGAACCAGTTTATATGTTCAGGTATACCTTAAAGAGAGCAGGTCATCTATTCCAAAATTCTCTATACTGTTCAAAACCACTGTTCAAGGTCTTTTAATTTTTTTTTTCAGTTTATACTTTCATTAATTAGTACAACAATATTTTAAGCTTGCTTGCAATTGTGCATTATGATGATATAATGCACAAGGTGACACACAAACAGGTACAGAGAGTTCTAAGTGACACAGAGGGGTAGGTTAGTATCAAAGAATATTTCCCTTAAGTTAGCAATATTGGCAGTTGACCAGCCATAGAAAATGAGGTCAAGAGAGGCAGAATGGATGACCTCTATGAAGACAATGGCCAAGTTTGAAATACATTCCATTCTTTTTTATTTCTTTCGGCAGTCATGCTTGAACCTTGGACAAGAACAAAGGTGGTAAGGCTGCCACTGCCCTGTGACTGTGGTGTGAGAGGATGAGAGAGCTAAGAGATAGGAACACTTTAGCAAGGAGAAGTAAGTGTGAGCCTGATTGATAACACTAATAGGAAGATGTCTGTTCTTGGTACTAACTATCCAACTACAACCATTTACAACACCAACACATTCACAAATATAAAGTCCAAAAATGAAGAGGCCTATGAATGAAGAAATTATCAAATATATTAATTGATGTTCAAGGACTTTTGTGTCTGCTTTTGGTATAAGCATAATTCAATTACAAATCACAGTCATAAAGAGAGCAAAAAAAGCAGAATTTGTCTCTTTCTGACTCCTTCCACTTCACCAATTTTTAATGTTTAATTTTGTCCCGTCTGTTTGACCGTCCAGATGTAATTTGTTGTTCATTTAATTAGCACAATCGATGCCTTAAAGTCTTAGCACAGAAATTCTGAATGCATATGCACAATGTAACAATATTATGTTGCTCTGCATTTTTCTAGTTATCTATCTAGACAAATGTTACAGACAGGCTTATAATCTAAGAAGATTCCAATAATTTCAAACATTTAAAACTGAAAAACTTGGAACCAAAAAGCTTTAGGTTTGTATTGAATATTGAGCAAATGGAAACCACCAAAGATGAGGAAGGGTTCTAATCTTTTTATATGAATAGGTGTTTTTGTATATGTGCATTTGTGTGTTTAAGCACTACCGACCATCTTCAGTCTTAAAAAAATGTATTTATTTTTGGAAAAAAGCTTTTATGAGTTTATAAATAACATCTAGATTGTGGAGAATTTCAGTCTTTCTTTATTCTATTTTATGTCTTCCAGTTTATTTTGACCAAATTTTTTCCAAATTTAGAAACTACGGTTGTTCAATTATCAAGGGTAGTGGCAAGTTTTGAGTAAGTTTAACTGTAAATATCTTTTGGAAAAAATAGATAAATGACTTCAAATCATAAGTGAATGCAAATAATAAGAAAGATTTAAAATGAAAAAGGTAATTTGGTTTAGCAAGCCAGTATTGTTTACATTGTAATATATAATGACTATGACTACTACAAATACAGCAGTAGCATCTAGCTTATTACTATGTAATTTTCACTAAAATTTCCATGACTTGGTTCATGGTCTGATGGTAAGACACTTGTCTATTGTCCCCACCATCATACATTCGAAACCTAACAAGGTTACCTAATTCTTTATATCTCTTTGCTCTGACAAATATTACAGATAGAAAATGAAGTCCATCTCCTACCAAATTATAAAAGCAGATCCTGTGCAACCTGGTTATGACAATAGGGTTTTATCACAATGATTTATAATATTATTTTCAATTATCAACAATGATTAGGGAATTCATCATTTATAAGTGTTTGATGTTAGTGAGTCCTTTATAAAGTGGCATAAGAGATGAGTAAAGGGGACTCTTCTGGACAAATTTATAAATCCATATGGTCTATCACTAGAATGTGTTTGTGTGTACATTTCAAGATATAAACATGTACAAACTTGTTTCTCTTTGTTGTAAATTTGCATTATAGGGAGTCCGCAAGTCACAAAAATACAACTTACAGACAAACTGCTATAATGTAATTATTTCTAAAAATTGAGTTATTTACAGCGGATCGTAATCAAAACATTGTGGTGCATCTTCTGTGGTAAAATTTTAAAATTTGCATTTTGGACTAAGATTTTCTGATACAAATTCTTTTGGTACCAAGTTTACATCGTTCATTCAAATGATTTTTGTACTAGTGGGGTAGCTTAGCTAAGCAATTTTGATTCAAGTAATTTGGTACATTTATAGCCAAAAACATTCCAAAATATTTTCGATATTTAACCATCATAAATTTCAAATATGTTGCTCATAGCAGCTATTTTTCAAAATGGCTGCTGGCAACAACTGTTTTCAGATCAATTTTCTTATCAGCGATAGATATATGATAAGAGGATATAATCAAATGAATTTATTTGCCAAACATAGTTTTTTTGATTGACATTTGGATAATACATGCAAAGACATTGAAAATTCAAGATAACTGCCATTTTCAAAATGGTGGGCAGGACACAATCAGAAAAATCAAAATAAAAGATGACAATACCCCTTCACATTATCCGAAAGCTGTGTAGTCAAAGGCAGCCTTTTGAACTTGCACTGCCAAACACAACCCTTCTTATATTTGCTGGAGACATAGCTGGACTGGTCTGCATCTAGTGGTCATGGCCAGAACGGTTCATAATACCCTTCAGATGTTTTTTGACCAGCCCCATAAACGCAGTGAAGGTAATTCTGATGTGGACCCGATCATCGATTCTAACACATGGTGGTCATCTTGAATCATTATAGAGGGAAGCTTTATGGCAATTCTAAATTTCTAAATATATGAATTCTGCAGCATAAAAAAAGTACAATGGGATAACAAGTTCTATATCAGACTACTTTATGTGACTTTATTGAAATTATAATTTTCATACCAGTTGTGGCTACCATTTTTAATTTTTAAAGACTTACATGTATTATCCAAAAGGCAATTCTCATGAACTATATGTTTTATATTTTTGGAAGCAATATTTCTGTAGAAAATATTATGATTTCTATCAACACCAGCAATAATTCTTATCATTAAAGATGAAAGCAAGGGTGCATCTCTGGCACCATCATCAGCATTTCAAGCTTATCACGCAGACAAATACACTTACATTTGAGGTTTAAGATTCCATAGGATGAAAAGTGAAACCAAGATTGAATCCACCGTAAATAGTTGCAGTAAATGTATTTATCTATAGATAAGCAGTAAAAAAAAAAAAAAAGAAAACTGAGTACTTCACTCAGATAAGAAAAATGATTGCCATAGGCTACATATTGAAAATTCATGATGGCTCAGTATTCAAATTTCTTCTTCAGATTGCCTTTGACTATAAGATTACCAAATTATGTATCTGCTTTAGTCATATTTTCAGCTAAACTGCATTGGAATATTAGTGTCTTGTATATATATATATATACAATTTTTTCTTTAATGGTTTTATGTGTAGAGAAGTTATACATTACTGAGAATACATGAGATATGCACCTTCTGTAGCTGTTCCAACTTTCAAACCTAGTAACAGAACTCATTCATAACCTGGGAACTCCTAGTATTTGATAATGCGGGACTACACACTTCACAACCAGTGTTGGACTGCCACTTTGTATAGAAATTATTTGAAAATGTAGTTTCACACATATCACAACCAGCTGCGTGTAAACATCTACTGATGGTTATATTTTCATTAATCATCAAGTGTTTCAAACCTTTCAACATAATACACCCTCCTCTAGGTAAACTAGCTAGGGCTGATCAGACTCATACCTGTGTTCAGGTGGCTAGCTACTAACGCCTCAATGGCTCTTGTCTTGAGCTATACATGTGATACTATAGCTGGCTGTCTGTGTCCAAATCTATGGCAAAAGAACAGGCTGCAAGTTCCCTGCATCAATCTCCACTGGGAGACAACCTTGCTCTCCATCCGGCCTGCTGGCATTTGCTGACCAGACCTGGACTCAAACACAAGCACAATGGATGATTACAGAGTGTTTGAGCATCTCCATATAGGAATTATTTGAAAATGCTAACATTAACATGAATATGATTTCTAGGATAAAGTAATTATCAGTATCACTAAAGTCACCTAGTGAAGATCAGTATCACTCGATTGCACTAAGATTAGTACCACCCGATGAGACCAAGTCAAGGACTGTCGCCAGGGTGAGAATTAGAGGAAAAGCTGAGTAAATAAAAGGTTGTACAACAATTTATTAAACTCCATTTATTTTTCAAACATAATGGAACCTGCACCATTGTAAATAGGGAGCCTGCCCAGGAGTGTAACCAAGAAATTTTTGAATGTTGTAATAGCCAACATCACTAAGTAAACATTAGTCCTACGTGACTAAATCAAGTAAAGTTCAGTACCACCATGAGGGAATGTGGCCCTGATCTTTGACTCAATTTCCGCATGTAGATTTTCAAAGCCGATCTCGTCCAAAATGTAGATTCACAAACTTTATAATACTTCTTTCAAATAGTGTATTTGTGTGTCTTTTTAGATGCAAATTTTGGAAAAAGGTTCAAATCAGCAAATCTTTACAGGAGAATGGTTTCTTCAAGGTGTGTATTTGCATATGGTGTTTCAAAGTTAAATGATAAAAAAAAGCAGAACACAATCCTCACCATTGTGTATTCCCATGATTTTTAAAGCTCATGAAATTGCTGTTCCACATACTTAGTATTCATATGGTTTTCTCATGTCTGCATGTGAAGCTTCTAATGGGAATTATTTGGAAATGCAGATCCACATACTTCACCAGAAAATGGTTCTTCACCAGTATGTGTCTTCATATGTCTGTTTAGATGAAGTCTTTTTGAAAATACAAAGCCACACACTTTACAAGAAAACGTTTTCTCTCCAGTGTGTTTTCGCATGTGATGTTTCAAAGTTGAATGGTCAGAAAATGCTGATTCACACAACCCACATGCATATGGTTTCTCACCAGTGTGTGTTCGCATATGACCTTTCAAAGTTGAGCTCTGTGCAAATGCTGATCCACACACTTCACATGTATATGGTTTCTCCCCAGTGTGTGTTCTCATATGATCTTTCAAATGCGAATTATTTGAAAATGCAGATCCACACACCTCACAAGCATATGGTTTCTCACCAGTGTGTGTTCGCATATGCCTCACCAAATGTGAATTATTTAAAAATTCCGATCCACATACGACACAAGGAAATGCTCTCTCTCCAGTATGTTTCCGCATGTGAATCTTGAAATGTTGATTTTGTGAAAATACCGATGGACAAATTTCACAAGCATATGGTTTTTCTCCAGTGTGTGTTCGCATATGTTTATTTAGAGTTGCTTTCAAAAAAAATGCAGATAAACATACATTACATGAATAAGGTTTCTCTCCAGTTTCTTTTTCCATATCTTCTGAATTTTCTGGAAATGCAGAACCACTCTCTTTACAAAAATATTTTTTTCTTTCTCTTCTGCCAGTGTTTTTTTGTGAGAATTTCCTGAAAATGCAGATCCATACACAAAATAGGTTTCTTCTTTATATGAACTCATGTATTTCACACTGAATGTGACTTGCAAAAGAAATATGATTGATAAGATTCACAGGAATACATTTCACTCTTAATTGGTGTGTCCCATCATTATTAAAGCCAGAATTTTTGTAAATGTGGAACTAAGAACTTCAAAAGTGGTTTATCTTCGATATCAGCATCCATGTGTTACTCCGATTGTAATACTTCTGGAAATAGAGAAACACAGTTCACAATGATAAGGCTTTCTTCAAAATGGATATTGCATTAAGACATAATGTGGCTTTCTTCAGAATATTTAGAAGATAATGAATATGGACATTAAAACAGTGTACAGATACATAGATATTGAAACACTAAGTACTGGTAATTAAACAATTCGTACAGTCATAGATTGCTGATGTTTTGTAGTTCAAGTCAAAATGTGATTCATAGAAATGAATAATATTCGCAAATAAGCATTCATGCATTGGTAAATAATTCTCTGTCAGGCTAGCATTTAAGAGAGGAAATGCCTTTATGAAAAAGAAATATCAATTGAACAGATAAGATTATACAAACTTTTATTACAACCCAAAATTTCAGGGAATTCAAACAGTGAGTGCAAAACTAATGTGGTACTGACTTTTGCTATCTTTCATGAGATACACTGTGTATACACAAAGGATCTATCACCAAGGAGATGGTGGAAAGTAAGTATTAAAGAGAGTTCCAGAAGTTTTGGGTAGAAAAAATTATGTGTGATAATTTAACTGAATAACACAAAAACAGATAACGGTGTAAATGTCTAACATCATTTCGAAAGTATATGCTCAAAACAATCATTTTCATGTCCATGTGTTTACTGTCTGTGAATTTTTGTGTAAAATTTCATGTTAGAAACCGTTAATCAAGATGGTCAACATACAGGAGTCTGACAAAATGGAAACACCATTTCAATTACTAATTCATATTCAAATTCTTTCATATGGATGATAAATAATGGCCTCAGTAACATCAAGGAATCGATTCATACGGCTTTTGGACGGTTCCTAGAGGAATTTTAGCCATTTATTTGATCAAAAACTGCTCCATTTCCTTCAGGGGTGCTAGTGGAGGGAATCAGTTTCTCAGTTGCTGCTCCAGTTGACACCACGAATGCTCTTTTATATCTAGATCTGGGGATTGCAGAGATCAATCCAAACATTGAGGTTCACTTTTATACATTTCAAACCAATTTTCAACAACTCAAGTATAATGATCCTGAATGATGGTGCCGCCATTTGAAAAGAGTGTTTGCACCATGGAATGCAACTGGTCAGCCAAATTCGACAGATGGTTCTGGGTGTTAACCCTGCCATGTGTGTTACTGTTGGACCAATAGACTTTCATGGTATTGCCACCAAAATCAACACAGGTCCACCTCAAAGCTTGACTGTTGGAGTAAGACAAGTGGGATCAAAAGCTTGTTCAGCCTGCCTCCAGACATGAACTTGGCCACAACATGATAATAATATAAAGGAATACTTTTATATTGATCCATTCTCTAATCCTCATGGTCTTCACACTACTTTAAGACGTTCCATGTTGATTTGTGGAAGCAAAGGTTCGATAATTGCAGCCTTTCTATAGAATCCAACTCTATAAAGCTTACTAAACCAACATGAGAGTCATGGAATTGCATAATATATAATGAGCTGCAAGTCATTCAAAGAAACACAAGAGCAATCAGCAGATGTTTCCATTATCCTCCCTAGATTTCTTCAATCTTTTCAATGAGTCTAACTGACCATGTATTTGCTGTGTTTGCAAGCTACACCAATAGAGCTGGAGCACAGAGAATTTCAATTTTTACTCTTTATTTCGATAACTGTTCATATTATTGACACCAAGATTGTCTGAACTATGATGAGAACTGAATTCAATTTTGTAAACAATTTTCTGTGAAAATATTGGAAATTGAAGAATATATTTTTCCAAATACCTAAGATATTATCATTTTTCGATTCTTATATTCTATGTTAAGACACTGGAAATTGTAGAATCAATGAAATAAAAGATACAAAGTGAAATTATTTTTATCAATTCTTATATTTTTAAAGCAGTGTAATTATATGAAATGAATATTCTTCATAGATATTTTAGAAAATCCTTGAATGAGAAATTTATATCATTTTAATGTTTACAAATGGTTAACTTTTCATGCTGTCAATTTCCTGTGAATCTCCAATTCTACACATTTTTCCAGGGAAAGATTCTAACAATATTTGTCCAATCTTTGTTTTTGATAAAAACACAAATATTTTCATGATAGAATAATGTTATATATGTTTGATGCATTTTTGTTCACATGGGTAGAATTAGAGGTAAAATTTTTGGCCATACTCATTAATTTGTAAGTAAAGTAATTGACACATATAAAAGATTATTTTATCGTCAAAGTATTTGTCTTATTTTCATGAAGGATGATTGATATAATCTTTCTCTGGGAAAAATCTGTAAAATTGGAGATTCAAAGGAAATTAACATTACGGATAGTGGTCCATTTGTAAACATTGAAATGATGTCAATTTGGCATTCAAAGATTTGCTAAATTGTTGCCATGAAAAATATTATTTCAATATAATAACAGTGCTTTAGAGATACAAGAATGAAAAAATAATTTCACTTGGTATTTTCTGTAGGAAAAAACTAAAACCTTGTTTGAGTGGAAGAGTCCATTGTTTAGAATAGTGGGATCAGGATACTTTTATCAACAAACATACTCCCTTCAAGTGGAAGAGTCAATAGTTATGGATAGAGAACCAAGAAAATTACACAGTTCATTAAGGATATTTTGATTAGGAGCGATTTCCACTTAAAATTGCATTTTTTCTGAAAAGATGCTCTCATTTCTTTTTTTGCACTTGATTTCTTTGGGTTTTTTAAAGAATTTTAATAGAATGAATAAAAAATAAATATGTCAAAACAATATAAAACGTGAAATTATAATTCATTTATTTATCTATCAACAAGATTGTAAGAAATATGCGAACCATACCAATATAGAATATGTGCTCATTTACAAGATTATTATTTATAAATGAGAAGGGAAGTAACCACATACTTCGAAGCCTTATTTCCATGGAAATAGCGGAGAATACATGCCCAGTTTAGCTCTGCATTAGTTACATCGTAAATAGAAACTCCCTTATTAAACCTTGATACTTCCTATCTTCGCAAAAGTAGCCATTTTGTAGCTAAAATGGCTAGCTTGGGAGAAAATACAAAATAAGGTTCGGGTTGATTCATTTGCCAAGATAAATGTTTAGATTCCATTCCCTCTATTAACAGTAATTTTGGATTTTAAAAGTATCTTATCAAATTATCTAACGGTCACATTTATAATGCGCATGTGTGAATTGGAAAAGAATTTAACTGAATCGACCGTGAAAATTTAGCCAATTTTAGCTATTTAAAATAGCCCATATCAGAATAGCTACATGATGCGTCTTTAAAGAGATGAAGAACAAAAAGTATTTAACGGTCGTTTTGAAATATTAGACCGACTTAATCAAATCTTGACCTTTTAATTTCACAAACAAACATTCTTTTTTTTTTTTAAACTTACCTTTTATAAGTAGAATATAAGAAAAAAAGATGAAGACAAAATCACAAAGAGACTAATTTCTTCTAATTTTTGTCTCCAACCATTTTTCTTTCAGTAACGGTTGTTGTAGGAATTCCAACTCAATCTATCATTTTTCTGTTTTGTTCGTCAATTCGTAATAATAATCTCGAAGTTTGAAAGAATTGACATAAAGAATGCAGAATTAAGGAATAGAAAATCATGATGAATTCACGAAAATCTTTTCGGAAGAAATGTTTCGCTTGACAAAAATGTGAAAAGAAAATGAATCATTCAGCTGTTTCATTTTGACATACCTACCATATGTTCAGAAGTCCAAGCTTCTTGTTTAACAATAATGTCGGAGTCGGAAAGAATTGCATGACGATAACAAAATGGAGAAAAGGAAAAATGTTTAGCTTAACACGATAATTCAAAATATATTCAAGAATATAATTAATTACACAATCAATCTTTTTCTTGTTTGCAATTAGCCATAACACAGATTCTTTAATATTAGGGACCATAATTGTAGCGACGCCGATTCAATCTCTGCAGTCAATAATTTCTCTGATACTCATTGGATGAAATACGAATGGGAAAAAAATTGACCCCAAATAGTTTTTTTTTTTTTTTTCTTTTTCTTTATTGATTAGATTTTTTTCCTTTCATTCCCTGGAAACAAAAGTTGTTGTGATTTTCATGAAAAAAAAAAAGTATCACAAAGATGCGTTTCGCGGCTGCAATCACATTTGGAACGTTGATACCAAATTGGGTTTACTCGTGCTACGTTTGGCACTACGACCAGAAAATTTGGTACGTTTTGGCAATTTCCTTCCAAATCTCCATTTTTCATGATTGTCTACTGAGGCAATCTTATTAACAACGCATTTTCTTGGATTACTAGGACGACCATTTTGAATAGCTTATAGTGGCTAGATTTGAAGGAAGTTAGCATTTTTATCACTAAAAGTGGCTAGATTAATTTCTGGGTAATTTTTTGGCTAAAAATTTTGTACATGATTATTGAATTTTGGTGTGATTTGAATAAAATTAAAGATGGGTAATAGTTTGGATGATAAATGCAAAAAAATAGGCAGTACATGATTAATATGATTTGAAAAACTGTATCTTGAACAAGGGTTTAATTTTCATTATTTTGTCAATAACTGATCAATATGTAATATAATTATACTAGATGCATACACACACACACACACATATATATATATAACTCGAAATGTGTCTGTCTGTTCCACTTTGTAGACCATAATTTTGCATCTAGGAAGCTGAAATTTGGCATAGGGGTACAACATTTCACAGCAAAGAATACAGGCTATGTGAGATTGACGTTGAAGGTCATTCAAAGTCATCAGAGGTCATTTGTGGTCATTTCTAGCCAATTTAAGCAATTGTAGGCTATGATTTGTGCCCAAGAAACAGAAATTTGCTACTGGGGTATGTCTTTTCACAGCAAAGGTCATGGTTACGTAAAGTTGAACTGGGAGGTCATTCAAGGTCATTTATAATAATTTATAGCCAATCGGAGCAATTGTATGACACAATTTTGCACATATGAATCTGATATTTGACGAATGGTTGTATCTTTTCCACCGCACATATGATGAGCTATGGAAGGTTGGCCTCAGAAGTCATTCAAGGTCACCTTTCTAATTTTTAATAAGAAAAGTAAGGGAGACAACTGATTTACTCCCAAACTTCACAAAATCTATCGGTTAAAAATTAAAAAAAAAAGAACTTAAGAAATTTGTCATTCAAAAGCTTTTTAACAGATAAATATATATAATGCCCGATGAAATAATAATGATTTTTTAAATTTTCATATGATTATCATTATTTTAATATCTAAAGTGATTATATTCAAAGTATTATTCCAATTTTCTTCCATGATGACCAGAGTATTCTTTCACAAATATTTCAAGATATTTTTATAATATTATTGCCAGCGAATTGATTACACAGTAAAGAAATATGTTCATTAATATATTTCTTCTTACATAAAACAAAATTGATTGAATTAAGTGGGTATATGAGCATTTTGGATGATATTTCAGTACTTTTGCATATATTTGAAAATGTTTGAAATAAAATAATTTTCCGTGCTTTCGATCCATATGACTTTTGTTTCCTCCAATAATTTGTCACTTCTGAGAGAAATTATTTTTTCAGGAGGGTGGTTCTATTTACAAAGTAATTACTATGCTAAACTTGACATAGGAGTGTGCGAAAATAATCAACTGAAATGAACATTCAACTTAGTGAAAACTTTGTAAAATATAATTTGTTTCCTTGCATTGTTACATCTGAAGTTATTTCCTCTAAGGCAATACAAGGCGAACTCATTTCCTTTATATAATCATAATTTATCGAATGATTCAAAGGAGGAAAATTGAAGTTTTCAAGACAATGTTCAGTGAACAGGGTTTATTTTCCCATTCACAATAATTAAACTGTTTGCTCGAGTAATTATGCACGAATTTTATATAACATTTATAAAAACAAAACAGAGTTGAGGTTAGGTTCTTTTGATTGGAGAGACAACGATGGATTTATTAAAATTTGCAATAAGTTCTTTACCCCAGAAAATTCTTTCTTATTAAACTTGCTCAAAGGCTGTTTTCTCCAGCCATTGAGCTCGATGTATAGTCATTTCCTCTGTATAACTGTACTTCATCAGGGACACAAACCATGCCTTAATGACCACATTATATCAGGGTACAACTGTACCAATATAATAAATGTTTCTTTGATTTGTACAATATATATATATATATATATATATATATATACTTTTAAAATAAAACACTTCCCCAAAATGAAATAAAGTAAAATAAGTAACTGAAGTACTTCAGAGCCATAGTTTGGCACAATGGACAGAAAAAAAAGGTCCGGTTCTGTAGCATAGTAATATCATATATAGAATCCAGCCCTACCCCATATATTTTCGAATAATGAATGATCAGTGAAGTCAATGGAACTAATCATAATACTTCAAAGCCATAGTTTCATTTGATGGACAGAAAAAGAGGTCCTGTTGAGTAGTAAATCTTACATTGTATGTAGAACCACTCATCAAAAAAAAAAAACTTTTTGAATTTCGTTTTAGAAAAAGGATTAGTTGAATTTGACAAAAATACTTGGAAGGTGAAACATTCCTGTATACGCCCCAAAATATAAAATCTTACTCCATAGCCATTGCCCACCCTTCCACAAAGTTTCATTGAAATTCATTGAGAATGTTCAGAGATACTGAGCTGTGTATATTTAGCCATGAATTCAAGGAGGGGAAAAAAAAAAATCTGCAAAAAAGAATTATCAGAATATAAACTCAGGTTCAAAATCAACGTAAAAATGTTATTACAAAATTAACTTAGGTGAAAACCAACCTCCCCAAAAAAGTGTTATCAGAATACCAAGTTATGTAAGAAATCAACCAAGAAAATGTTATCAGAATATGAGTTTTGCTAAGAAATGACCTTCTATAAAAAGTATTTTAAAGCAATGGCCTGTGAATACATCACTGTTCATAATTTTGTCTTGAATTAATGGTTGCAACCTCTTTCTTCATAATCATCATTTGGTAAAGAAAAGATTTTCTGAATACACTTAGAATTGAATTTTATTAGTGGTTTCAGTTCAATTTACCCAACACATTTCCTGATGTTTATGTGCCATTCACTGCAAGAGATGAACCTAAAACTGGGGTGACTTTTAAAATGAAACTAGCTCACTATATCATTTATAAGAATAACAAAATTTTAACTTGGCGTCAAAACTTTCAATTTTTTCTATTGCAAGAGTGCAGCTCAAGCAATACTTTCATTTACGTATTTATTTTGTCCTTCATTTGATTGGGGCAGTTGTAATTTTCATATTTTCTATTCCTCTGAACTATAGCTGTACTGTTGTCTGACCAAAACTGAATAATTAATTTTTTTTCTTTTATACCATTGTTATTAAATCATGCCATGGCATGCATATCTTAACCCTGTTTCCATACGATGTTGTCATCATCATCATCAAATGAACATTTTGCATGTGGCTGAGTTTTTTTCATCTTTCATTAAGACCAAGGGCCCATTTAGCCAGAAATTTCAAACATAGACGAAAAAACACTCCTCAAAGAACTGTTAATAACTGGCTGAAAACCTGCTCACAAAGCCAATTGACCCCCTAAGACAAGCTTTAAAGAGGACAGAGTAATTAAAAGAATGCTATAAATGATTTCTTCAATACTACAGGCAATTTAAAGTTGATAAAGAGCTGAGTTGCCATAAAGTGTGCCGACGATTGAATAAATTTGGATCAAAAACTTGTTTTCTAGCTACTGAACCTATCATAAGAAAAAGAAGGCTAGACTTGGATATGTAGAAGAATGCATTGTTTGAAAGGATGAGAAATTGTCTTAAGTTCATTTAAGTAAATTCAATATAACTGGATCCGACAGCAAACAGTTTGTTTGACATCATACAGGTGAAGGACTTAAACCAAAATGTGTTGAGTAGTCTGCTAAGTTTTGGGGAGGAAGTGTCATGGTATGAAGGATGTTCTCATCTGAAAATATTAAACCTATCGTGAGAATTAATGGGATGGTAAATTGCCTTTTCTTCTTTATTAGCATCTCCCAATCAGACAGACAACACCTCCAAACAAGTGAAAGACTTTTTTTGAAGAAAACATTGTAGTTATGACATGGCTTGTACTAAGTCCTGACTTGAATGCCATCAAGTAGTAGTGAGATAATAGGAGATGGGGCAAAATCTGGAAGATAATAACACCTAATCTGTGCAAGAAAAATTTCCTTTCTAGTGGGAGTCTGTGTACAAAATTTATAGCTAATAAAGGTCTCTATACTACATACTAATTGTTTGAAGCTGAACTATTCACAAATCTTTATTTTTTATTTTGTAAACTTACTAAAAGAGATATTGTACCCCCTTCTCTTATTTTGTCTACTGTATTTTTTTTTTTCAAATATAAGTTTTTTCTTGAATATTATTTCTCCATAAACACTTTTGAAGTATACACCAAGAGTTATGATTTCTATAAATTTCAGGATTCTGTGGCAATTACTATCAATAAGAACTTGCAGTGATTATCTGTCAAAAATCACTGTACCACATAGCCCCCTAAAAATAGTGCATACTGAGGTCTTATCTTGTTCTGACCTTAAACTGTATCCAACTTCCTGTAGCTCTTCTGGTGATAAAAAGTGTCATTTCCATCTCATTTTTACTCTTTTTAACTGGGAACCTCAAACAGATCGCATGCTTTTTGGAGCGCATGAAGCCATGGTCTATATTTATGCCTCTCACACAAAAATGTAAATAATCTCATTAAACTGTATGCGGCCTTCACTCCAAGATTTGAACAGTAAAAGTGTAAAAATGTGTTTAAAGCTACAGTAGAATAATATAAGGACACTTGCATTACAAAGACACTGTAAAACAATATGAGGAACATTCACATATAAAGATATTAAAAAAATGTGTATTTTCTTATTTGTTGAAGAATCAATAAATAATAATTTCCAAAGGTTGTATTTTCTATCCTTTATTAACAAGTTATAATACCTCACAGCTGACTGCGTGAAAACCATAATATTCAGTCTGCCACTTGGTCCTGTATTAATACAAAATATGACCATATCCCAACAAGGCCACACTGTTGGAATATCCGTAACCAATCTTATATCATGGAGGACGGTCTCTAATTGATATACAGTATCCATCTAAGGTGTTGATTATCAGTATTCACAGCTTTCATACATCATGAATATTGAGGATATTTTGTGTTCTATCGCTGAAAGAATGAATATAAATGCACACGTTGCACTGTTGTGAATGTAACAATGTTGTTGCTTTAATTGAGCATAAAACACCTTGAAGTTATACTGTATTGTATCTAGTTTCATATGTCAACCAGATGTCTTTTGACGTAATGCAGAATCAATGAAAAAGTCAAGCTAGAGAATAGAAAAGCTATTCTTGATGAGATAACTCAGTAGCAGAGTTGTGCTTATAGGTCTTGATTTTACAAATCAACAGTCTCATATCTGAAGTGGAGTTGGGGGTAATTGCTTCACTGGGGTCATCAGGTTGGTACTCTTCTTCACTGGTTGGTAAGACCTGGCATCTCAGATGAACACCCCTCTGCTTTTACCCCTTCTGTTGTATGGTGTCCATCTTGTAGACAAGTTGGAGCAATAAACAAGCAATTGAAATCATGAAGATCAAAGAGCAGAATTTTGGATTCTGGAAAATTAATATTTGAACTGAAAACTATCAAAAATAATTCTATAGATGCAGATTTCATAAATGCCCAACGTGAGAGTCCAAAATGCAATGATCTCTATGTGAGGAAGTAAATGCAAAATTTGTATTGGTCTTCAAAAATATTAAAACAATCATAATATATAGGTATTTTTAAAAGTACAGTAACAAACTATCTTCCTCTTAGAAGCTATCAGATTTTTTAGAAATCACCTAATTACGAAAGACATGTTTTCTACTGCTAAAAAGATATTTTAAATTTTTATTCAATGCCTTTAGATCCAACTACATACAAATCAATATGTGAGGAGTTTAATGCAAAATATCTCTGTTTTACGAAGGCAGGCCTTTACAAGTTATACTATGTTGTATCTAGTTTCAGAAAAACCACAAGTCTTTTGATGTAATGCAGAATCAGTGAAGAGTCAAGCTAAATCATAGAAAATCTAATTCTAGAGGAAAGAATCCAATGGCAGAGTGATAAACAAGCAACTGAAATAAGAATAAAAACAAGGAGCTGAATTTAGGATTCCGCAAAGAAAAAATTGGACTGAAAACAATGGGGAAAAAACTCTTGCGGATGCTGATCTGATATCTCTTTCTGTTAGTAGGATAATGCAAAATGTCTTTTTTGTATGAAGATCAGCCTTTATAATTTAAAAAAAAAAGTGGAGGTTTATTACGTATATACCACACATCAAAAAGACTATCATAATCCAGTAGGTACAGATGATTTTCAACACTTGATTCAGATATTTTGAATATGTTGGCACCACAGATCTCCTGTAATGTCAATTATTCCCTAGTCACATTTTGATTTGATTGCTTTTAACTTAACTGGACTACTTGGTCCATGATTGTGGAATCTCCAGCATGAAACTCAGCAGTCCACTTCTGAAACATTCAATCATTCGCAATACCTTCTCCATAAACTGAACAAATCTTTTTTTATAGCATATCTCAGTGGATAAGGTGACTCTCAGACAAGATCCAAATTTCTATCTGAATTTCAAATTTTTAGCTAATATTGGTGGTATGAGGCAACTTTCAAACCATATTAAAGTACTGACATGGTGATATATCAATACAATGAATTGAATACCTTGAATATATTACTATTAATAAGGTAATGCCTTTATGTATTATCTGAAAATTATTTTGAATTGTTGGTATGTTATCATATAATGAGGTAAATACTATTTGTAGACTATTGTCTCCAATGGTAGTAGTTTAACCAAGGTTGATGACTGATTTGCTTACATACAGTTAGTATCAAATTGTTGACTGAGCCAATGGGAACTATCAGTTGGTGAGAGAAACAGTGTCACAAAGTGATTTGTAGTTCAGTTCATTGCTAGCCTTCTATCTGGATCAGGGTGAAAATTTCATCAAACAGGCATCAAGGAGCCACAAGCAAAATGAAGAAAGTATGAAGCAATTTTCATGTTAAAAGTCATTGAAGTGGTTAAGGAAGCTAATAACTGAGCTACTGCAAAGACATTTGACATAACCAAGGAAATAGTAAGAGAGTGGAGAAGGTGAGCTTTTAGTTTTCTTTCATGATGTCAGTAGCCTTGTGCCGTTCCAAAATAGAACAAAATTTGCACATGAACAGTTGTCATAGTTGGAAGTTAACTCACTTTCAAGGGATCCTCTCTGCCCTGTTTTCTTTTAAATTGTGAAGTATTTGGTTGTTTTATTTTTTGAGTTGATTACTAACTTCTTCTGGCCATTAGAATTGAGAAACAGCTCAAGCATTGGAGGGAGTAAGTTCAGTCAGTTGATTTTTTTCTCTCTTTTGGAATAACTTGAGAAGGACAATTGTGGACTGAGGTAAGAGAGGATTTCTCCTCTTTTCTATGTGTCTATTCAAACTACAGACAGAATGTAGATGTTCAGAGAAAAAACCCAAGAAACAATGTTCGATGCAAGGAGGAATCGGTCGTTAGCCAAGGTTCAAAAATTATATTACAGAATGGGTACATAAGGAAAATGATCAGTGCATATGGACTGTAGTGGATAGCAGCAAACCTAGAACACAGAGGAGATTTCAAAGATGTAGAACAGGAAAAATTTGGTAATACGACATTTCTTGACCATTGAAACTCAGTTATTATTCAATAACAACATTTCAAAAGTATTCAGGTATACTGATGAATCGAGAAATTTTAAGCATTAGAAAACGTTTATTGATTCAATCAAGTTTCTGGGAATAATTTTTAAAAAATTTGAATTGATATTTCTTTCATCAGCAAAAGTCTACAATATATTTTATCAAAAAAGCAACTGAAAACTTTGCAAACAAAACAATATTCTAATTTAATGAGAGATCTTATTTTCCAACTCATGGTATACTCTTACATCTCTCAAAGGACTTATCATGTAGAAATGTTATTTCTTGTGATTTGTGAATTTACAGAATTTTACATTTGTTTTCAAAGTTTGACTTGTGAATATTATTTACAAATTGGAGATGACCAAAGAGTCATAATAAATAGAAGAATAGAATAGATATTTTTTTTTATTTCTAAATGATATTTTATAGGGATTTTGTAAAATTAGATAATAAAGGAGAGAAGAGGATTGATTGATTGAAAACAATATTTCCATAATTTTTTCCAAGAAAATATCATTTTCATACCTAAATCCACTTATAAATGAATAAGTAGTATGCATTATATTGATATCTGATAATTAGTTTATTTTTGGTAGGTTTTAAAAATTTTGGTCTGGTTAGTTTGTTGTTTTGTAGTCACAATTGCGCACACACACACTTTGAGGAGGCCATCTTAAGCTCACCTGCATTTGAATCAGGCCAACAAAAACCACCTCTGGTTCTGGGTATTTTTTAGACAAAAAAAAAATCATTTTATCTGCCAAAGTACCTTTCATGAATTATGAAAGCATATCATGCTGAAAATGTTGCTTACTTTTTTTTTTTTTTTTTTTACTAAGGATCATCTAGTTTGAACTAACTTCATTCAAAATATGGCATATCTTTTATTGTAACTTTTTATGAAATTAGTCAAAAATTGGAGAATTTTTGTTGATTGATTTTAACATCGAAGTAGGAAGAAAAGGAAGCAATGAGTCCAATCTATCAACCTTAGCAACAAAAATAAATTGATTTTGATTAATGAAAGATAAAAATGTTATGTAAGTAATGTCAGAACAATTAATACTTGTATTTTATCAATTATTGACATCAACACCACATCATTTTCCTTTCTGCCAATAAAGAGAGATACATAGCAATGTTTCAAGTGAACCATGAAATTCAGCGTGCTTTTATGTTTTTCATATTTCACAGAGGATTTGCATGGATTTTAGCATATATCACACAATATATACCAATCAACAAGGAGAAATAAATATGTATCACATTTACATCAAAAAGAAAATAGCAGAGAAAAATACAGAGGATCATGCATTATCATTATGAATTAAGTAGGAAATTCGATAGACTCTGGTATTTTGCACATATTTTTGATAAAAAAATCTCTTTAATCATGGAAAATAATACAAATCAAGAAAAAGTAGATGCTTATAATATTTGAATCAGGATACAAACAAGTTGCATAAACTTCTATGTTGAGTTGAAAAAGCCAATAGAAATATTGAGTCTAGTATTTAGAGAGTATTTACATTGGACAATAGTATAAGATAAAGTGAAAAATCATGAAAGCTGTCAGCTGTGTATGAAAATCATTCAAAGATTAGTTATAATACTCAAGAACGTCTGATGACTCTAAAATCTTTTTATCATAAAAGTAAAGCACAAAATAGCTCGAAATAGAACTGAAAGAGTTTTTTGTTTGGAAAGAAACTTATTCAGGAAAGGAACAACTGATGTAGTGAGAGATTTTCAGTGATTTCTTGTTTCGTTCAGTATCATATGATGTAAGAAATGTGACTTTTGTAATTATAAGAATCAACAGGAGGACAAAAAGCTTTTTTCAATATCAAACTGTCTGTAAATATCCTTGCTATAAAAAATAATCTCCAGTGTGCATTTGTATACATCATATGTGGCTTTTGTGCAATGAGAGATCCACACACTTCAAAGACTATGGTTTTTCTCCACTGCATATTTATACATGACATATAAAAAGGAGTATGTGATGACATATTTCGTATCAATGTTTATTTCAAGTTTGATAATCTTTGCTTGAAGAAAGCATGACAGTAACATAACCTTCAAGAAGTTTATGCAGACTGTATTTCTACAGCAGAAACAATGGACAGTCAAGTTACTCGTCTGATTCAATCAATTAGTACAGAAAAGGAGAAAAATTGATCTTTTGATGGACACTTCTGAATTTGAAAATGAAACAGCTTGGAATTAACAAAAATAAATCTATCATACATTTGTATGGCAAACATTTTATCATTTAACATTGTTAATTATCATTGCCTGAAATTCTAAATTTATGATAATTTAGAAAGATGTAATTTCACAATTCTAATTAGCTTTTTCACTCTATCAACATGCTGTTACATTCAAAAGGTGAAATTTGATATAAACAAAATTTTGGTTAAAACTTGAAAGCTATTATTCTTCATTCTGAATATTGATAAAAAGAGACAAAATCACTTCAAAGTAAATCAGTTAAAATAATTGTAATGGTAAATTCACATATTTTGAAAATAAAGACTTTTTGTTCACATGAAATATACACTTTTTTTTATTTTCATGAAAAAAAATTCTGGTAATAAGTTATCCATGTGCGTTGAGTTTGATGTGCACATTCACAGAATTGTGATTCCATCAACTGTCTCTTTAATGAGAACTCTTTGTGAAAGATGATTTACACACTGCACAAAAATATAATTGCTGACGATTTTTCATATATCAACCATTCGATAATACAAAGACATACTCATTTCATGTGTTTTTGAATGTGAATCCAGGGAAAATGCTGAACCACATATCTATCTCCTTTCTTGAATGTGTATCTAAAAACATTTATTTAAATTTGGCTTCATCAAAATCACTGATGAATACATTTGAAAAATGTTGTGGGTCCTTCTAATGAGTGGATTTTCAAACTGGAACTCTGGGAAAATGTTGAATCATATCACTTTACAATGGTTTCTCTCCCATGTGTGTTCGCATATGCTTTTTTAATGTGTAACTTTGTGCAAATGCTGATCCACAAACTTGACAAGAGAATGGTTTCTCTCCTGTGTGTATCCGCATGTGACTTTTCAAATTGGAACTATTAGAAAATGCTGAGCTACAGACTTCACAAGAATATGGTTTCTCTCCAGTATGTATTCGCATGTGTTTTTTCAAATTGTCACTTTGCGAAAATGCTGCTTCACACACTTGACAAGAAAATGGTTTTTCGCCTGTGTGTACTTGCGTGTGTTTTTTTAAACTGTAACTATTTGAGAATGCTGATCCACAGACTTCACAAGAATATGGTTTCTCTCCAGTGTGTATTCGCATGTGCTTTTTCAAATTGTCACCCTGCGAAAATGCTGCTTCACACACTTGACATGGGAATGGTCTCTCTCCCGTATGTATTTGCTTGTGTTTTTTCAAACTTGAGCTCTGTGAAAATGCTAATCCGCATACCTCACATGCAAATGGTTTCTCTCCAGTGTGTATTCGCATGTGCTTTTTCAGATTAGAACTGACTGAAAATGCTTCTCCGCACACTTTACATGGAAATGGCTTCTCTCCTGTGTGTGTTCGCATGTGTTTATTTAGATGTGAACTTTCTGAAAATGCTGACTCACACACTTGACAAGAAAATGGTTTTTCTCCTGTGTGTATTCGCATGTGGCTTTTCAAATTGGAACTATGTGAAAATGCTGACCCACATTCTGTACACGAATAAGGTTTCTCTCCAGTGTGTGATCGCACATGTGCTTTCAAATTTGACTTACGTGAAAATGCTGATCCACACACTTCACAAGAATATGGTTTCTCTCCAGTGTGTTTTTCCATTTGGTTTTCAAATTAGACCCGTCTGAAAAAGTAGATTTACACACTTTATAAGACCGGTTTCTTTCTTTTCAAATAACTCCGTGAAAATGCTGGCACACAGTATTTGCATAAGGTTACTCTCTCAAGTATCTGTGTGTAAACTTTTTAATTTGAATTCCATCTAAATTCTTATCAACATTTCTCAAGAATGTTCTTTCTCTCCTGTGTGTCCAATTGCATATGTTAATTGAAATGGGAATTTAGAAAAATGCTGATGTGAAAACTTCGTGAAAATGAAGATTGTCTCCCTTGTGTCCTATTATAATTTGATATTGAGTCTCAAAATGCAGATCCACATACTTTGGGCTCCCATACTATTAATATCTGTAAATTAAAAGAAAAATAAATACATGACTCATGCAATATTTGCAATCATGAAACCATAATATAGGTATTAGCACAGTTAATTTGTTTAAAAAATTTTTGTATTCTCCAGAACCACATTCTTCGAGATCGTACAATAAATCTATGTTTTTTCCAGCTTATACCTAGTTACATTAGTTTTTATAGTGATACCTTAGCCGTACCAATTAAAACTGCATTTTTCAAGGAATTGCTGTAACCTATCACATAATCCATGTTCAGTTGTATATAATGTTTTTATATTGCAGTTCAACAAACATGGATAGAGGTTAAATACAGGAATTTTTACTGATGTCTAAGTTTTACTCATCAGAAACAATATTGATAGAAATATAAAAAAAACTGTTTACCCTGACATTTAAGCAGCTAAAAACATGTAATTATGTCAAATCTACATTTAGTCTTCCATAAACCACCCCCAAATTATCTACCAAATGACAAAACTATGTACAACACTGCATAGCAATCTCTTTTTCTTGCTTTGTCATCAAGACAAAATAATCTCTATGTATGACACTTGCATTGGTGTTTTCCCATTATGTAATACTGTTTTTTCTCTGTGCTTTTATTTTTAACAAACAATATTATTATGAATTGGACAAAAATTATGGAGATTGACTGAGATGTGCTGAGTTGACCAAACTGGGACAGCATTTGAAAGTCACATAAGTTGTACGAAGATTCACACCATAAACTCTAGCCCAGCTGACAAACTGAGATTACAACTATTTAAGCAAAATTAGACTTCTTGCAACGTTGCATCCATGTTCCTCTAGAGACTGCCCACAATGTTGCAGATGTTTTTTTTAGAAAATTCAGGAAGATATTAAAAAAACGTGCATTATCTAAATTAGTACTTCCCAAGTTAAGTGAAAAAAATGTACTTTGATACTTTTCCAAGAATGTGTGGGATTTTCAGCTACAGTAGTTTGCAACGTTGCTGTAATGTTTGGGATATCCAGCAAGTTTGGGTTCAGAAAAATACCTAATTGCAATGTTGTAGTAACCTACCCATGATGAAATAAAAGAATTATCATACACTGATTTTCATTGAACTTGTGTCCTTATCTTGGTTGTTATAGTCACAATGTTTCAGCCATCAAATGAACCCTCAGGCTTTCTTCAGGCGCCTGCCATATTTAGTAACATTCTTGGAATTTGCACCAAACCAATCATTCAATTAACAAAAGTAGGCTGTTCTCATTCTCATGCTAGAGGATAGTAAATTCTTCTGAATTATTTTGTCCATACAACTCCTACTCATTCGAATGAACCAGAGTATATGGATTTCACTGCCTGAGCTGGTGATTGAACTCACAGCCACCCAGTGAACTGCTTACACTCAACCAACGGTTATATCCATTGTCCCATAGGACAATCAGGTGTAGCATTGGCCAAGTGTACAATTGCTAAAACATGACTGTAACAACCAAAACGAGGACACCAGTTTGAAAAGATCATCGTATGATAATGATAAATGTTCATCTTAGAAATTCAGATAATTGTTTCAAAGGTCAAGTGGCTATACATTGGAAGATCAATAGGAGCAAGATAACATAAACACACTAGATACTTATGGGCTTCCATACATGCTCAATTCTTCAACTAATTAATAAAAAACATGAATTTCAAATCACTTCATGAATATTTTAGGTTTTCTATTATTTATCATCATATGATGACATTTTGTCTATGTAAAGAAGCTTTATGAATAAAATAACTAGAAAGCACTCAAAGAGAGCATACATTTGTCAACACCACTGTCACTGAAGACTGAATGAAAATCAGTTTACAAGTAGTTATTATGGAGGGGATTATGTAGGTAGAAATTCCTGGATGTGCCCAAAACTTGATCAATTCTTCCTTAGCTTCCTTCAACTAAATTTCATTGGAATCCATTGAGAATTAATGGAGATATTGTTTGAACAAACATGAGTGAATACATCAACATGTGAACCCCCCCCCCCAAAAAAAAAATGGAAAACATCTTTCAATAAGAAAATTTCTGGGATCCACTCCAATATTCAACCAATTCTTCCTTACCTTGAAGCTTACCCTTCCAGAAAACTTAATTGTGAAGTTTTGGATACCTTGTATGGACAAAGGCTAAGATGAGGGGGGAAGGTATAAACTGTAAATGAATTCATAGATCCACCCCAGTTCTTCAATTTCCCTTCTTTTCATGAAATTTCATCGAAACCTTTCTGAGATTTGGACAGACGGACAGACATGATTGAATTGAATACATACACTTCTTCCAACTTCATACGCAGAAATAAAAAAAAAGATGAACTGTTGATGATTCAAGCACAACAAGTTTTATCAAACTCCAAAGTTTGAATATTGGATAAATAGAAGTATTGAACATTGAAATTTCTGTAATTGTCATAAGTAAATTTTCCAAGTGTAAACAATACAGAACAGACAAAAACTATTATTTGTGTTTTTACGTATTGTATGAAATAATATGAATATAAATTATTTTCTGGTGATCTCTTGGGATAGGAATTCATATCAGTCTCAGTTGTTATAACCATAAGAGATATTTTCTATGAAAGGATAGATACATATACATTTATTCTTTCAAGAACAGATTTTTCTTAATCAAAGAAAAATTAATTCATGTGTATGTATCCTTCTGTAGAAAATATCACCGCAGATGCCAATTCCAAAAGGTCGCCTATTTTCCACTATTTTATTCCTTTCAAATGACTAAAGCACATTTAATCTGGGTTGGAATCAAATAATTTCCTCATGATTTAGCTCTACAATAAATGATATGGTAAAATTTTATTGTTTGCATTCATTCAAAACAAAGATGCTTCAAGGCGGAGTTGCCACTTATTCTCAATTTTTATATCCAGAAAAAAATATCTAAATCTTTCCAAAAAATATCCGAATAAAACATCCGAAAATTTATCACATATTGATTAAGACTTTTCTTCATAGCAAATGATAAAAATGAAACGTAATTGAACATTTGTAACCAAAGAGACTATTTTTAAAGCATAAATGAATACAAAAAAAGAAAAGAAAATTGTGAACTCACCTTTATTTCCCATAAAAAATTCAGACGTATTTCAATTTGTATGAAGTGATTAAATTTTGTTATTTTGGATTATCGGTTCAAGTCTAAACTTTTTAGATATCTTGAAAAATATATTTAAGAACTGACGATACTTTTAGATGAATACCTCAAATTTTTAAATTAAAAAAAAATCAATGTCTAAAAGTTTTGGATGAATAACTAAAAAAAACATTTTAAAGTATACAAGTTTAATAAAACAAAATATCAGTCTGGATGCAGAAAGGCATTTTTTTCTTCTCTACACCAGAACGCATAAAAAAATACCCATATCTGGATGTAAAATATTCAGTGACGACACTGCTTTAGGGCCTATAGTTGAGGTATCACCGGTTGGAGTTCCGCAGTTAATAATTTTTATGACACTAAATGAGAATTTAAAATTTTATGTAAAGAATTTAATTCTATTGTACTGAAAGGCGAAGATAAATGTAATGACGAATTGAGAAATGAGTTGAACCATCGTTTCGTTGGAATCAGATATTCTTTTAAAGTTTACGTGATCCATTGATTTAAACGTTTTTCAAAAATTTCTCTATCAATATAATAATTGAAATTCATCAAAATCTTTTTTTTACATTTGATTTTTTTTTCAAGTTACTTCAAAAATCAAAATGAAAGTGAAGGGGCTAAGTAAAAACTATTTCAGAAAACGAAACCCAGAGATTAGGGAGAAAAGCTGAATAAAAATTGAATCAGTTTCCAAGAAATGATTAAATGAGTTTTCAAGAGGAAAGATTCGATTAATTCCATATAATTTTCTGATTCAATCGAGGATAAAACGATTTCTAATTTACCGAAATATTTGATATCAATTCTTCGTGACTACTACTACTGCAAAAAATACGTATTTTTTGTAAATAAAGAACTTGAAGAGAACGTCATACTTACTTCTTTGCAGCTTCTTCGTTCTGATTTGTCTTTCATAGGGAAATGAACCATTGAAGAAAAAGGAGAAACTGTGAAATTTGAAATGAACTAAAGTTTTATGGTTGGATTAAGTTTAAAAACAGACGTCCTTTGCAATCAATGCAAAACGATTGCTGAAGAACGAACGTCAAGGGAGATAATCAAGAGAAATTATGAAGGAAGGTATTAATTTCTTTGTTTTATTTCTTGTTCAGTGATATTTAAAGCCCACTCGATGGAACCCGTAAACCTTTCATTATTAATTTATTCATTTTTCCCTTCTTTTTGTCAATAAATAGAAGAAATCACACTTTTCTCAAAACTTTGAACTCGACGAAGGGAATCCCGATTGGAATTCTTAGTGTGAAAATCTACTACTAAAGAAAAACTGAAGTATATACGTCATGTTTTTATTGCTTTGAATAAATTGTTTTGCCTCACATTCTTTTCATTCCATACAAAGAATTCCAAATTTTTTGTTTAAACTTTGAAGATTTTCTCGGGAACTATATGATGGGTAAATTATGTTTATATGGGGACTTTTCCTCCCTCAATGAATTAGAGATGGGAAGATCCAAAGACAATTTCCTGATAGACACTTTTCCAGGATGCCATTATCTGGATGGAAAGCAGTAGTCGATTAGTTAGTCTTGCAAGCTTACACAACAGAAGGCTTTATGATCCTTAATGTATATCCAACACTTGTGGCTTTTTAAATTAGTAAATAGAAATTTGGGTTTCCTGAGATCGTTGAATGACTGGTGGCTTCACAGACTTTAGACAACAAAGATATGTGTGAATAAAAACGTCTGGAACTTGTAATATGTTGATTCTATTGCAATAAACTTTGTCATTTGTGGAAGGAAAAATTGTTGAAAATGTTGATTTTGAGTTTGAATTGTTGTTCACACTGTACAAAACAGAATAATGGAATTTATGTTCAAGAGATCTCAAGAAAAACATCTATATTTTCACATTCTACAAAAATTCAACTGATGAGATGATTTTATAAAGATTTTTGATATTTATTCATGTATTAATGACTTGTTTTTATGGAGAACTGATTCTGTAACAAAAACTTATAAAAATATTCTTTCAAGTCAATCACCCCCACGTTTTTAATTTTATCAAATCTCAATAGAATATATTTCAGACACTTTGAGAGTACATCTTTGATAAAATAATGTTCTCTGATAACGTTTCTTACATTCACTCATTTGGATTTAACGGATAGTGAAATTCAATTTGCTAATGCCATGACACTGGAATAAATATCCTCAAATGGGAAAGTCTCTTAGGATTACCACTGAACACTTGTCAATGATTTTCTCTCGCTAATTGTTTAGGTTGCAAATTTGGGGTGGATCCAGGATTTTGAGCAGGGAGGGGGGACAATTTTTTTCATTTCTTTTCCATCTGTAATTAGACAATGGATATTGTAATGTCTATATTGCACAGCCAAACGGTTGGTCCGGCTACATCAATATTGAATGTAAATAAAGGGAAGCAACCACCTCTGGGTTATAATTCTTGATTGGTAACGGCTACTGGCAAAGAACAAAAGTCAAGTACTTGATACCCAAGCTGCTTACAAACCAACATGTGTGTTCATAGTCCCTACAATCATTTCTAATCTGCACTGATCCCACATGAAGCCAATTGTACTCGACCATTAAAGCTAACCCCTAAACACCCCCCCCCAAATCATAAGTGTCACTAATATAAAAATTATTTGCTTTAAAAGGTTAATTTGTGATTACTTTGGATTAGTTCATTTTTGATTTGGGTTTTTTTTTTATATAAAATTTCTTCATTTAGATATTTTTTTTTTCAATTAGGGAGGGAGGGTTATCTGGGCCTCTCTCCACTGCTTTGATCCACATCTGCAGTTATTACCGAGTAAATGAAATTGAAACAAGAACATTTGTAAAGGTTATAGATTCTTCCGAGGGATTCATTTTTTCCTGAATGATTGTTAAAGCCAAAACTTCAAAGCATTTTGGAATCTGTGTCGATAAGTGAGAAGTGTCACACAATTTGTCATACTATAGAAGTCAACTGAACATATTTTTCTTGAAGGTTGTTGAAAATGGGTTCTTTTTACAATGTAACTATAATGCTAAACTGGACCCTTACTTTCCATTCATCATTCTGACATAATTCTTCAAGTGGTCAAAAGTGAAGGGAAACCTTTTTCCCCTTTAGAGGTCATTTCCAGCTTGAAGGTAATGTTGATCCATTTTGTCAGCCTTGTGGGTATCACTCTCAAACTGCCAAACTTGTTAATTATTTGTGGAAGTTGTAATGTAATGGTGTGGGATAGCATATACGTGGTCATGCCTTCCCTTTGTCAAAACACAAGAGGACATAAGAATAAAGACCAAATCCATCACCATCAAGGCATCTGCCACAAATTCTTTATGTCAAGAAGTATTAACAGCTGGAACTACCTACATACTAACACAGTTAATGCTACAACAGTGGAAAAATCCAAGCATTATCTGGACAATGAACTTCCCACACCATTACTATAAATTCCTACAGTAGGAATTAATGTCTTGAGTAATCATATTGTTAGAAAATTTATAGATTAGTATAAGTCAAAAGTGGAGGGACACTTTTTTTGCAAGTTAGAAAACTTATGTCCTTTTTACTCCGTAAATATTTAAGCCATTGTAGACAAGTACTCCAGCTTATAGACATAAATTTATCATTATTTCCCCAATAATGTGTTTGGATTTCAGGAGAGTATCTTTCTCTCTTTTATCTCAAAAATTTCAGAATATTTTATCTTCTCTTAAGTGCAGATCTGACATGGAATCGAAATCATCTAAATGCCATCTAAAATTTATGCTTTCAGTGAAAAAGGAAAAATTTGATATATATTAGATCTACAAAGTTGATTTGCACAATAACTCTCAATTTTACGCTGGAAAAAAAGAATATCAGCCCATACATTGCACTCCTCCAACTCATTGCATGGATTAAATACAGTATGACAATATCTTGAGGCATTGATTATCTACATTTACAACCTGCAGCAACATCATAAACACTGAAGATATTTTCTTGGCTTCCTTTTCCTTAAAAGTAAATATTAAGGCCAGCATTTCATGTCTCTAACAATTAAATCTTTTCACACTGGGAAATTGGTGTACTGCATCTATTCTAAAAAGAAGGTTGAAGTGGCAATGCTGGTACGGAATTGTGAATGGACTCGGCTATTTATGTTCACTTCATACTAATTGCCCTTGGAAAGACATTAATCCAACTCTCTCCATAGCAATGGATAAAATAACACAAAGCTAGGAGAGTGACACCACTTCGGATGTTTGTTGCCTCTAAGTCTAATTCGCATATTGCCAACAGGCTGAAGCAGGGATCTAATACATACACTACCTCTAACATGTTCCCTTATAGGGACAAAAATTAATATTGCCGATCATGCAGCACCCTCCACGTTAACACAACGTTTGTCAGGGGGAGTATCTCTTATCTCATTAATGTTAACATATTGTATCTAAAGTGAAAAATTATTTTTCCATCGTTCAAGAGGAATTCTATAAAAACTGATTCAAGTATATGTAATCATTGACAAGCGCTCCATTTATAATGACCAATGCATCATTTATTTGGAACGAGTAACAGTGCTATTGAATCAACATTTTTTTCAAATAAAAATTACTAAAAATGTATTTCTTAGTTCTAAAATCAATGGCAATCTTTCTAATATTTTTATCTTGTAAGTCAAATAATAAATGAAATCTTAAAAATAAAAAGTCCTGTAAAGGGTCATGAGTTATCATGGTTATCATGCAAGTTGTTCTCCTTGAATAGAAGATACTTTGTGCTGTTTTGTGTAGAAGATGAAATTAAGTCATTTAGCTAAATGAACCAGTTGGTTATTGGGCCCTAAAGCAATCTCATCAACCAGAATTCACAGTATTATTTCTAATATTTTTATAGAAAAATTATTCAGGCAGAAAATTTACCAAGTTTACATATATTTTGTAAGGAAGTAATCATGATTAAAAAAAATTGGTTTTATTGAGTTTTAATTTGCTCCCTTCAACCAAAGAATAATGACCTAGAATAATGAACCGGTGTTGTCAATTCAAATGTTTTTTCTTTCAGTCTTTCAAATCTGAAAATTGCTCCCCTCCCCAAAAATTAAAAAACTTCAAGATTGGCAACATAAGACTAACAAATCTAAAAAGATAGAACTTCAAGACTGGCAGCACAGTTTTGCATGATAGTAGAACAATTTAGCTAAGGGCAATGTTGGGATGGCAACTGATCAGTTTATTAATATTTCAAGGAACTAACAACAAACTTTTGATTGCCATAACATCGAATTTCTTTTCCTCATTGAATTGTCATCTTTTTTCTCTATTATCTGTGTTATCAGATACAACTCATCACTTCAAAATATGAAAATATACAATTTTTATCTGGTAACTCAGCACCGTTCTAATTCCTAATGTCAGGCCATCTCATTGCATTGACGTTCTTGGCAATAGTCCAGGGGCATTAAATTAAAGTTCATATTATCAAATAGCAGACATAGACAGCTTTCTTTAAATTTGTTTACATTTATATTCAATTCAGGGGTCAGCACTATGAGCCATGGGCTAAATCTAGTACAAAACTCTGCCTGGAGGCTTCAAATATTAAGAAAACCCAGCCTGATGCATTTTTTTCAAGATTTTATATCCAATTATAGCCAAAAATATGCTTTTAGAATATGCTGATAAAAAGGGGAATAATAGTAAAATAAACAAATCAAAAAAGATTACAGGACAGAATATATAGCTGATGTTTGCCATCTTTCATCTAACAGCTGCCCTCGAATATCACCTATACCAAACTTGTAGCCCAGTTAAAACACAATCAGCTCTTTTGGACTCAAACATCCACATCAAAATGAGGGACACCTGTAATAAGTCATGAAATATCACTTGATCATTTCTTGGCGATAGGGTATTTTGTCTTTGAGAAGACAAGATAAAAAAAAAGGATTTGAATAATAATGAACATCAAATCAAGTTGTTTTCTGAGATTATATTATTTGACTATTAATCTGTCACTCCACTGCTTGTATTCTATGAAAAGATGGGATAAAAAGATTATAATTATAAACTTGAAGGAATCTTTTCTTGGATTTTCAACAAATCATTCGAAATAATTTTCCTTAGATTTTATGCTTATTGGATCACCATAGCCCCATCAATTCACCAAGCAAGCTACAGATTCTCCTCTGAGAGTCTGTACATATGTGCGTATGTCTCCTGGCACTACTGGTCACATTTGCAAGTTGATCTGAAAATATGAAAAATTTATAACATTTCAATTTCAAAGAGTTAATGATTAATGTGAAAATCATTTTTCAACCATTATTCAACTCCTAAATTCATAAAGAAAATAACTTTTGGGAAAGTTTTAAAAAAAATTTTTCATATTGTTTTATTCAATTCATTAAAGAGTTCTATTTTTAAAAAATTCTAATGATTGAAGAGTTCCACTGTGTTTAAGAGTAATTTCAAGCAGTTCATGAATCTAAAATTTCTTCCAAGTATGTGTTTTTCAAAGTTGATATTGCTGAAAATGATGATCCACATATTTAACAAAAACACAATTACTCTCCAGTATGTTTTCAAATGGAACCTAATGGAGACCATGCTCATCTAGACACTTTGCAAGATTAAAATTTCTGTCCAGCATGTGTTCGAATATGTATTTTCAAATTGGAACGCTGTGAAAATGCTGATCCACATAATTCACAAGTAAAAGGTTTCTCCCCAGTATGTGTTCGCATGTGTCCTTTTAGATTAGAACTCTGTGAAAATCCTGATTCACACACTTCACAAATGTAGGGTTTCTCTCCAGTGTGTGTTCGAATGTGTGTTTTCAAAACTGAACGGTTTGAAAATGCTGATTCACACACTCCACAAGTGTACGGTTTCTCTCCAGTGTGTGTCCGCATGTGAATTTTCAAATCATATCTCCTGGAAAATGCTGATTCACATATCTTACAAGCAAAGGGCTTCTCTCCAGTGTGTGTTTGCATGTGTCTTTTCAAAACTGAACTCACAGAAAATGCTGATCCACACACTTCGCAAGTGTAGGGTTTCTCTCCGGTGTGTGTTCGCATATGTCTTTTCAAAGCTGAACAAACTAGAAATATTGATCCACATAGTTCACAAGCAAAAGGCTTCTCTCCAGTGTGTGTTTGTGTGTGTGTTTTCAAAAGTGAACTACTTGAAAATGCTGATCCACATATTTTACAATAAAGTTTTTCACCAGTATGTGTCCGCATGTGCACTTTTAAACCGGAATTCTGTGAAAATGCTGACCCACACACATCACAAGCATAGGGTTTCTCTCCAGTGTGTGTTCGCATGTGAATTTTCAAATCGTATTTCCTTGAAAATGCTGATCCACAAACTTCACAAGTATAAGGTTTCTCTCCAGTGTGTGTTTGTATGTGTGTTTTCAAATGTGAACTTGTTGAATATCCTGATCCACACTCTTCACAAATATAGGGTTTCTTCCCAGTGTGTGTTTGTATGTGTCGTTTTAAAGTTGATCTTACTGAAAATGCTGATCCACATACTTCACAAGAGAAAGGTTTCTCTCCAGTATGTGTTCGCATGTGTATTTTTAAATCAAATCTATTTGAGAATGCTGTTCCACACACTTCACAAGTATAGGGTTTCTCTCCAGTGTGTGTTCGCATGTGTCTTTTCAAAACTGAACTCACTGAAAATGCTAATTCACACAGTTCACAGACATAGGGTTTCTCTCCAGTGTATGTTTGCATTTGTTTTCAGAATTGAGCTGTTTGAAAATCTGATCAAACACTTCACAAGAGAAAAGTTTCTCTCCGGAATGTGTTTTGAAAAGTTGTTGGAAAATCAATAAAAGTGTAGGTTCTCTCACCTGTGTGTGTGTTTGCTTGTGTAATTTCATGTGCTTACAGAAAATGCTGATCCACACACTTTACAAGAAAATCTATTCTCCAGTGTGTTTTTACATTAGTATTTTTTACACCTGTACACCTCACCAGCATTTGTTTCCAATGTGTGTATGTGTTTTTAAATGTTAACCCTTGGAAAATACAGAGCCACACAACTTATGATTTTTAACCAATGTGTTTGCCAGCATATTTTTAAAAATTGTTCTTTATTTTATCTTAGGTACATCCACCATATGAATTTCTTCTCCACCGCAATAGACATCTGTAAATGAAAAAGAAAATACTATTATTGAAAACAGCACTCTTATACATCATTTACAATTATAAATTCATAAAAGCAGTTTTCAATAAACTCTAGCATATCTCATGCTCACTGTTCAGTCATAGATAGAATTTATTTGAAACTGTTCTTCAAAACTGAATTAAAGGGAATACGATTTAAATACTTATAATTACTTTTTTATTAATTGGGGTGCATTCATTTAAAAAAAAAAATTTTCTCTAATGATTTCTCATCTGCAGAGTAATGTTCTACATATTTTGTAAACAAAAGAAAGATTCAAGTTCAGCACTTTGAAGTTTCTTCTCTTTATTTCCCATCATACTATTTTTACAATTGGGGGATGAGAAAATTGAATCAATGCTAATGCCATCAACTGGAGGAAATTTAGTTCTGGATATATAGGTGGTACTGGAAAGATTTCTTGTCAGACTAGGAAACAAAATTTTTGAAAAGTGCAAGGATCAAGCATATTGGCACTTTGTATTATAAAAGAACATCCTTTCCAACTACAGAGACAAAATAATGCTCAGATTTTTGGAATTGGGTTGGGACAAGAACTGACATTGTTTCTCAAGCCAAAAACTTTTTAGCACCCCCTTGTACACTACTGGTCACAATTAAGCATTCTTTAGCAAAATAGGAAATCTTAGATTTCATGGTAAATATCACAGTTTTCATGATCATTGATGAATTTATTATTATCAGAGATAAACTGAAAAAACACAGATCATTTTAAGCATTTTCTTTAAAAAACTTGAACATTTTTTTCTGGTCTGAGATAAAGAGATATCACTAGATTTATGCTTCTTGATAAATTTCGAATGCGGTGCTTATGGTAATTATGTACAAAAGTCAAATTTTATGGATTGCATTCAGTCATAATGAGAAACACTTTCATATGAGGGAATACCATTAGGGTAATTCGAAATCTTTCAGCATGGTTGAGAAGGAAAGAGTGGAATTAGGGATCAATACTTCTTCCATACTAAGCACCCAAGCCTGAAACATAGTGAATAATTTCTAGATACCATGTACTTGGGTCTAGGATATCTATCAATTTAAAAGAAAAAAGAAGATGAATACGGACAAAAATTACTACGAAAATTTTATTCTATTGTACTGAGTGCCAATATGATTAATAATGCTGTATTGGGTAAGAGTGAATCAGATCATAGTCGTTTTCAGCAGTTTGGAAATTGAGAGTAAACAGAAGAACGGGCATTCTTTTTCTTTGTGTTCTTGTTACTTTTTAAATGATTGTCAGAATATACTGTGGAAGCACAAAAGGAAATAGTTAATGGTAATTGATCAAACATTAAAACCAAGAATTTATTTGATTCAATATGAATTGTGTTATATAATATAGAAAGTTATTTGAAATGATCTCCCGTCATTACATGGTTGATGGATCACTCAACTTGGACAAGGTAAATAGAATGAACAATTGTTTATTCTATTTTACATTGTCTGAGGTGAGTGATACATTAACTGTGTAATGATGGGAGATCTAGATACAACGCAATTTATAATTCATTCGGTTGGATCACATATGTCCATTTCTTAATACATTAATTCAATATGTAGTATTAAATAGCATTTATGTGACTATTTTTTTCATCTGTTTATATTATTTTTACGTTGATAATTTATTTATATTCATTTTAATCACTTATATTTGATATTTTTTTTATTATGGTTACAGCGGTGAATCCAAATTCTGTTTTTCTTTCATTCATTTTCTAATTTCTTTTTATTTGTGTGCCATTTCTAACATTGAGTGAACAAAGTTGTGAAACTTTTCAATTTACTGATGTGATGACCCTCCCTTCATTGTGTCGAATGGTTCACAACTCTCATGGACTATTTTTACACTTTTAAAAAAAATGTATTGCAATAATTATATATATATTTTTTAAAGTATAATCTTAGTAATTACTGAAAAAAAAACAGGAAATTAATCATAAAAAAGGGAAAACTACATTTGTGTAATCAAAGAGTATTTCTAAGCAGATTACATTTTTGGCTGAGATTTTATTGATTCCATCTTAATTGATGGATCTGTCACAAGAAAAAACAAAGTTGCAATTTAAAAGTCTTTGAAAAAAAAAAAGAATTGACCTAAAAGAAACTTGATACAAATACAATTGGTTAATTTAATAATTAACTGGCAAGATTTTAGGAAAATATTGCTAACTCTCCAGAGAAAACATGCATCTATTTAGCAGGGGTGTCATTTATGGGTGATCATAGTGCAAGCGTCAAAAGTCAGGGGATTAATTTTTCTCCTCCCACTAACATATGCAGAGTTAGTGAGTGTTCTGTTTTTAATTTTTAATGGATGACAGGAAATGACAACAGCTCATTAAAATACTGTCAGTACTAACTAATAAATGTCAGGGGAAGTGAATCACATTTCTGAATTATGAACTACCATACTTGATGAAATGTATTGTACATAATCAAATTAAATAGAATAAACCAAATTCCTTTTTAAAATAGAGGATCATCAAAAGTGAATAAAATTTATAGACACCATTCATTCTGAAACAGAAATCATTTTAGTTTTTTTTGCATTTCTTTTTTTTCCAATCCAGTTAGCAATGTCAAAGGAAATTCCAACAGATTCAATATCTTTGAAGACTTATCTTTACAGAAATGTATATATTGTTGAGGGTCCAAAGGATATTTTATCAAAATTTTATAAAATTAAAATAGGGGGACGTGACTTGGAAAAATAAAATTTTCCAATATTTTTTTTACTAAACGCCTTTCCATAAGAAAATTCATTCAGAATGGAATGCATACCGATTTTTTTTTTCATTCAAATTAGCCCATTAGTTTATTTTTGGTTAAATTTTAAAATGTGTGTGAATATTGGGCTAAAATTTCTGAATGCAAATTCTATTAGTTCACCGGTTCGCTAAAGTAAACAAGTTTTCAATCCTGATTATCACCGGTTTTCGTTTTGTCAACAGAAACAAATTTTAATCGATCATTTTCTACATTCTTTCTTTTATTAACAACACAAAGGTTAATTTCGATAAGATAAATCGATTTCAAGTTCAGACGATTTCACCGACACATCTCGTCCATTTAAAGTCGCTACGAAAAAAAGCTTTTACATTCTGTTGCTAAGTAACAGACAATAATAAATTTTAGCCTTCTGTACATCCGTAGTCGGTATTTTGACAATGGTTAAAAGTTGAAAGTACACAAAACGGAAGAAAGCCGAAGAGAGTGGTGTTCGTGGCTTTCCTAATATAAAACTAAAGTAGCTAATGCTGAATAACATCAAATTTTTATAACTGTCGAGGTGAGTTAGGTAGCAAGAAAAAAAAGTCACAGAATCGCTGGATTAAAGGGAAGATATCTTTAAAATTGGAAAATTCGTCATTTTTCGTGAGTTTAAAGTTTTTCAACAGAAACTCTTTGCTACAAAATTCGTTGACAAATTAAGAAATTATATTAACGTTATACTTACTTCATTTTGTCCTCTTTCGTTCGGTTTATCTTCCTTCGATCAAAAACAAATTAGAAGAAAGAAAGAAACAATAACATTTTGAATAAACTATAGATCCCGGAGTAAAAATTTGATACGAATTATGAGAAACTATTCTCTATTAAAGAAATAAATATGTCCGCAACAAGCCAAGATCAAGGGAGGTAATCCGGAGTAAGAAAAATTTATTTTTAAGTTTAAAAAAGTGAAAAAATGACCCAACCAATTCTCTAGTCTTTTCCATTGTCAAAATGACGAAACAATTCAACTTATACAATTGGATTTTACAAGATTTGTCCCTAATCGTTTAATTTTATCATGAGAAACCGTCAACCAAAACTTTCAATATAGGTTTCTTCAGTTTCCAAGTGAGTCTTGCTGGCTGGCTATCTACGAGTGTGCTATGCGTAGAGGCGGCACTAATGGAGCTACAGTGCTGAAAATTTAAATATCCATTCCTTATTATATTGGGAAAAAATTTTTTATTCAATTTTTGAAAAATTTCCCCACAAAAATACATTGGGGGGGGGGGTCAATATACAATGCAAGTTTGAGCCCTATTCGTCCCGTACTTCGTGTCAAGCTGCTTTCATACAATTTTTTTTTCTTCAAATTTAGACTTTAATAGAGATCACTGCCCAACAAAAGGCAAGAGAAGTGACTTACCCACTGATCCTCTAATTGACCATCCCCAACAAGACATGCTGCAAAAAGAAGATGGTCATGTGACAGTTTCTGTCCAGTGACTAACCAGACTTGTTACTTGATACATTTCATTATTATAAAAGATTTGATAAAAATGTCACCCACATATGGGCTACAGATTCTTCTCTCTTTAAATGTCTGTGTTTATCTATCTGTGTGTGTATCTTTCTCTCTGGGTGCCCCTAGTCATGTTTGTGGCCTCAACCTTGAAAATTTGTCCAAGTACACCACTGGGCAATATCTAAGAATGGTGTATGTGTTTTTTCAAAAGAAGTGCTTCTCTTGGTTTTTATGGTCATCTTGGAAATTATGTGTGTGTGTGTGTGTGTGTGTGTGTGCGTGTGCATGTGCATGTGTCTATTTGTCTGTCTCTCTGGGTGCTCCTGGTCACATTTTGGGGGGTACAACCTTGAAAATTCAATTGAGTACACCACTAAGCACCATCTAAAAATAGCATCTGTGTTTTTCCAAAAATGTGCCCCTTTTTGGTCTTTAAGGTAATTTTGAATCAACAATGCCTTAATCTTGTGCTAGTATTTTTTTAAAGATAATTTTGGATGAAAGATCTACGTTTTCTGTGATAATCTTTTAGATAATTAGTTTTAATACAGGCTGAGGCAATTCATTTATGTGAGGTACAGATATTTACTGTTATTTTCACCAAATTCAAACATTTAAAACATCTTCTCATAATTATTTGACATTAAATCTTGGAATACATAATGCAATATGAATAGGAATGATATTAGGAATTATGAATTTCATAATTTAAAGGGCTGAATAGTTGGATACACAGGGAATGGACTCAGTGATACGAGTTCAAACTCCTATCAAGGCAGTCTGTTCACTCTACACTGATATATCTTTAGTTAGTTGACATTTTTTTAGTAATGTTACTAGCAGTAGAAGTGAAAGAGATAACAAAAAGACGTGTACGTATAAGTCAATGGCTGCTGGCTAAAAAGACCAACTCAAAACTACCGAAAATAAGACTTTCCCTGGTCATTTCGATTCTAAACACAAGTCTTGTCATCTTCACTTCTGGTATTCTATGATTGGCCGATTTGTTTCTTCTTAATTTGACATAAACAGCAAACAAAAAAAAAAAGCAGACATAAAATAATAAATGGAATACATTAACATTACGAATACTAATGCTCTTGGGAAAAGCATTAATCTATCTCTCCCATCGTAAGTAAAATAGCACTAGGTAAGTTGAGTGAGGCCACATAGGGTGCTCATCATAAATCTCACATAACAAGAGCTGAGACAGAGAAACTTGTGATGAATGGAACTTGTGAAGTGAAGGCTGATGCCAAGGCCTCTTAAGGTCACCAAATGAAAATTATGCGAAAAAGATAGTTTTTTTGACTTTGGAAAATTCCTGAAAAATTTAGGGGGGGGGGCGATATACACTGTAGGTTTGCGCTGTAGTTTGTTTCAAGCAGCATTCACAAATGTTTTTTTTGTTTTGAAAATCAGACTTTTACAGTGATCACTGCCCAACCAAAGGTAAGAGAAGTAAGTTATTCACAGATACTCTGATTTTCTAATTTGTTAATGGATAGTCACCCACAGGACTGGATGCAAAAAGGGTACAAATAAACAAATGAATGTTTGAAAATGGCAAATCATTTCTGATACCACAAAATCAAGGAAAGGTCAGCAAACTGCAGTCTGTAGGCCAAACCCAGTTTGCTGCATCCCTGTCCAGCACATCAACTTCAAGAATTTGTATTGTTGCGAACAAAAATTCTTTGTTTTCTTTTACTATCTTTGATTAGCAATTGTTCCTTTTTCTATTCACTTTGGCCAGTAAGACACAAAATATTTCCAATCCTGCCCGCTTACAAAAAATTATGCCAACCTCTGCAATAGAGAAAAGAATTGGCTGATAAATGATAAAGAAATGCTAAGTCACAGAAATCAAGAGCTGAGTCCCTGAAAATATCATTGAATTGGCCAGTTTGTATCTTAACATTAAATTTAGACCAGTTGATATACAATGATGCCAAGTTGTGGCTGTTATGTAATTTGTTTTGTTTGTTAATAGAAGGAAAGTAAAAATATCACTGGATAGGCCAGTTATTATCTAAACATTGACCTCAGTCCAAT
The DNA here is from genome assembly GCA_963457665.1 of Thysanoteuthis rhombus. Classification (NCBI taxonomy): domain Eukaryota; kingdom Metazoa; phylum Mollusca; class Cephalopoda; order Oegopsida; family Thysanoteuthidae; genus Thysanoteuthis; species Thysanoteuthis major. Next base: position 58,413,518 of record OY735214.1, on the reverse strand, counting down.
TGATACACAACGATAGAAAGTTTGGGTTTTCATGAAATTTCTCTTCTCTACTCAGAGAAGCAATATAAAAACATTGACATGAGCCAGTTTACCATCCCAAAGTTGATCTTGGATCTATTGATACACAATGATACAAATTTGTTGATAGTTGGCAGTGTCGCCAACTTAATGTATTTCCTAGCTGGTAAGATGCTACAAGTGGTCAAAATACATCCTATAAACAGCTAGATATTTTTCAGAAAATATTTGAGGATTGATGGCTAATCATACTAGCAAGTCAAGTCAATGACTTTTCTACTCAAATGTCATTCTCCTTTTTGTCAAAACTAATTATGAAATTTTGGTAGTTCTTTTTTTTTTTAAATCTTGGAGTCCATTGTTGCTAATTTAGATGTTTTGGGTTTTTTTTTAAAAAAAGAATTTCCCAATTTTTGGTTGTATACTATTGATAAAGAGAGGAAGTGTTACAAACAGGCCAGAACATAGAGTTGGAGGATGCAGGTGAGCCAATTGGCATGGTTCTATGAGTTGAGGGAGTTTTCTCTAATGTAATGGCAGTGGATTTTCTGTTGTCAATGATGTTGTGGAAACAGTTTTGAAAACTAATTGTTTATGCAAAATTTCCAAACTGTTTCAATAATGTCATTTACAAGAAAAACTCCACAACCACCTCATTACAACTGGGATTTGCTTGATGAACGCTTACAATCTTTTCCAGCTCTGAAGAAGTCCAAATTTCAGACATACGTTAGCTACCAATAAAGAATTAATCAGTCTTCCCTTCTTTTCCTAATTGTCAACTTTTTCCACATCATCTTGTTGGATCTATATCCATTTTTCTAACATGATACATACATACATACATAGATACATAAACTCCTGGAAAAAAAAAAATGAACCAAGCTTTTTTAATGATTTTTTTTTTTTTAATTATTCTCTCATTCTAATAATAATAGACAAAATGTTAGACAATGTTATACAACAATTGATGCAGTATCTGTGTGCACAATATGGTTTAGTGTGGGATATCTTTCCCACATTTTCCTTCAGAAAACTGAGCCGTTCGGTCAAGCTGCTCAATAGCTGTTTACACTGCGTTGTTCAATGTTCTCCCATTTATCTCTTACTGCTTCCCACAGTGTTCCCAAATTTTCTCCCAACCATTTTGGCCTTAATATGTATCCATATTTTCTCTATTGTGTTAAGATCTTCTATATGATTGAATGTTCTGGGTTCATTTTTCTGCTCACAACTCTACATATATAACTTTCATAACAACAGAGGGTGACACTATGATGTTTTGGCAATGTGTGAATTGAACATTTACAGCTACTTTTGGTTCTATTTTCCAGCGATTTTAGCCTATCTTTAGCTATTTGCTTGACACTTTAGACGGATCTAGCCATTTCAGCTACCAAAATGGCCATATACAGGCTAAGAGTATTTATTAGTGCGTTCTGGCATTTTTGAAGGGTTGATTTTGCGTGAAAAAAAAATTGAGTTGGCAACAGGGTAAGAAGAACTGAAGAACATATTCTTCAATGTATTGTCTAATTTGAAATTATGTTTTACTGCAAAAGACCAAGTATCCTTGCTAGTGTTTTGATAAATTATATGTTGATGATGAAATATATTAAAGGTATTACTTACATTCACCTGATTAAAATATTTCATTCTACCATTCAAAACTCATCATCAAATATGGCATTTTATGAGAAACCACCCAATATGAATTAAATGTGACTCTAATCTTCAGTATTCATTTTATCAAAATATTGCTAATTCAATTTTTTTGAAATTCATTACTATGAATATCAGTTGCCAAGTGTGGTTTGTTGTTTATAACTAAAAACGGCTAAATCGTTGGCTATCCCAATTTCCACCTAACTCTATAGCAGAACATGTTATATACTCATTTGAAGATCACTATTTAATAAAATACCAATTCATTGGGACTCCAGAATATATTATTATTAAAAATTCACTTAAATGAAACTTGGCAATTATTTGCTTTGAAATGGACATATTTTCGGCTATCGTGGATTTTTATCGTCGAAACTGGGGAAAAAAATCAGTTCGATCTAGCTAAAAATGGCGATTTTGTCAATCTTGTAATTATTTCCCTTGAGTTCCGCTCTTCAGAAAACATCTTTCATCGATCGGAAAGTTCTCTGTTTTTAAATTCCATCTAACCAGAAAACTTCGGATTCAACAAAATTTTTGCGTTTTTCCCCATTTCTTTAATGTTACATTCAAAGAAGACAGAAAGAAGTAAGTATAATGTTCGCTTTAATTTCTCTGTTGACAAATTAAAGGCAGTTCGTTTATTTTGCGGAAATATCTTTTTCGCTTTAAAAGAAAGATTAGGAACATCTGTTAATTTAGATTTGCAAAAATATATATTGTAACAACACTTGGTTCTGATTCGGTTGGGCAGAAAACTCCCTTAGAAATCTTTTGCGCTTCCCTTTCGTGGTTCCCTATTTTGGAGAAAGTGTTGGCCTCGGAAGAAAAGAAAAAAAAGTGTTCTTCAATGCCGAATTGGACTATTATTATCCATCGGTCGCACGGAAATACGGGTTGGAAGTATTTTGCAATGATTTTTTTTTTCTTTAGAAATTTATCATTGTTAGTTATCGAGTTACGAACAACCCTTACTTACGAACGGACTGCCATAATGATTTTTTCCCAAAATCGAGGTACGGAATTCGGTTTACAGTCAAAACATAGCACGTTCTTCAGAGGTAAAATTTAAATATTAGAAGTTGTGTGTATGTTGGAGCTAAAATTTTTCAATGTAGATTCACATATGGCCGAAGTTACATTGTTTACACAAATAAGTTTTTAATAGGAATACACACACACACACACACACACACATATATATATAACTTATGCAGGTGTTAGCCGAAAAAATTACTTACCGACTGTTAACTTTATCAAATTAAACGTTTTGAATTGTTTTTTCCATGCTTTGTGGTTACATTGAACCATCGTAGCCATCAAAGATGATGAAGAGTTCCATCCTTCTCTTAAATGTGTCTGTGTATGTGCTTGCATGTCCCAGCGCTCCCGTCCATACTGTTTTGTCTACCGACTTTGAAATAAGCATCAGTACTCCTCCAATAGACCCTTTCTAAAAATAATTTGATTTTCTATTTTCAGAAAAAAAGCTTTTTTTTTTCTTCTTTTTCTTTTTACTTAACCTTTTGGGTTTATCAATAAAATCTAGATTTTTTTTCTCCTCTATTTTAGATATTTTCCCGTGGAAAATGCCAGTGATGTTATGAATAGAATTTATTCTAACCATATTTACTCATCAACGGAATTTTTTGGAGGACTTCGAATTTCGATGCTACTTTTGTTCAGTTATCATTATTATTGCAATGACATTGAAAAAACTTGGTGGAAACTTTTCAAAGCTTTTTTAATTTAGTAGATTATCAGCTCTAGGAATTTTTACCGAATAATGTTTTGCCAACAGACTTATCTGACAGCTTTTTTGTTTTTCAAATTTTTTCTTGGTTTAGCTAAAAAAAAGACCGATTTTGGCCCAAGGAAATGGAAAACAAATTTACAATAATTATTGATTAGGATGGGACTGTTTTAAAGTCATGTTTTCAGTCTGTTTATTGTTTATTTTCAGCAAGATATCGATATGTCGTAGTTGATGATCGAGAGTTATTTGTTAGCAAATAAAACTTATATACAAGTTTCGTTGTTTGTTTTTTCATCAGCAGCTGTTGATTTTCCAGCCAAAATAATTTGTTGTTGAAAGAATGGTAAAATTTGAAACATTTCACCTGCTTTACGATCAAGGTAGATTAATATATGCTACAGGTAGAGATTTGTTGGGTTTTTTCTACACATGCAGTTCTTCTAAAAAAAAAAAAAAAAACTTTCCTTTCAATTTTAGTTGCTTTCAATCCATTAAACACTAGAGCCATTTGTAAATTTGTTAATTTGTAGAGAAAGATTTTTGTCCACTAGGTGATTTTCTCTCTTATCAAGAAATTTTAATGCTCATTCATTCAATTGCTGTCCAGTACATTATTCACTGTGAAGATCCAACTCGTGTATCAACTCTAAAATTGATTTTAGAGCTAGTAATATCCACAAAAGAAAGAGCTTAATATTATTCATAATCAGAGAAGTATTGCAATTCTATGTTCCACTTCTAAAGGACAAGAAATCAAAGAAAATTGTGAGTAGTCTTCTGTGCTTTTAGTCCACAAGACCCCACTTTCCAAAGAAAATTTGTCATTTTTGAAGTCTATATTGTTACTCTAATGCTAAACTTGGCCCTTAATTTCTGTCTGTCGTACAGAAGTACAGCCTCAAAGTGAGTGCATGAATTTTTCTCTAATGAATGAATATTTTTATCTCTTAAACATTGTAATGAAAAATAGTTTTTTTTTTGCTAGAATTTTAAGACAATTTTTTTAAAATTTAAAACAATTTTGTACTTTCGAACGACATTTCAAAGTTGAAAATTCCCAAGTAATTTTTAGGGCTTTCATCGAGTGTTATGGGTATCAAAATGTATGTCAATGATTGATTATACTTTCATTCCATATTAATACTTGAATGAGAAATCCATATCATTCATCAAGTGCTTAGCTTGTATTTTCTTTTCATTCAACTTCACAATTTACCCGCCAGATATTTTAAAAATGAAATTAGGGAAAAAACACCACCAAAAAGTAGTGAAAATAGACTGAAAATTAGCCCCAAATACATACGTTTGATTTTCTATTTTACTCACCTAATCATCAATCATTTCCTAAATGAGAAAATATACTGAAAAAAAAAGGTTTGATGAATTATAAAGGAGCTAAATTATAAGCTTAGAACTAGAGGCAGACTTAAAGGAGCTGAATTTACTTGAGGGGAGATAAATCTAGCCACAAAAGAGCTGAATTGGCCAACATGTTTGCTTTACTTCAATTATCGGCGCTAATATCAAAGCATCTTTGTTATGGCTAGAAGCACATAATAAAAAAATCATTGTGTAGTGGACAGTAAGCCTGTATATTTTTTATGGGATAAACTTGCAATTTTACGATTATAAGTAATGCATGAGTTTACTGTTTTCTTTAATAATACTTCTTCTTCATTTGCAGATATCAATTGCTGTGGAAATCATATGAATTCATTTGTGATAATACGTAAATATTGTATTAAGTATGATTAATATATATATACAATATTAAGAGAGAAACACTGCATTCATGAATTGTGTTAATCAGCATTTGGAAAGACTCAAGGAGACACACATACACTGGCGAGAAAACATCTTAGTGAAGTATCTGGATCGGAATTTCTTATAATCGACATAGTCACATGCTATCAGGCACTGGAGATAAACTTAATTCTTGCAAGATCCTGCAGATCATCTTCACTGAGTTAACATCAGAATGCACACATGCAGACACTCCTTTTAAAAGACATGTTTTTCTAGCCAAGGCTGTGCAACAAGATATTCAATTTAAAAATTTCTAATTTAAAAAAAGACATGCAAGCACAATCTGGAGAAAAGCCTTACACATGCGGAGTGTGTGGATCAGTATTTCCACGGAGTTTAGACTTGAAAACACATATACAAACACACACTATAGAGAAAGTATATCCTTGTAATGTGTGTGGATCAGTATTTTCTAGGAGTTCTGAATTAAAAGCACACATACGAACACACACTGGAGAGAAACTGTACACTTGTGATGTGTGTGGATCAGCCTTCTCAGAGAGTTGCACTTTGAAAAGGCATGTGCGAATACACACTGGAGAAAAACCGTATAATTGTCAAGTATGTGAATCTGGATTTTCACAGAGTACTGATTTGAAAAGACACATGCGAACACATACTGGAGAGAAACCATATTCTTGTGATGTGTGCGGATCAGCATTTTCAGAGAATTCAGCATTGAAAGTACACATACGAACGCACACTGGAGAGAAACCCTACTCTTGTGCAGTCTGTGGATCTGCATTTACTCAGAGATCACAATTAGAATGCCACGTGCGGAAACACACTGGGGAGAAACCATACCCTTGTGATGTGTGTGGATCAGCATTTTCAAGGAGTTCTGAATTAAAAGCACACATCCGAACACATACTGGAGAGAAACCACATTCTTGCAATCTGTGTGGATCAGCATTTTCAGAGAGTTGCACTTTGAAAAGGCACATGCGAACACACACTCAAGAGAAACCGTATTGTTGTAGTGTATGTGGATCAGCATTTTCACAGAGTTGTAATTACAAAAGACATATGAGAAAACATACTGGAGAGAAACTGTGATCTTGTGAAGTGTGTGGATCAGCATTTTCACTGAGTTCAAATTCAAAACAACACATGAAAACACACCACGGAAAGATGCAATATTCTTGATGTCCAACCATCAGTCTTCTGAAATTGGTGGAATTTACTTTTTTGTTCAAGTCAGGGGTTCTCATTCATTTAGAACATCGATCCCTGGCATGTACAAAAAATAGATAACAAAAAATGTGGAAGGCATGCCGTTTCAGACAGGGTTTCATCCATGAATCTTCTCTCTTCATAGCCTAACAAAACAAAAATATGTGAAAATTTGTGGACGAAGCAAAATTAAATGAAACCACCTCTGATAACTATACTAGTATACGTGTATTCCATTAAAACAGAATATAAAATGGCAATAAAAACTTATATGTAACTGTAAAATCTGAATCAAAAAGTTTTTTGATATGAATGTTATCTTCTGATTTCAAAAACTCAACTCACCCCAGTGTTTATTAGCCTCCTTTTTAGACCCAGGTATCAATCAACTTCATGGATAGTCTCATTAACCCCCAGGCATGGACACTTGTTACCTACCCCCCACCCTAATGATCTTATATAAGTAGAGTATATTATTTAATCATATCATGTATATTGTCAACGGTCTAGTGCACTATTTGACCTTGGGTCTTATAGTGGGTTGTACTTATACTACAAATGGTGGAGAGTGCAGCACCTTCTTCATGGGTGGAATGCCCATTGTGTAATAGGATTGCCACTAAGATATTGTGTGAGCATATGCTTTTGTTCCCCCCCCCTTCCCCATTTGAAAGTGGCAGCAGGTGTTTATACCCTCAGTTCTTGATATTGACCCCTTTGGGGGCCCCAGATTTGAATCATATCGCCAAAACGTGAACGGAAGAAATTATTTTTGTGTATTTTTTTTCTGATGAAGCCAGTCTTATGAAACACATAGATATACATGTAATAAAATGGTTCAGCTTTAAGGATGTGAAATGCCTCAATGAACATAATGCATATATATATATATATATATATATATATATATATATATATTAGTTGGGTTTTTTTAATGTTTCATGATGAACTTGTTATATTTTGTTCAAACCAGGAATGAAAAATATTTGGCATCCAAAAGAGATTGGCTGCAAAATTAAGCAGTGGCTGCACCTGCATGGCTTTGGTATGTCTGCAATATTATATATATATATATATATATATATATATATGTTCTTTTGATGTATGTAGACCAGGATTTTGAAGCCATTTATCCCTATTCACTCTATCTTAAATGTTGTCCCCATTGAAAATGACTGCTCCATATTATCTGATGCCCTCAAACAATAAGCAAATCTTAGCTAAAGATTAAGATAGTGATGAAAATTAATACAGCTTGCAGATCTGTCAACCAATGTACTTATCTATGGGCTATACCGTGGGTATGTGTGTGCGTATATATATATATACATATGTGTGTGTGTGTGTGCCTGATTAGCAAAGAGGTTCAAATAGAGTGTAGCCAACTATAGTATTCAAAGGGTTAATGTAAAAAAAATTTAAAAAAAACAAGAAAAGAAAGAAAAAGATATATTTTTTTAAAACCATGACCTAATTAGGGACCCCCAAATCCACCCTGGGGGCCTGAGACTTGTGGGCCAGGGCTAATGCAACACTTACCTAGTGTCAGTCTACCCTCATTTGATATAAACATGACAGGAATCATCAACTGATCCTGCTGTATCTTAAATGTCTATTTTAACTTTTGTTAATGAAATAGGGTTCAACTATAAAGAATTGGTATTCATGGCATGAGATGACAAACTCCCCGAACATTACTGATGATGGATTATTAAACTGAGACATTGACCCCTAAATATATTAACTGATTTATCACTGCAGGAACAGCCCAGTTATGATGTTCAAAATTCAGTAGTTTTATTATAAAGGATGGTTCAAGATGAGCTGAAGTTTATTTTGTTAACAATTGATGATTCCAATTTGTGTTTGATGACTTTAAGTAGAAAGGTCCATTGTTTACAGAGCAAAGAAATCATTTATTTTATTTTAGCCACCCTCTATATTTAGTGATGGAAATTTCTGTCCTTTGCAGTTGAACCAAGTAACTGAAATTTCAGTCCTTTGAAATTATTCGCTTGAAGCCTATGCAGTATACCAAATTCCCAATGTACTCAATTCTATGGGATGTGGGTTGGATGATGTGAAATATTTTGTTACCGAAAGGAGTTTAAAATTATATTCATTTTTTTTTCTTTGATATATCCTCAATTATGGCTAAAAAAAAACAAAAAAAACAATCTGTTCATCTGTATAATAAGTATCAATAGACAATAAGTATGTATGACTTGCATCCTTTTATGGGAATCAACATCATGGATGATAATTCCAATCATTAACCTTAGTTTCCACTATAGCAAAAGATCCATATTTGTTTGCATGTAGGAAGCCAGTAATTATTAGTTATTACCTAATATGATAACTAAAATGATATACTTTTGTCTCAAATATATTCATTTTTCATCACACATCTAATTTTTGCTCTATATTCCTTACATATATTTCCAGTTTGCAATCCTTGAAGTGTAGATAAATATTTAATTACTTATTGTATTCCGACCACAGTAGGAATCATTATTTAAAGAATATACTTGCATCCGTATTAAAATGAATAATTTTGTATCAATTTGTATAGAATTATTTTCTATTGTTTTGAAATGATTGTTCATCTTTAGTTACATAATCTTTACTTTTCTCAATTGGTTTTGAGACATTACAAAACAAAGACGTTATTCAGACACTTGTGGTCCCATTTCTTTCGAGTGTCCCTGTTTCTGAAATTAATACAATGCATTTTCTGATCTCTACACACAATAGGAAGAAATTTAAGTTGTAAAACTCATTTTACTTGATGACAAGACATTTTTCAAGGAATTTCTGTAAGATTTAATGTAGTAATTCGAATGAGTTTCTGGAATTTTAGAGCATTGTCTCTTTTGTCTTCTAAGGTAAAGATTTGAGATTCTTTCACTTTTAATCATGATTATTAGGTGCAAAATTCAATTCCCAAATGAAGAAATTTGTACTGAGGATCAAAATCTTAATAAACTGTCAGATCCAATGGGTTATCCTTAAAAAATTTAGTTGATCATCTGCTAAACCGCACTCTTTTTTTTTTTTTTAAGTGGTGAGGCTTCCATCGGATAATCAGTCATGAAATTGTCAAATTCCAGTCCAACTTTGGAGTTGACTTTGTTTTTCCACTGTAACATGAATAGTAATAATAATCCTCATCAAATTTTAAAAAATCAACATTACCATACCATAATTTGAAATCATAACTAACTGTTTTGCTGGTATCTTACTGGTCAAGCTAAATTGACAAGTCTTACATATCTACAAAATTTGTCTGACATATTCATAAGGACTTATTTCATTCTGATAAAATAGAGGGGTGAGCAATAGGCTACGTGAGAATTCAACATATTTTAGAGTGGATTCATGCACAGTTACCTCCCCAATGATATACCATATAATATTACCATAATTCCATGTCTGTCAAAATTTTACTGCCTTTTTCTTACCTTATTGCCAAACCTTCCTCTAAATTTCATCGAAATTCATTGTACTTTTAGAGATATCATGTGGACTGATGGACAGACACAACCAATAAGATACCCATTTTCAACTTCATTGACGGATTTAATCTAAGAGCAGGATGATATTTTAGAGATATCAGTGGAAGTCAGCCACTAAATGAACTTGCTTATTTTTGCAAGCTCTAAAAACACACATGCATATTCTCACTAGGAGAAAAAGTTCTCTAGAAATATTTGTGATTTACGAGCTCAGCCAATTCATTTTTAAAAATGCGCCACTGAACGCACAAGAGTGAAACAGTAAACTTGTAAATGACCTGAGTAAAAAATATTCAAAGTATTGCTATAATTGAAACATCTGTATTATTTATTGATGCGGTAAAAGCAAAGATCATTTTTGCTGAGAATTTATCGTAAATCAATGTATCCTCCTCACTAAGCTCCTTATTCCTTTGGTACCCCCCATGTTGTGTATGTTTTTTTTTAACACGAATCTGTCTTTTTCTAAAATGGGAATTATATGATATGAAAACAAGCCTAAAATCAAACTACAGACGTACTTGTTCTTTTCCTGTGTGGAGATCTCATAAGGGCAGTGGTAATTTTAATTGCAAGTTTTCACCTGAAATTGAATCAAAAACGTCTAAAAATACTTAAACACAGCTAGATTCTCAAGATAGATCTTTAAAATCTAGTAAATTGCAAATTAATAATTTGAATGTGATTTTGATCTTCAACATTCATTTTATTGAAATAATTTGTTAAAAACATTACTAATTCTATTACAATAAATCAAATATTACTTAGAATGATTATTTTTGTCATTTGCAATTGAGCCTAATGTCTTTAATTTCAGTTATCTGCAGTTAATCAATCAAAGCCTATGCAATATACCAAATTTCCAAAGTACTCAAATCCATGTGATGTGCTTTGAATGAAGTAAAATATTTTGTTACTTAAAGGTCGATTGAAACAGAAGAAGAAGAAGCCATTGGCACATATTTGATGACCTAGAAATCGTAATCAATTTTTTTTTCGATATATCCTAACAAATGGCAAAAAAAATCAAAGTGTTCATCTGTACAATAAGTATACCTGGACAGTTAGTATACCTGACACACATTCCTCTAATGTAATAGTTTTGTTTTGAATTATATGTATGCTCTCTTGTGCAATTTTCATCAATGTGTCAAAGATTGAGATTAGATCACCCAATCAATCATTTGGATTTTGTAAGATCCCTGATTCTTTGAGTCCAATTGGTGATGAATATATCAGCGATTGATCAAATCCGACACAAGTATTCTTACAACCTTAAAAACCACCTTTGATCCAATTGTTGCGATTGGAATTTTTATTCCCGTTGTTGGTGCAAATGGTGGGGGATGTGGCAATTCAGCAATTTAGAGGGTTGTCTCTCCTTTTTCATTCAAGATAGATGGAACCGTGAGAATACCTTTTGAACACCACCCTGTCTGGCCATAAGGACAATTCTTACAGCTATGCCAGAGTAGAGGGTGGTGTTTTCTGCTACATGCTACAGATACAAAGATTTCTCTTCAACTAGTGGTCAGCAACAGAGAGGTCTCTTCAAGTAGTTATGTTTACGAAACCATTTTTAAAAGGATTTCAAGACAAAGGAGATGGCTAAAAAATGGAAGCACATAACAATATGATATACACCACAAGCAGGAAATTGGCCTTGAAACATTTTTTTTACTAGAAAATCTTGTTTGTTTCATGCCTTCTATTCTTCAACCAAACTCTCCTCCTCATTTTCGTTTACATCCCAACTTTTTGTTATGGTATTCACCTGGTATTTCATTTTAGATGTTGAAAGCTTTTCAAGAACAACAAAGACTCTAGAACATTTTATATCTAATACAGAAATGTTCTGACAATTTTCTTCAACCCTGCTAGAAGAAATAATTTACAAGTAAAGACTATAACATTACGTTTCATTCAGAATCTCTTATGAAAATGAGAAATTAGTCATTTTTCCAGACTTAAAATTATCTACAAAATAAACAGCCTTTACTTAGGATTTAAATCCGCTTTCTGAAATCTAAAGGAAAATGAAAAAAAGAAAACAGAGAAGCAGAAACAACACACAAACATTTGAAGACTAATATGATTACGCAATAATCTTAGATGTTCATTAGCCTTTATTTTGGCAGAAGAAATTGTGCATTTTCTCACTTGCAAGATCATGAAAATATTTATATTTGTGGAAAAGCAGCTGAAGATATCGATGACTGTTCAAATTTGCTGATCACTGAACTGAATTTATTAAATAGTTACAATTAAAGAAATATCTGCAGAGAGAAGCAGTAACATTACCAATACTGGTTTGGAGTCTAAATAATAAATTGGGAGTGTTGCTAGAGGGTGAAAATTGAAAGAAGCAATATACATTAGCTTTCCAGACAAATTTCCAAATTAGGAAAGTTTTTATTTCTTCATTATGCAAAGGAAGAATTGGAGAACATCTCTTGGTATAAAGATAATGGAACTACCTTTTACATATTTTGCAGAGAAAGGACTCATGTGGCACATATACCTTGGAATGGCCAAAACTAATCAGTATATTCGTCAGTACATTTTAGAATAGGTAACCCCTCTTTTCCCTTATGCAGGTGTAATCTGAAGAATGCTGTAAAAAGGAATTGTATCAAGCATTGTATCAAAACACAAAGATATGTTCAATACTCTGAACAACAGTTGGAAGCATACTCTTCTCAAAACTATAGAACATAACCCAAGTGACTGTTCAAAGTCTCACAGAATTTTTATGAATATTCTACATTATTTGAGATATCAATAGCTTAAAGTTAAAGGTAATTGTGATGAATTTTGTCATTTTGGTATTGCTATTAGGGAATGTGAATATTTTGAATTACAGTAAATCCTCACCATAAACTAAAGTTTGGGGGATGGGGTGAAAGAGGTTAAAAAGCTGAAAGTTCATTACACCAGATGGTGTCCCACCTTCAGTGAAAAAGATGTTTGGTAGTATACTGGATATAACAAACGTTCTTTGGTAAATCAAAAGGCAGTTCGGATGCCCATCTTTTGTGATCCAGCTTCTTGCAACATTTAGTGCAAGATCAAAGTGTAGTATTTGTTTTACTCTCATCAACGAAACAAAACATTACCTTCCTATTTTCAATTTAAACATTATTATAGTCATTATTAATTGAATTCAATTTTTTCCAACTGACAAAAACAAAATGTTTGTATTTCAATGGATTTCCTGAATGTTTTCTCTCGAAGTTGTTAAAAGAATCTACATACAGAACACTCAATAATGAAAATTCAACAAAACAGCCAATTGTGATACAAAATTCACAAATAATGGAGTTTAAAATGATTGAGTGAAAGAAAAAGGTGACTTTTTCAGTGTGAATGCGAGTGCTCTAGACTTTGAAATACATATTAGGAATACCATGTCACATGGTTTACAGTGATGACAATAGTTAAGATCTATGATAACTTTGGTTTATCAATTTAAAAACCATTGCAATTGAATTAAAATACATGAACAAAACAAAAATACAACCAAAATAATGTTCAAAATTGAAAATAAGTAGATTCTACTTTTTTTAATGTGAAGAAAACAGATAATGCACTTCGATTTTGATCTAAAGGTCACTAAAGGCTAAAAAATAGAGCTACGATTATGACAAGTTCATTAAATCTGAATTTGTTATTTTGAGGTTCATTGTAGTGAGGGTTTATTGCATACACATTCACGAATTCAAAAGATTTATCTTTATAAGAATACATTTTTCAATGAATGTTTGTTCAGGTATATATTGATGCGGCTGAATTGGAAAGAATGAAAATGCACAAACTCCCTTCAAGTGAGTGTTGAAAAAAAAGATGTACATGTTATCGATGATTATCATTTCTATGTGTTCGCATATGTGCAACTAAATGTGACTTCTGTGAAAATGAAGATACACACATTTCACAAGTATACGGTTTCTCTCCAGTATGTGTTCGCTTATGCTGTCTCAAAATTGACATCTGTGAAAAGGAAGAGCCACACACTTCACAAGAAAATGGTTTTTCTCCAGTGTGTGTCCGTATATGCTCCACCAAATGTGACTTCTGTAAAAAAGATGAGCCACACACTTCACAAGAATATGGCTTTTCTCCTGTATGTGTCTGCATATGTCGACCAAAGTTTGACCTATCAGAAAAAGAACAGCTACACACATCACAGGAATATGGTTTCTCTCCAGTGTGAATTCGCATATGTCGGCTCAAATGAGAATTCACTGCAAACGAAGAACCACACACTTCACAAGAATACGGTCTCTCTCCAGTGTGTGTTCGCATGTGTCGATTCAAATCAGACTTCTGTGAAAAGGAAAGGCCACACACTTCACAAGGAAATGGTTTCTCTCCAGTGTGTGTTCTCATATGCTGCACCAAAGTCGACTTTTGTAAAAAGGAGGAACCACACACTTCACAAGTATAAGGCTTCTCTCCAGTGTGATTTTGCATATGGATGTTCAACTTGGACATTTCTGAAAAGGAAGAGTCACACATTACACAAGAAAATGGTTTCTCTCCTGTATGTGTTCGCATATGTCGATTCAAGTTTGCGTTAATTGAAAAGCAAGAGCCACATACTTCACAAGAATATGGTTTCTCTCCAGTATGTGTTCGCTTATGCTGCCTCAAATTTGACTTTTGTGAAAAGGAAGACCCACACACTTCACAAGAATATGGTTTCTCTCCAGTATGTGTCCGCTTATGCTGCCACAAAGTTGAATTATATGAAAAGGAAGACCCACACACTTCACAAGTATATGGTTTCTCACCACTGTGTATTTGCAAATGTCGGTTAAACTTGGATCTTTCTGAAAAGGTAGATCCACACACATCACAAGAATATGGTATCTCTCCAGTGTGAGTTTTCAAATGTCTTTTAGAAATCAAACTATCAGAAAAGTTATATTCACAGGTTTCAATACAGTATTTTTTCTCTGGGTAGTTTTCCATTTCTCCTCTGATTCAGATCACCAGTTAAATGCTGATCCATTCAAATTCACCAAATCACCTACATCTATAATATATCTTTTAATTATTCACCATGTTATTTTTTGTTGGAAAATCTGTGAGAAAAAAATTAAAATAAAAAAATTCACGATATAGTAATTCAATGAATTTAGTGGTACATATAAAATCACATTATATTTCAATGGCTTCAGATATTTTATACATAAATAGGTATAGAAATTATTTTCTAATTTTATATAGAAGAGATTTAATAAAACTTTGATTATTTATTCAGTGATAACTGAAATTATTCATGATTACTTTCCAAAACAAAATTAGCAGAAAATATTTTTCAAGTGAATACCCATATTATTTGATTCTAAAAACTCATTCAAATTATTGAGCGAGAGATTTTTTTACATTTTCAAATTGATAAATTTCTGCAGAATTTAAATCTATCCAAATTCTTCTGTCAAATTAATCTGGTAAGTGTTAATTCTTGCCCCAATTTGGAAAATTTTGAAGTACAATGTAAAATATGTTTTTTGTTGTATCTAGTAAAACAGACTTATATGTGGAGAAAAAAAATAGAATGTTCCTGTTATTTTTTAAAAAAGATTTTCACTAAATCTTAAAAAGTATTTGTAGCATTTATGCTACTTGGAGAGCCTAAAATGTTGTAATAATCTAGAAAAAGCTCAAATGTTTTTGTTTATTACAAATGTTATGCAATCAACATCATTGGAGACTTTTTTCTTATTAGAAACTAATCATCAGATGGTTTGTTAGAGAGTTACATGAGTGTTCAATTGAAATTCAAAGACTAATTTCCTAATTTTTGCTCAAAAAAGTATGAAAAAGGTGTGGTTAGTCCCCAAATATAAACCATCACATAACCAATGTCTTTTGGTGGCTTGCCATGGAGAGGGGGATGATCATTCGAAAAATCTAAAAAAAAAAAGGTAACCAATTAATGAGTTATTTCTCTTGCCTTCTGTTGGGCAATGATCAATTGAAAAGTCTGAAACAAGGATGAATGATTGAACGCAAACTATGGGATTGATTCATCAACTCATATTGTAAATTGAACCCCCAACTAAAAAGCTTGGGGGAGGGGTTGAAAAAAAAAAGACAAAAAATTCTTTCTAGATATATTAAGGAGTAGATATTCAAAATTTCAGTCTCCTAGCTTCATTGATACAGCCTCTATGTGTTTTACATACAAACAGCCAACCAGCCAGACCAACTAAAAAACTAGCAAAAACTGTTGAAAGTTTTGGTTGATAATTTCAAACATATTTTTTCAATAGTGTTATTTTATATTTCAACACCATTCAAAAGATCATGTTTGATTTTTGTTTTACTTCCCAAGGTGCTGACAGACATAATAAGCCTCTATTATCTCACTGTATCAAAATAGATTGAATGCGATGGTTTTCTGGTAGACAAATGGTGTAGCGATTAAAAAAGCTTTTAATTATGGTAGTTCTTCAAATTTTGTGGGGGCAGGGTTGGGGTGCAGACCCCCCCTTAAATCGAACTTCTGCAAATAATTTGAGCCCCTCATCATCTCATACACTTTGCTGAACAGTTATAAAACTTAAAAACGGGCACAAAAAAACTGACTAATGAAACTTCATTTAATCATTTATCAGTACATTTAGAAAATAGAAGGAAGAAATAGATAATGAAAAATTAAGATGAGAATTTAGGAATTCATACGGAATTACAGACACACCAAAAAAAAAGAGTAGCTAAGAAGAGCATTAGATCACATTTCCCCTAGTCATCCATACAGGTCTACCTTCTTTTTCTAAATGAAATAAACAGAATTTATTTCTCTATGGACTTATCTTCAATATATGCAAAAATCACGTCAGGAAATTATATGAAAAATAAATCATCAAATGAGTTAAACATGTTTCCATTCCATAATTCAGAATCTTTTATCACCTGAAAAAGATTCTGAATTTTGGAATGGAAACATCTTTTGATTAAATAAGTGCCAAAGTTTTTTGTTGAAAAATAATTAGTTGTTTTTTGGTAATACTTTGAAATCTATATTTTGGCGAAATTCTTAATGCAAATTATTATGATTCAGATATGTTTATATTGTTACAACTCAACACTATTTTCAAAGACATTTTGGTTGGTGTACAGAAATTAATTCTTATATCGGATTCTCCTCCAATTTTTCTTTTCACTGATGGCACAAAGATTTTGACAATGAAAGAGTTTTGTGTTTTTTACTGGCAGGAGTTGATTTGCTGTAGAAGAAATACTTACTTGAAAATTACGTAAAAATCATTATCTACTTTCTTTACTTTTATTATTAAAATTCAATGTAAGAATTTTTCAAAAGTGTTTTTTCCATTTGTAAAAACGTTTCCTATTCATCTTTGCTTATACTATTATGTTTTCTCCAAAAGGGTGGGATTTATCCAGACTAAGCAGAATAATAAGCAAATAAATACCAACCTTACCAACCAAATTATCAAACAATCACCAATAATTTTTATTCAATTACTCAACATGGTTTACAGTGATAGACAATGAAGTGACTATGTTAATGTAAAAAATATGAGTCAATTAGCTTCGAGTCAGGTCGGCCCACCTATATGGTCAACTTGGCCAGTCTCTGTTGACGGATTCAACTGTCCTATTTTCATTTGAAAAAAAAATATCTGTAGAATGAATTTTATTGCAAATAAAAATGCATAATCATGTTTGTTTGTTTCACAGAGTTTTTCAAAGTAACTTCAGCATAAAATATAATTTTCGTAGCGAAGCAATGAAAACTGCATGTTTTGTTGTCATATTTCCGTGTATTTATCTCGTAAAAAAATCTGTGGATAACACTTACTTATTTGTAATAAGAATTAATGTGTGTTTATTTATTTATTTTACTTTTTAAGTAAAAATCATGATGGAAGCATTCAGTACACAGAAACGAACTGAACAAAAATATGAAAACAAAACTTGTGGTTTTCTTTGCACAACTAAAAGAATTCTATTTTATCACGAAGTTATTTAGAAAACATTTGAAAAATAAACACACATAATAAAACGTATTTATTTGCAATAAAAAATTCTACAGATAATTTTCGTGAAATAAGGGTAGAGCGATGGACTTGGTCAACAAGGAAAGGCCGACTTAACTAATGTGAGGTGTTCGATTTGACTGTTACCAATCAATTACGATCGAATAAGAAACGGTCATCGAAAAGGCTGAACTTGTTACTATTTGTTCGAGTTAATTTGTAAAATAAAGCTTTGGATACTTACAAGATGATTGAATGCATAAACTTTAGTGGATTCTGTACTTTAAAAAGATCGAATGTATTAGGATTTGGCCGCAATCTGCTGAAGGCCTGAGACGGTGTCGTTTGCCTTGGGTCCCTTCGCGGGAGTGGATTTTCGTACCGCCCTCTTTAGAGAGCGCCCCGATAAAAAAACAAAACAAACGAAGTTTCATCGGCCACGGTTTATTTTTCAAGTACAAAGTATCATAAAAAAAAAAAAATTCATCAGAAGCAGAATGATCTGAGTGTGGGGCAAGGGTGGTACTTTTTATGCTCCTCCATTTTCGGCCACTTTTCATCACTACTATTTCTCAAACATGAACAAACTCCCGACTGTCTCACCTTTCATTAAAGTTTGTTGAGAACTAGCAGTATTGAAAAGAGACAGGAATAATCTTTGCATCAAAACAACTGATTAATATGTGGCAGAGATAGTTTTCCATCGAAATATTTCATCAACATGAGGCAGGAATAATTTTTTAATCAAAATCTTCCATTAACGCGTGTAGCGATGAAAAGTATTGCTGAGGGGGAAGTGCTGATCGTCTTTTTAATGGTTGAAAAACCTTTGGTATTATTCCGATTCTGGAGTCCGGACATACATGGAAAAAACTCTGTGGAATCTGATGCCAGTGTTAACCGAGAAAAGTTAGTTACCTGCTCCTATTTTTATATTTGAACATTATAATCGTATTTTGATTGTTTCTTCAATAAATTATTTTATTGCTTGAATTTTTACAAAACAAACAATAATTTACACTTGTTTAAATAAAAATAATTTTTCTCTGAAATTTTTACTATCTAACTTGTATTTCAAACATCAGACCGACTTATACAAATTCTTGATTAGCATTTTATTTTTTCTATCAAAAAGAAATTACTTATAATCAGAATGTATTTTTATTTCCATCTTGTATAGAAATGAATGTGTATGCCACTAATAATCCCACTCAATGAGAAATGATACTGCAGATGATGAAGAATTCGTTTAATGATTCCAAAGCAATGAGCCACAGCCGCTCTCCCAGGATGAACTTATCAGACACAGGGCCAAGTGGATAAGAGCATTAGTGATGAGATCAAACATTCCCAGAAAGTTACCAACTATTACAGATGCCTGAAGAAAGCCAGAGAGTACGATGGTCAGAATGTTGTCACTATAACAGGATGACAATACTGATATGAGTAAAGAAGTGTCTGACAAAAAAGACAGTCTCACGGGAAGCAAAAATAATGGAATTCCATTCATAAAATGAAATACGTCAATCTAATGCTGCATTTCAATGAGTTCAAGGGACCGAATGGATCTGTGAGACTGAAGATTATGTAACAGTAAAACAATGATATTCATTATTGATTTATAGATTTTTTTAGGATAGAGGACAATGTTAGTTTCTATCAAGTTCTCTTGTTAGAAAGAATAGAGGAAAAGCAGGACACAGAGAGATTACTTAGTGTTTAGAAAGATAGAAATATAGAAAAAAACCCCTGTCCAATCAGGTTTAATGAATCCCTGCAGACTGTTTGGAGAAAAGGCACTAACGTCTTTCAAATGCCAAATGGTCAAAGTTCAAACATCAGAAGTAGCACCCCCCAAAATAGAGCAGTCTGACTTTTATTGCTTCACCTTTCATTACAATTTTCTCAACCAAAAATTCTTATATGGATTTAAGAATTAAATGCTAAAATAATTTTTCCTCACTTACAATGGAATCTCTAATAAAATATATCTTGGATTTTTTGCTAAACTATTAAATATCTCAGAAGGTATGAATATACAATAAGGAATGTGATTCTTGGCGGCTGGCACAAAACAAAAGACTGCTTTGAAATTCAAACTTTAAAACATCATAACTCAAACACAAGGCTCCTTGATATTGACAGAGTTGCCGATGACCTGGCAGTGAATTTATTCTATCACAATAAAAACTGGAGTCAAGGGAATCGACAAATTACCAGGAGACATTTTTGATCTGATTGTCATTAGTGTGCACCTGCTGGCACATTTATGCATCTAAAACCTGAAAAAGTGTGAATAAGCATTGTTGAGCAGGACCTTGATGCCTACTTGCAACAGTCTTGGCAGTAGGATAGACCCCTTTCTATCCGGCACTGCTGGCTGAATGTTTCAAATCACTACAATAGGACTTTGCTGTGATTTGACAAGGTTAGAAAAGGCTGCAATGGAGTGATCTATAGGAGAACCACCAAATGGTCAGGGGTATCCTTTTGGGATAAAAATTTGGTTTTGAGAAGGTTGAAAATG
The DNA here is from genome assembly GCA_963457665.1 of Thysanoteuthis rhombus. Lineage (NCBI taxonomy): Eukaryota > Metazoa > Mollusca > Cephalopoda > Oegopsida > Thysanoteuthidae > Thysanoteuthis > Thysanoteuthis major. The sequence goes on along the minus strand of OY735214.1, from coordinate 58,393,046 downwards.
GAATGAGTTACAGCATCAGACAAATTACTGTTAAGTAATCTGATGGTTCTAAGATCGATCTTAGTGTGAGACAGTATAACAATACTACTAACGCTAAAAGAGGGGAGTACGGTCAATATACCCCCGTCGGATAAATAAAGGGTTCGGTTCGTTACTTACCAGATGATACCTGACGAAGGCTGTAGAGTGCAACGGCCGAAACGCTGTATGAAAAACAACAAAGATGAGGATGGTCCTAATATCAATAGAAATAATCCACAGTACCCACTTGCATATTTTAGCAAGTTTTAAAAATACACCATCATACTCTCAGTAAAGGGAAATGATGTTCTACAAGATGAGGATAGTCTGAATGATAATAGAAATAAAAATGATGTTCTACAAACATTTGCGGATTTTTCCGTCCAGTCAATTCAGCTTTCAAAGTGCACAAATGAACGAAAAATAAAAAAGGAATTGTAAGTTTTGAATAAATTTTATACAGGAGATCCACATCTGGTTAGTCATCCAATAGAAACCATCATGTGACCAACGTCTTCTGGCAGTATGCTGTCTCAAGGGTGATCAATTAAAAAATGAAGTGATCAACGAATAAGTTACTTAACAAACCTTTTGTTGGGCAGTGATCACTAAAAAAAATCTAAATTTTGAAAAAAATAAGCATGAATCCAGACACAAACTCAGAATCAGTTTAGCATGAACTTACACTGCAAATTGATCCCTCCACCTCCAATAAATCCCTATTTGAGGGAATTTGAAAAAGAAAAAAATCTATACATAAAGAGTACATAGATGTTGAAAATTTCAGCCCTCTAGCTACTTTGGTACAGCCTGTACGCATTATATATACATAAATGGCCCGCCAGCTAGACCAACATTGAAACTAAAATAACCTATTTGGAATGTTTTGCTGACAGATTCATTTGATGATTTCAAATATTGCTATGATTGGAACATTTGCACTATTTATTGATGTCTTTTGTAAGGGTGGATCTAATCTACCATCCTGGATATCAGAAGATGTACAATTTTTCATCAAAATTGAAATCAGTTGAAAAAAGTCATTTATGTCATTGCATCTGGCTTTACTCATAACTGCATTTTGGTAATCCTTAATATCCCTTACAAAATGATCATTTAACCCTTTCATGTGCGGGAGTGCCATATGGCTTACAGCACCTTAATTTTCCTTCAGTTTTCTTCTTCAATGCAGCTACATGTTCCTATAAGGTTTATATGGCTGAGACCCCAGTTTTACCACAAATTTAGACAAAACTTGATTTCTACATGATATACCCAAAATATAGAATAAATTGATTTTTTTTAATGATCTATTGAAAATTCAGTATTGAAAGGGCTAATATCAAATAAATGACTGAAAAAACTGGACAAATCTTTTACCAATTATTACCACATCACACTTTTTGCATTTTGTCATTATCTTTAGCAATCAATTTCTTATCCATCAAAGTTCTTACCACTGTTTTCAAATATTTGACAAAAACAGTAACGGTTCATATTTTGTTGATGAGAACTCTCTAAATCTATGTTATTGAAAAGTAAGCTGTGTGACATCATTACAACCATTCAATAGTAAGAGGAGATTTATTTTGTACAAAAAATTGTTTAAACTGTTGTTTTTCCCAACAATGAAGTCTATGTTATTCAATACAGGAAATTTCAGTCTTTGACCGATAGACACATCAATTTAGAATGGAAGTAATGATTCCCAAAGATTGGACATTGGAAGGCGTATCAGTAGTAGGTGTATCTGGAAGACTAGTGGGGAGAGGTAGCAAAGAATAAAAGAAACAATACTTTTTACAGAAAGGCTATTTTCAATTATTTCTATACAAATCAAATCAAGCTCTTTTGGATACTTTTCACAATTATATTTTTGGTCATAAATGAATGCTTGAATTTTTAAAAATCATTGCATTGAAATTAAATTTCTAATGTGAAATTTTTGGCAGACTTTATTGGGTGGAGGGTGCAGGTGAAATAGATATTCTAAAAGAAGTTTGGGAAACACTGGATTGGAGGGACATAAAGTTTCATTACATTTTAAACTTGAATTTTTTTCGAATGTTCCCCATCCTTAAAGTCCAAAAAATTGTCAAATATGAACATATTTCCTTAAAACATAGATCCACAAAAGTATTACCAAGGGGCTGTGAGCTTGTTGAGGAGGCAGATCTCTCAATAGACTGGGGTCCATGGGCAAAATCATTTAGATAGGATAGTTGGTAAAGGAAAACTTGGGAACCACATTTTTAGACCAACTCTCTCAAATGCGTTAACAACGTAACTCTATACTACAGACTCCTCAGCACTGTTGACAATGACGTAATAAAAAATATGCTGACAGTCATTATAGCTTCACTTCTCACCATTTTAAGTATGCCTGGAGTAATCCCTAAAATTTTTGGTCAGACCCTCTGAAAAAGGAGAACAAGTTAACATCAGGTATGAGGAGGCACAGAATGGAAAACAAGATACACAATTGGACGTCAATGATACTAATTTAATTCCAGATAGATACATACATAGTCTAGCAAACACAGTCAATAATTGAACAACCGTAGCATTAAAATTTGTAATCAGGTAAAAAAATTCCATCAAAGAATAATTATGCAGTCACAATAAATTCAATATATGACATCACTGGACTTTTCCACCAGAAAATATCTAAATAGAATGAAAAAAAATCAGCTATAACCATCCACATTCTCTAGAATCTAGATGTTATTGATAAACCTGCCAGAATGAGGCCACAAAAGGTTTTTTCCAAAATAAAAATAAAAAAATTCTGGAAGTGATATAGTGAGGTACTGATGCCAATTTTCAAGTCTATAAACAGAACAGTATGGCCAAGAGTGCTGGAACATGCAAACAAATAAACATATCAGAATGAAGCCTCCAAAAGGTCAAAAAAGCTTTTTTTCCAAGGTTAGGAAAAAACAATTTTAGAACAGATATAGAGGAGAACTGATGCCAATTCTCAAGTCTGTAGACGAAACAGTATGGCCAGGAGTACTGGGACACATATATAAAAAAGGATACAACCCATAAACATCTTCGATGGCTACAGTTGTTCAATTACTGTTAGAGAAATTTCTGGGTGGAAAAACATCCACACTTGAATGATGTCCAAACAATACATAGAGAATATTGCTGCTAGAGGATTAGAAAACTGAAAGAAAGGTCATATATTAGCTTAACAGAAAAATGTTTCAGTAAAGCCAGTATAAGATAAAAAAAATGGAATCACCTGCATTACACAGTTTGTCAATAATGGATGAGTGTGTATGGCATGTGGAATGAGCTGAGCCAATCAGTAGATTAGCCACCATATTTTCAAAAAAGAGACCTGTCTCTTTCCTAATGAATTGGCTAAAACATTGTGATAACATTAAAACAAATAACTTTGATAGTTTGAACAACACCAGGAAAATGATTTCTAACATGTTTGGCTACGGCAGGGTCAAACTCCACTCCAGCCCCTATTCTAAGTGAAGATGATTACTGCAAATTTTGTATTGTATACATGATTAAAAAAAACTTTCAAAAATATACTTTTTTTAGCATAAATGGATCACGTATTTGTAACATGAATTTTCAGAGATACGTAAGACTTGACAGTTTGCTTCAGTTGGTGAGGGAGCCGCCTACTGTTCACTTGGTTGTGAATTCAAATTCATGGTAGAAAAATATTAATTCTAGATATCAGTTTTAATATCACAGGACAGACAAACAGTGAAGAGTTTATTTCCCTGTATTAGATGAGGATTGTTCTTGTTATGACAGAGAAACAATAACTCGAGTCCCCTACTTGGACTTGAGTTTGACAAGTATTTTCAAAGAAAATAAATCAAATAACTGTTCAGAGTCTGGCACAGAATTTAGGAGAATATTTATTATCACAGATATAATTGTCTCAAAATAGTCAAAAGTAACTGTGATGGTATTTTGTTACCTATACTAGTATTGTCAATAGGGAATGAGAGAATTTTCAGATATACTCACTCAAGTAATTCATCTTCATAAGTGGTCATTTATAAGAATATGGTTTTTATTCGATATTTGTAACAATTTAATTATTTAGAAATTATTTCTAAATTCTGTAACTTACTTCCAAGAATACATTCATGAGAAAAAAGATCCACTTCCTACTGATAGATATTATTTTTCTCCTAAGTGTGATTGCATATGTTGCTTCAAACATGACTTGCGTGCAAAAAAAGAATCACAATCTTCACAAGAAAATGGCTTCTCTCCAGTGTGTATTCGTATATGCAACACCAAATCTGATTTCTGTAAAAATGAAGAGCCACACACTTCACAAGAATATGGTTTCTCTCCTGTATGAGTTTGCATATGTCGGCTCAAACTTGACTTATCAGAAAAGGAAGAGCTACACACTTCACAAGAATATGGTTTCTCTCCAGTGTGTGTTTGCGTATGTTGGCTCAAAATTGACTTACAGGAAAAAGAAGATTCATAGACTTTACAAAAATATGGTTTTATTCCAGGATGAGTTTGCATTTGCTGCCTTGAAGTGGACTTTTCTGAAAAGAAAGATCCACACAATTCATAAGAATATTGTTTCTCCCCAGCATGTATTCGCTGATGCTGCTTTAAATTTGACAGATGTGAAAAAGAAGAGCCACACACTTCACATGAATATGGTTTCTCTCTGGTATGTATTTGCAAATGTTGCCTTAAATTTGATTGATGTAAAAAGGAAGTGTTGAATACTTCACAAGTATATGGTTTTTCCCCTGTGTGCATTTTCATGTGTCGGTTCAACTTCGATTTTTCTGAGAAGGAGGATTCACACACTTCAGAAGAATATGGTTTCTCTCCAGTGTGTGTTCGCATGTGGCCACTCAAATGTGACTTGAATGGAAAGTAAAATCCATATACATCACAAGCATACGGTTTCTCTACAGAGAGGATTTTCAAGTGTCTTTCAGAAATTTAACTATTAGACAATTTATACCGGCAGATTTCAATACAATATTTCTTTTCTGAGTAGTTTTCCATATATTCAAGTCAAAGTAAACAATCATCGGAATTCTCCCAACCATCTATGTCCATGAAATATTTTTTATCATCTAACAAATTATTAATATAAAAAAACCTGTAAAAAATTAAAAATTGAAATTTTAAATTCAATAGTTCCTACTGTAAGTAAAGAAATTAAGTAGGTCATATAAACTCACAATATGTATCAATAGGCTTAAATTTGATATCTTACACCAAAATCTAATATAAAAATGATTTCGTTACATTATATGGAAACAGAATTAAGGTTGAAAAAATTTTTCCTTGTTCAATCATTGACTACTGAACTAATTTATGAAAAGGTTCTTTTGCAGAAACATTAATGGAATTATTTTCAATTATCCAATGTTTTAAACACCAAATGAAAAAGAATCTTTCATTTTTACACTTTTTGGAAAGTGAATCCCTGGAGAATTTTAGTTAATTTGGATCAGTCCTTAAAATAAATATGCTGAGGATTAATTCATTTTCTGTTTTGGAAAACTTGAAATGTAATAAAAACTAAAAAATTGCCTTATTTGGGAACTCTTCAGGTTTATCTGTTAAAATTTAAAGACAGTTTTGTGAAATGAAAAATATTCATCTTAATTATAGTTTTAAAAGATTTTAAAAGAATTTTACTCCATTCCAGAGAAAATATTTGAAAGAGCTTTCATGTAATCTATGGATGTTTTATGCTATAACAATCAAAAAATTTAAGGATTAATTGAGAATAGCAGTCCATGATATATCTAGAAGAATTTCGAAAGTGTTGAACAGCTGTAGCCACCAAAGATGTCAAAGGGTTCTATCCTTTTTTCATGTATTTGTTCCAGCACCCCTGGCTATATCATCATGTCTACAAAGTTGAAATTTGGCATCAGACCCCTTCTAAAAATATTTTTCGCGGAATGAACAATGCTTGTTGGTAGATTGATAGACAATTCCTTAGCATGAGAAAGAAATACAAATTTGATCTCCTAATTTTTGTATGGGTGCATCCAAAGGGAATATTTTCATGATAAACAATCTTCACTTCTTTACCCCCACTGTTTTTTTTATTTATCATGCAATATATTCACTGTGTCTCTGCCATGCTGTATGTGTTCGTAGATTTTATAAGTGTTTCCAATAAAAGAAGCATCAGGAAGCAAAGAATAAAATATACATCGTGTTTATTTTCAGAAAAAGAAAGTAGCATTGTTCAAAATTCTATTAGTATAACTTACAGCAGAGTGAAATTGAACAACCGCGGTCAAATATTCCAGGAATAGTCTTCCTATCCAAATTGTTATTATTCAAATGAACTGCTAATTAGTAAAGCTATGTACATTAAGTGAGAGCAGAATTTAAAGATGAGTAATAATATTTTGAGATAAATGGGACTGGAAGGAAATTTGCATGTGCTTGGAAATGAAAGCAGAGTTTAGAAGAGAAAGAACATGGAAATTTATGCAAAGAGGAGTATGACAAAAGTGTCGATGCAAATGCAAAGAAAGTCAATTCTTACATTTCCTTATTTTCTTATTTCAAGTTTTTTCCGACCACTCTCCCATTCCTTTAGCACCTGAGCGTACATGATTTATAAAAATTCATACAAATCTTCGTAATTTGAAAGGGTTTTTCATCATGTGTACCAACCTCAAAAACATCCGTAAGAATAAATCTACCCATGGACTAAGGAATAGATATAATGATAATAAACTTCAAAACTATAATTTGCAATAACTCATCTTCTATGAGGTTTTAATTTGAGTTTTAATAGAAATAAAACAACAGAAAGTTAGTTGTAAGAAAAGAAAATATTTTGTGAACTTGAAACAAGCTTCAGACTCTTTGATTGATTGCATCAACAACCAAAAATGACAAAAATCAGAAAAGCTATGTTTCCTTTGACTGTAGGAGCTGTTATCACAATTATCAAGCTCATACCCATAACACCTGTAATAAGTTTTTTCTCTTTGAATACTCCTATTTTTGGTCAATTCATACATTTGTAGATCAGTAAAACATTGTTATCATATAAAAACAACGTTTCAAGTGCTTTTGATGAACATATTGGAAAAGATTTTTTGAATATTTTTTTGAATCAATTAAATTTTTTGAAAAATTTTGAAACAAAATTCGAACATTCTTCTAATTCTAAACATTGCAAATCTACACAACATTTCAATGAATAAAACTAGAAAAAGTACAAAACAGCAGTAATTCATCAGTCATTAAGTAAGCCATCCTGTGGTATAGAGGACTGTAAGTTTGATTTTCACCTGGAACTTATTCTTTATTCCGATCCATGCTATTAATATATTTACTCACTGCTGAAGAGTACCTAGCCTGAATTTAGTTGCAATAAAAAGGAACAACAATTAAGATGAAGGTAAATAGTAGTGATTAATAATAATTCATTTATTAAAAATAAACCGTAGTACAGTCATCCCTTATCATTCAAAGGGGTTAGAGATGCCAGGGATTCACAAGTGTAACCGGGTTTTCAACTATGATCACCTCCAGATTTATTTTGTCCGCAAAAATCATTTCTAGTTGATAATTTTCTAAAATCTCTCATCTTATTAATAACACAAAGATTATGATGATAAAATAATAGATTACAAGTTCCAGACGTTTTCATCAACATGTCACTATTGTTAATAGTCAGAGGTAGTTGCTTGCTTTACCATAAATATAAACGCATTTATGATTTCCTAAAATTTCTACACTTTGTTCATACTGTACAGTGTATTTTCTGTGATGCAATTTTTTGAGGTGCACCACAAAACTCCCCAAAATAGTTCCATCAAATTCTTCTCGACTGAACTGTGATTGGAAAATCTGCGAATGGCAAGGGTTTACACTGTCTTTGTTAATTGCATTTTAAATTTTTCAGATTCAGAGCATTATTAAATATCATTGGAAAAAATTTTAGAAAAAAAAAATTGAATTGATATAAATTTTTCAGGATTTTATCTTCATACACCTTTCAATTCAAACTGATATCCATTGGATGTCACAAAATTGGATAAGGATACTTATGTGAAAAATAAACATTACCACAAAGGTTTCATTTTACAAAGTAACATTTTCATAAACAAATTAACCAATCAATGAATAAGTTCCATAAGTTTTATTTAATTCCATCAGTTCAATTTCAGTAGATTTTTCAAATGTTAGTATACTTGGTGCAAAGAATTTTCCAACTGATTGAAATTGGTTGATTTTTTTTTTGTAAACAAAATTGAAAAAAGCAAATAGCATTTTTATGTCAGGAAAGAAATTTATTTCTATATAAGATCTTTCTCCAATTCTTCTATTTTATGATATAAATGTTATCAAAATGGAAAATAAAAAAAATCCTTTATGAAAATTCAATAATTTCTTCGAGGGTGGGTGTAAATTTCACGACAATTCCCAAGAAACCGACAAACTTCTGAGAATAAAAAACAGACTAAGCGGAAATTTTTCCCTACTTTTCCGACTTCTATCTTATTTATTTTACAATTTCACATACAAAAGATTTTCAAATGAATAAGAATGAGCTTTTATTTCTTTATTTTTCTCTCTTCGGAGTCGAGTTTTTTTTTTTGTTTTTAAAACGGGCGAAATTTTCCATGCCCCCACCAAAACAATTGGAGAAAAAAATATATTACGAACTTGGGGACCGAATTATTGATAACGTGGCCATAAACAATAAAACGTGTCTGAATGAATGTATGAAATACGAGTAAAGTACGATTGAATACGAAGCAGTCATTAAAAAGACTGAGTTAGTCACTATTTGTTCAAGTTATTAATGGAAATAAAGCTTCAGACACTTACAAGATGATCCGATGTATAAACTTTGATGGTTTCTGTATTTGAAAAAGATCGGATGGATACGGATTAACTGCGATAATCTGTTTGATTGCTGAAGCGGTGTCGTTTCGCTAGGTTTTCTTTTAGGGGAATGGACTAAAAGAGTCAGGGCTGCCGCTGAGTTTTTAACGAATGTACCAAACGCTTGAGCCGAATTGTACCAAATACTTTTTTAAAGGTACCAAATAAAGAAAGAGATTTTAAATACTTAGAAATTTTTCAAAAGATATCAATTGATCAGCTTTCATTTGTACTTATTATTTTAATTGAATTTTTCTTTTTACTTCTTCAACAGTTTTCGAGACAGGGTTCACTAAGTGAGGTTTATTAGTGCTTGGTAGGAAAAGTGGAAAAATACATATTTTAATATTTCACTAGACTATTATAAAAAAATTTAAAAAAAGGATTCGTAAGGAAATTACTAAAATGTACTGAATTTTTCTGAGCGAATACTGAATGTCCAACAAGGTGTCAAAAGTACTTATTACATACAACTGTAAGAAGCGACCAGGGTTACAAAATACTTCTTCTCAGACATATCCATTCCTGCCTGGAACAAGCTATCAGATGGCACAATTTCTCCTCCAAGCATGAATGTATTTGAATCAAATCCTCAGAAGATCTCGGACACAGAAAGTTTGAGTATGAATCCCACTAGAGGGCCTACACTTGCAGTCTCGTGGCAAATTCAACCTCCACTTAGTAATTCAATGTTGAACATTTCCTAAATTAATCTATTTTACAATTAAGTTGCAGTGAGTTCGATCCTCACAGGACGGCCCATTCTTGGAGCTTGGTGTCATATATAGCCGATACTTGGCAATTAAATACTGAATATTCCCTAAATGATGTTTTAGATTAGTCCATCTTACAAGATGGAAGCTGAAGATGAAACCTGGTCGAGAAATTAAATCTGTTCAAAATACACCAATGAAACCAAAAATTACAGAAATGCCTTGAAATCTCTAAATATTTTGGAGCAGTAAATTTAACTGAAGAGACAATGAACAACCTTATATATTTATCTGATGTTTCAAATGTTGCATGAAAACTAATTTCTAAATCAGTGAATACTTAAAAGCAGGGGCGGATTCAGTAAGTGCAAAGCCCTTGAAATTATTTGGCCAATAGCATAGGCTACTTTTGTTACATAGATGATGTGACACTGTTTAAAGGCCATGCAATAAAACAGAACAGAGAAAGCAAGCGTGTAATTACTCATCGAGATGACTCTGACTACAACCCATAAGCCCAACATCTCGGTCGATATATTTTGGGGTTCATGTTAATTTTCACGTCGTAAATTATAGGTAATGGTAATCCTTGGCCTTACATATGTAAAATGTGGTAGTTGAATACAACTTACTAAGGCTCCAATTCCCAGATGCTATAGAAGAGTTCTAAAAAATATATCTCTACAACATATTGATTGGGTATTAATGCAATAATGAAGTTGAAAGCTATTAGCTTGTTCCTGGCCATGATAGCAGCAAGTAAAGATGCATGGACATAGGTGTCCACAAGGTAAATGGAGGGTGGGCAAACAGAGTGTTTTCCCCAGATCAGGATCTTCTAGATGAGGGTGTTTGAAAGCTGGAACCTCATAGTCAATAAATTATAATGGTTCAGTACATTTGTTTTATGAAAGCCAAACTTGATGCTCCCATATAAAAAGGTTGTATCATTATTCACTTGGGATAGGGTTCCACTAAGATTCATTCTGAATACATCTACTCACGTTCCCTCATACCTAGAAATATATCCTTTAACCAATCTGAGCACAACTTTTCCTGAGACACTTTATAATGATCAAGTAAATGACTTAGCCCACTCAGACAAAACAGCTAAATTTCATCTTCTAAAGACCACATGTAGAGATGACTGCTTCTTAACACACACACACACACACACACACATCTTTGCATGCGCAACAATATACATATATATTTTATCACAAAGGCTAGTAATACCAACTCATCTTCTGTTAATAGACAATTACATACAAAAGACTCTCTATACAAAGTATTCTTGCTAACTTATTCTCTATTGACAGACAATTGTAGACACTCTCATACAAGTTACATAGAAACATTTCTACTTCTTCAGAGCTCTCATTTATTAATGATTCACATGACAATAATTAGTTAACCTATCAAACATTTCACAAGTAGTAACTTTAGCAAACTCATTATTCAACCATTATATTTTAGTTTCAATAAATATCTTGTTATTTCTAAACCAATAAAAATCTTTTTGCTTCTCATTCAAACTTCAAGATCATCGTGTATTCATTTCTTTTGATCCCTTCACCTTTCTGTCATTCAGTCAATTTGTTCCATTGTTTTACCTACATCAAGTAAGCGTGGCTATTATACACATTAACATAATTGTAATACACTATTTTCAGTTGGTGAGGTGGGTCAATTCTAAATCAATGGAGTCAGATCACTCATTGATAAACTATCACTTGACCACAATGCTTCCACAAGGTGAATGACCTTTGAATTCCCTCGAGTTTATCTCATTCCTCTTGTACATAAAGGTGTACCAACTGTGAACTATTGTCTAACCTGGGTGTTATCCATGTTATCATCACTTTCTTATCTCTAGATTTAAAGGTCCTGAAATGTTGACTCTGAGAAATGCTGAAGCATACATTTTGCAAGAAAAGGATTATCTTCCAGTTCTTGCTCACATCTTTTCAAAATATCAATCTGCACACTGAAAATAAGGTTTCTCTCCAAATCAGAATTCAGACATACTTTGAAAATTTAAGGTTTTTCTCCACAATGCAAATATAGATACTTTCTTTACTTAGTATTCTTGTGAATATATCCACCAACAAATAAGATTTCTCCCCAGTGTTTGTTTGCAAAAGTTTCTGCAAAGAAGAATTCAGGGTTGTTGTGCAATTTGTTTTTTTTGTTAAAAGATGGAAAGTATCCAACAGGGCCTCTGAAAGGGATGCGCAGTTGATGTCTTGCACCAAGGCCCAGAGGCTGGGTGGGAGATATAGAGGATCAACAAAGGGAACCCATGAGAATCTTCGGTAATGCTTTGTATCAAAACCCTAAAGTTGATATGATATATCTATTAATGAATTAGGTTGACTCTATCATATGCCGGTTGGTGAATTTAGTATGGTGTGTTAAAAAGGGTTGTCGAAGATGAAAATTGGATGGCTAAAATACAGAGGTGTTTGTGCAGTGTGTAGGAGGGGGTGAGAACACAGCTTTGCCCTACCTTATAAATACTCTTTTTGGTGATCCTGCCTCTTAATATTATCGTTAGATCAACTAATATGATTATAAATTCATTGCATTATTTGAAACTCTATTTGAAATGACTTCCTGTTGTTACATAGTGAATGTGCCATTTGGCATAGATAGCATAAATAGAATAAACGATTAAAGAAATGAGCTGCTGCTCCAGCTTACCAGTGGGCAGTTTGGCACCATGTTAAGGCAGCTTCCCATTGTTCACTGATTCTTCTCTTGCAGCAGCCCATTTCATAACTTGTTCATTTTATTTACACTATCTAGGCCAAATGGCAGATTCATTGTATAAAAACACAAGGTCATTTCAAATAAAGTTTCAAATAACATAAGAGTGGGATACACAGTGAGGATCAAACTCAATACAGTAGTAATAGCTTGTGTGACTAGCATGCTATCTCTTGCTTCACAATGATAATAATGATAATAGGACAGTGCTAGAAATATAAGATCTGACCCTAAATGTTAACAGTGGACTAACAAAGGAGGAGGGAGGAAAAAGCAAAAGAACAGAAAAAAAAAACCCAAATGGTAGCAGAGATGTGAACCACAGCACTGATGTGATAGGTGAGGGAGAGATGAGCTGTAGCCTGAAGACCTGAGGAGACTTACTGTCACTCTGCCTTCAGTAATAACCACGGGGTTACTAGTGTAGAACTGTAAACCACAGTATTGCTGTGGTCTATGAGAGTGTGGAGAGGAGGGCTGGAGACTTGAGGAGACTTGCTGTCACTCAACCTCCAGTGGTAACCACCAGGCAACTGGTGTGAAATTGCAAATTATAATAATTATTCCATAATGACTCTTATAGTTGCTGGCACTCTTGAACTACTCAAGAAAAGGTCCAGGGATTTTATCAACATACTGGGAAAGCCCAAGATATTTGAAATTCCAATTATAGCTCTCATCTCCACTGCACACAGGAAATTTTTTGTCAGTATGAATATATGTACCACACCCAGCACACATCACTTTATGTATACATAGAAGTATGTTCATGAAAGTGTCGTATCATCTGTATATGTGAAAACCCTGCGCCCCTTTTTTTTTCTAGCCCTGACTGTCATAACCTACAAGGTTGCGAGCCTTAGATTTCTGGTTGAGACGTGGCTGGTAACTTTCATAAAATGAAATCAGATAGTAATAGTAATAATAATAATGAAAATTCTTTTCATGATGATTCTTTTCATATCAAATTATACTATTTTTCATCATTTGGGGGGGATGAGGGTACAACTTATACTTATTGCCTCAGAATCAGTACCTATCTTTACAGATTCTGATAAACAGTATCTTGTACTATTTACATATTTTTCAGACTGAGATGACTGCAAAGAAAAAGATTATTCAATTTTACCAATTTAACATTTGAACAGGTTTTACAAAATTGCTATCTCTTGTACTTTTTGAAGAAAACAAATGAAAAATAGATCATCATTGTAAAATCTAAGGCTTCCATTTGGGTGAATCCGAGTTATGCTGAAAAGAAAAGAGAAACTTTTTACAGCTGTCTTCTGAAGTTTTCAACGATTACCTCCCTTAACTTTTGCTTTTTAAAAAACATTTTGCATCGATCAGAAACGGTGAATATCTTGAAATTTGATTTAGCAAAAAAACAAACTTTAGTTTATTTGAGATTTTGCTGTTTTTCTTTTTTCTTGGATGCTACAGTTCCTCGGGGAAAATAAATCAGACGGAAAAAAATAGAAAGAAGTAAGTATAAAGTTCTCCCAATCTTTTTGTTTACAAAGAATACGAATTTTGCAGACTTTTTTTTTACTCAACGAAGAATCCGGAACTTATCTAATTCTGAAAATGTAAAAATATTTCACCCTGTTGAATATAAAATTTATCTGCACTTTGTAAATTTCATTTTAGAAAACTTATTTGATAATTTTTTTTTCCTTTAATCGAATCAAATTTTTTGGCAGTCCTTTAATGAAAAGAAAATCTGTACCAATTTGGAAACTGCTTGCCCTCAAGCTTTATTCAACTCTAAAAAAATTGTGTTTGCTTGCAGCAAATCAAAAAAGCCCCATAGGAAAAAATATTGGGTTATAATCCTCGGTTCGAATAGTCCAAGATGCGATCCGAATTCCGATGTACTATTTTAAAAAAATGGCCATTTCCGGTCAACACCGTCTATAAAAGTGGCTGTTTTGGGGATAATATCGCCTATAAACTTCTGGATAATCTCGGTAAATTTGGCTACAAAAGTGGTTATTTCTGGGTGACTTCGGCTTTTAAAGTAGCTGTCTCTGGGTGATTTCGGCTTTAAAAGTGGCTGTTTTCTGGGAAATTTAGCTATAAAATGGCTATATAACCTTGATTTTGGCTATAAAAATGGCTATCCAATCTCAGCTTTGACTATAATAATGGCTATCCCACTTCAACTTTGGCTATGAAGATGTCTCAGTTCAAAAGTAAAATTAAAAATTTTAGAGCTTTAAACACTAAACATTTCCCATTATCTGTCAAAGTAAATAATGCAATTTTCTTCACTGTTTTTTTTCCTGTTTTACTTAATGGTACAATGTGTAAATTTTCTTTTGTTGGGGACATCAGTTATATACCATGTAACTGTGTAACAAGACACCCCAGCAAATACCACCTCCCTCTTAGCTATGATTATAATATATAGCTTATGTCATATGTGTGGTATGTAATTTCATATAGGGTTTTATCATAATGTATATGGATGTTATTTTATATACACATCATTTAATCTCTTGAAAATAAGGGTTTACTTATGTAGGTCACCCCCAAAATGTAGATTACAATGAGGGATTAGTAAATATAACAACAGGTCTGCTGTTTGTGTCATTTTTATATATATATATATATATATATATATATATATATATATATATATATATATATATACACACAAGTATTCACTTTTAGGGAAGGAACTAAAAATGTTGAAGGAATGAAAGGATATAACAGTAATTGTAGACTATGAGTTCGAATTTGGGAAACATTTGTGAACAAGTAGAAAAGCCTGTTTAATGATGGGAATGATAATAAGAATATTCCAGCATATGAGTAAGGAAACATCTGCACCTCTGTACAAATCCTTACACACCTAAGATATGCAAGTTTAGTCTGGGTACCATACAAAACAAAGCACTTTGAATTGATAAAACAAATTCAAAGGAGAGTCACAAAGCAATTACTTGAAATGGCAAATCTAACTTATTGAGAGCGTCTCAGTAAACCGAACTCGTAGATATGATAGAAGTATATAAAATCATGAATGAAAATTATAACAAGAAGTGGGAAGAAAATACACAAAGCACAGGAAATGAGAGGAATAATCAGAAAATGTTCTAACAAATAGTAAGGCTGTATATACAAAAATATAGTTTCAATGTCTATATAGTGCAGATATGAAATAGTCTGAGTAATGAAATAGTGTGTTCAAAAAAGGTGAATTCTTTCAAAAACAGACTTGGTAAATATTGGAATAAATTAGAGATTTTATCCAAGTATGAATCCCCTATAAACATTTGGAAGTCATGTGGAAATCTAAAATGACTCTTGGAGTCTGAATAGGATTCAACATGAAATCTATGCAAGAAAATATCACTAAGCCAAGCTATGCTATAACTCAATAATCATAGAACAGAATGATATTTTAAGGAAGATTTTATATGAAGAGTAACATGTGGTATGGTACTCATAGTTAAGGCTGCTAAAATATGATGTTACTATGTCTTCCTTTTCATCATGGGAGCAACTTTGATTAAGCTAAAAAAAAAACAACTAGTGATTTGTTACTGAAGTATATATATATATATATATATATATATATGTACGTAGTCATAATATCCATTCCTGGTGTGAGCAGTGAGATTTAACTAGAAGTTTAATGATAGCAAGATTATTTCCATTCTATGCAAAGCTATGGATTTCCATTCTCTGCAGAGCTCCTGAGATTCTCCATTGGTTTGGAATCTCATAATTTCTCATAATTCTTGTAATTTCTTTGGTCAGTACAGTACAAAAACAAAACATACCTCTATTCATAAAGAGCTCCACTATGGCTTTACTCCCTTAGTAACAAACAAATATTGTCATGTTGACCTATCACATGACCTATCATAACATTAAATTACATTGAATTGTTTCTTTACATTGATTCAAAACAAAATAAATCAATCTTGTAAGAGTCGATGTTTTCCTTGGCTAATTTGTTGCAAGGGAGGTAATTTGATAAATTCTTAATAATCCAACCTCCTGACTTTTAATAAATATTCATTTTGAAAGTGTATGG
Organism: Thysanoteuthis rhombus; assembly: GCA_963457665.1. Lineage (NCBI taxonomy): Eukaryota > Metazoa > Mollusca > Cephalopoda > Oegopsida > Thysanoteuthidae > Thysanoteuthis > Thysanoteuthis major. The sequence continues at coordinate 58,376,600 of OY735214.1, read as the reverse complement.
TGGCATTTTTTTATGTGTCTGTACCTTAGAGGTGCATGTATTCTTTTAGTTTAACTTTTGAAGGACATCTGGTCTCCCCTTGATATTCTCAGCCACAACAACATGGGAATCAGTATACACAGTTCTCAGTCAGGAATGCTCACGTTCCAAGCGATCGCTGAGATAGTATTTCTCCAACTAAAAAATTCAAACAGAATAAACACGTTTGAAACTATTTTTTTCTGAAATACTGTTAAATCATTAATCATTTAATTGGATCTAGTAATATGGTTCTGTAATTTAGATTATGCTTTTTTTTATGATGAATAAAAATCTTTTCACTCGTTGCTGTCAATAAATGTTTTTTTTTCTCTTCATTCATGAATTCTAAAGAAAGCCTCTCTAAGTATACAGTGGAAGGTTGGTGCAGACTATCCTTGTCATTTTTTCTCCATGTTTGAGAATTCTGTGAGAGTTGCAATAAAAATATGTGAAACAATCAAACAATAGTTGCATGATGAAAATAATATTATTCCTAGTCATCAGAGGATCAGAGTAATTTATTTCAATTATATAATTCATCTTAAAGAAAGAATTCTATTTTATCATATTATAGAGGTAAAAAAAGATGATAAGAATATTGAAAATATGTGGACGCATTCAATTCAAATGACTTTTACGGAGAGGAAAAAATTCTCTTTTAAGCCAAAGAAGAGACAATGAAATTCAATTCATTCTAATCACGTAACAACAATAGACTTAGTAGTGCTGGTGGTTCTAGCTAATAGTCTTTCAAACCCGTATAAGCAGAATTTACCCCAAATTTTTATTTAAACAGAATCAAATCTAATTGTTCCTAAACAAGATACAGATAAGACTCGGATTCCATAATTTTACCTGCTGTGTTACTCCACAGGTGAACGAATGTAGCAAAACAAAAAGTTCCCAAGTGAGTCTCACTGGCAGGTTATCTACGTATCTTGCATACAGGCTATTTGAATGGAGCTATAAGGCAGAAAATTTAAGCATTTACTCTTCATGTCCAGAAAAAATTGTCATTTGTTTTTAACCCCGCCCCATGGATTTTTAACTGAAAAGGAGCTCAATTAACAATGTAAGTTTATACTAAAGTCGTCTCTTTACGTCCAGCTGTGTTCATGCTTGTTTTTTTTTCTAACTTGGACTTTTTTTTTGCAATCGCCCGCTCAACAATGGTGAGAGAAGTAACTTATTCATTGATCACCAATTTTTCCAGTTTTTTAATTGATCAGCCACAAGAAAGCATGCTGCCAAAAGATATTTGTCACATGAAAAGTTTTCTATGAAACGTCTAAATGAATAATCTGCTGTAAGCTGATTGTGTGTGGATGATACGGTATTCAATAAAACAAGTGGACTCATGATCAACTTATTGGAGTTTTTCAGTTTATTTACCAAGCTTCTGTTGCATTTGTTCAATTCATAATAATGATGTTTGTTGAAAAAAGGTAGGAATAAAGCAGCATTGAGCTACAAAAAAACTAATAAATGATTTTGAGGGGATTACAAACAACCACAGCTTTGAAAAAGAAATAAGCAGTTAAATGTAGTCTTTCAAGTGTTGTCTAAAGAAACAGGAAAAACACAAAAATTTTCCAAACCTTTCCCTAATATATATGCAAGGTAATAAATCAGTATTTTTTCTAGATTCAAAAAACAAAAATTGAATAAATTCCCTTTCAAATAAAACGCTAGATTTTTGCTGTGCAGAAAATATGAAGATGAGAAGTTATCATTCCTATTTCATTTAATTTGTTTGATGCAAATAGACTCTTGCTGGCCTAATGTTACAGAGCAAATGATTTCCTCAAATTTTCATCAATGATTTAGTGTCTTTTGTTTCCTATAAATAAAACTTTGGCAGAAGTGGAACTTCTTTCATTCAAGTCATATTCCATTTAATCATGTTTGATGGACAGTAATAAATTTTTTTGTTTATAATGGAACATGTATTATTGGATATGTTACCTTTCATTCAAAAACAAATTGAATTATTATAATTCTATGATTGCAAAAAAGGCATGAGTCTCCTGTTTTCTTTAATGATAATTCTTTTTTATTTACAGATCCAATTATGAGGAGGACAACAATTTTGAAATTTTAAGACATGCAAAATCAGGCCAGAAAAGATGTATTCTTCCGATGTGCATGGATTTTGAGAAAGCTCATCTTTAAATAACTACATACAAGTACATTAAGGGAACAGGCCTCAGTTTTGTGAAGCCTGTACATTCCAATTTTACTGAAGTAAACATGCAAAAGCAGAATGGGAAGAAACCATATTCTTGTAATGTGTGTGGATCAGCATTTTTATATGATCATCATTTGAAAAGACACATACGAACACACACTGGAGAGAAACCTTATTCCTGTACTGTGTGTGGGTCAGCATTTTCAGTTAATTTCAGCTTGAAAAGACACATGCGAACACACACTGGAGAGAAACCATTTTCTTGTGAAGTATGTGGATTAGCATTTTCAGATCGATCCAATTTGAATGTGCACATGCGAACACACACAGGAGAGAAACCATTTTCATGTCAAGTGTGTGGATCAGCATTTCCAGATAGTTCTGGTTTAAAAAACCACATGCGAACACACACAGGAGAGAAACCCTACTCTTGTCTAGTATGTGGATCAGCATTCCCACAGAATTCAGCTTTAAAAGTTCACATGAGAACACACACAGGAGAGAAACCGTACTCTTGTTTAGTATGTGGATCAACATTTCCACAGACTTCAGCTTTGAAACTTCACATGCGAACACACACTGGAGAGAAACCCTTTTCCTGCAAAGTATGTAGAGCAGTATTTTCAAAGTGTTCCTATTTGCAAAGACACATGCGAAAGCACACTGAAGAGGAAGTATTGGAAAATATGTAGATGAGAATTTCCATGGGGTTCCAGTATAAAAATGCACGTGAAAACACTGTAAAAAGACTCCTCCCCAACCCACTTTCCTCAAGTGTATGGATGAGCCTATTCAATGAGTTCATCTTTTGAAATACAAATATGAATGCATACTTGAGAGAAAATATTTTGCTGTAAAGTGTTTAGATCTGTATTTTTATTGAGCTCAGATTTTGAAGTATACATGGAAGCGCAATTTGGCCAAAAAACCTATACTTGTGAAGCATGTAGTTTAGCATTTTTGCATGGAGCAAATGTCTAATGACCCGTATGAGCACACAATAAAGAGAAAACACATTATAGGGAATTGTATGGATCAGGATTTCCATGGAATTCACTTTTATTATTTCATATCCTGACAACACTGGAATGAAATCTATTTATGCAAAGTGTGTGAATCAGCATTTAAATAGTTACATGGTTCTACTTTTAAGAATACACATACAAAACACATAGGAAAGAGTTCTTTCATTAATGTATGGATCAGCATTTTCTATACATTCCAGTTCAAAAAAATACTTATGAAAACATATTGAAGTGAGAAAATAATCATGAAAAGTGTGTAGATTGGCATTACATTGGGTTCAAATTTGAAAGCACATGCAAACATATCTCTATCTATATATATATTTACACAACTGTTAACTAGTGTAATCATAAATAAATCTGTTTAAGTGAGTAACTGAAATTAACACAACATGCTGATGTCATCTGCGTGTGCAGATGCTACATGGACATTTACTCAGGTATCCTTAAGTGCTTGTAGCGTCCACATGCATAGATGATATTGCCAGCGCATTGCATTATTTCTGCTTTCTAGTGTAAATATTCACACTAGACCTATATTTATTGAACTTTCTCCGTGTAGAATTTTGTGCGACTCATTTTCATCCTAATTGGATTGTGATTAGCTAATACTTTTTGTTAATTTGTATTATTTTCTCTGATTAAAGAGTCTTCTTTGTTTTTGAAAAATATATACAGAATACATAAACTTACTAAAGATCCTGCTTGATTGATAATATCAATGCATATTATTGATTATTTATTCTCTGCAATTTTTTTAAATATCATACACATTTACTCTTACTTATTGTGCAATATTTGCTAAAATCAATGATGGTTTTTTGTAAAACAGACCTGCAAAGTTAAAAGCCTACGGAATTTTGTGAATCCCTGATAACATTGATATGCATTTCTCTTCATTGACCCCCAAAATGAAATATGTGTTAAAATGTTTGAAACATTTTCTTCAATGTCAATATTGATGGAGTAAAATTATCAATTGTCCTGAAATTTTTTTTACAGAACATTTTCATGCTTTATTTATCAAAATAAATTTGTTAAATTTATTTTTGTTCAGGTTATTTTTATATAAGCAAGACAAGGGCTAGTTGGACCCCGGGGCAGGTTCGGCTGCAGACATTATTTTTAAAGAGGGGTTTTCAGTCATTTTGGTCACATGGCTAAGTCAGATAATTGCCTGCTTTCTTGGACCAAAAATCTGGCGCTTTGACGTCACAGAAAAAAAAAGAGAGGCAATCTGTTTACATGATAAAAATTTTGGATGGTTCGATCAGAATCTAAGTCACTTGGAGAAATGGAAAAAAGTGTTGCAACCATCTTCAGTCTCCCTTACTACAAAATCAGATCATTCTTTATAATAAAATTGAAATTACTCTATTTTTTCTATTTCATGAATTATCATAACATTATTATAATTTTTGACTATCTTTTATTATGATAGTAATTTTTCTAGTTGTTTTTTTTTCTCATTACAACTTGAGTAAAGCCATTAATCTACCATAAAGAGTTAATAACACAACTTGGAAGTAAAGAATTAACTCTCTGGGTAAATAATCTCTTTCCATTTGTTCTGTGGTCTAAGGAGAAATATAATAAAACATTTTTCACTGTGTTTGATTTGAATATATGTTTTCCCTGTGCAAAGCCAGGTATTTCTACTAGTGTTTTATAAATTTAAAAATTGGTTTTTAATAGAAAAGTCTGGGGAAAATTATATGAGTGAGATCCCGAACAGTTTTACACAAAAATGATAAAATCAGGACATAACACAGGAATACTATTCATGGCAAAAATCATGGAATCAGCACACTGTTCACCCAGCTTTTTCACTTCATTACGCATAAACGTGGGTTTTATTATAAGAAAGTATTAGATTTAAACAAGTTAGCTATATGTATAGGGAAAAATTATATGAAAGAGAAAATGGTTCTCATTTTCAACTCAGCACCCGAATATAAATAGAAATCATTCAAAATAATCAAAACAATGTTCTCAATGTATCCATATTGATATAAATATGTGAAAACCTACATAAAAAATCGTCTTTCCTTTGAGATTAGTTCATGATGGAGAAAAATGGTTTCTATTTTTGAATTCAGCCATGAAAAATATATAAAAATCAGTTGAAATAATCAAAATAATTTTTGATAACCTTAGGGCTGTACTCCCGAGTATTTATGGTAAGCAATGATAAAACACCTGACTTGATCATTTGTAAATATTGATTTTTATAGATTGGAACCGTTGATTACCTTTAGAATATAGTAAACTTCAATTTCACTAGGAAAAAGGGCTAAAAAAAAAAAAAAAAAAAAAAAAAAGAAAGAAAAGAAAAACAACAGATTACTCAATGCGTGAGGGACTGGGAAGTACTCCGATAACACAACCTGGATATACAAAAAAACAGATATGACGTGATCAGTGCTATTGAGCATGTACCCTGTGTAATGATTTCACATCCCTGAACCAATAACACCTGATGAAGACTGGAGGGTACATGGTCGAAAAGTTGAGAAAAAGTGAACACATTGACAAGGAAAATAATCAGACCATATCATAGGTAATTAAAATCGTATTAATTCTTATAAAATGATTCATTCATAAATTGAATTGGTTAATTGCATTCTAGTATGTGAAGCACAATTAATTGGCTAAATGTGGAACTGACTACACTGGGAATTAGACATACGTCATAAGTTTTTGTAATCTAAAATATTGATCGCGTTTGATATTAGCATTATTGTTTAGTCAAAGTAAGTTGAGATTGTAAATTAGATCTTTTCACAATCCAAGTTTAAAACATCTTCATTTTGTTTACAATAAAGATCTATTAAGATAAATTTCAAAATCTGGACCCAAAAATTGATCAGTTCTGAAGCACAAAGTTTTAGACAACATTGTATATATTACATGTCACATGTGACAGTTAACATGGATTTGTTCTTCTTACACAGAATACATTAATATGTAGTTTTAATTTGAACAAGGACACCATGATCAAAGTTTGATTTTATTCAATCAAAACGGGAATAAAAAGTAGAATTCAGACCTTTTTAATTATAAAAAGCACCACAAAATTTGAAGAATTCATTGTGCATGTTTTCAGTCACATCAAAATTCAATTTAATCATATCTTCAAGTCTTCAAATCACTTACAAGTAGGCAGTACTTAATCATCAAGTTAATCACTGATAAAGTATTTCAGTTTATATCAAAAGGGATCACAACATCTTTGAAAATTTACCTATTCCTGGGATGTGAGCAATAACTTAACAAAGACTCTTTCAAAATTATCTGCGACTTCAGATGACCAAAACAGAGAGATTACTGAAATAAGGTCTGCAGATTTTTCATTGGTCACCACAATTAGCTACAAAGGGGTCTGAATTCTACATCACCTTTCTTTAGATTAAAATGAATCATGATAACATTGAAAATTGAAAATGGGAAGTTATTGCTATGTTTCATTGATGTAAAAAGAACAGATACTACACATGAACCAAAGGTTGTAAAAGGTCGGACAATGAAACTAGGATAGCGCCCCCCCCAATCAAACTTTCAAAAAAGATATTCAACTATAGCAATATATCCTAAAAGAATGCTTAAATAATGTGGTAGATGCTGAGATGTAGAGATGGATAAAATGTCTTCCTTTTCTAGTTGCCTTCTACTAGAAGAACTCTTTCTATCAAGTCAAAAGGCAGTTTCTCAAAATAAATAGCAGTGAACAGCAGTCTTAATTTGTCAACAAAATAATAATTTGAATATACCGAAGCAGCAGGACTCAAGAAAGTTACCGACAGACAAATTTCTGAAACTGTCCTTGAAAAATGGCTGAAATGAATTTGATGAAAGAAAGAAGTTTGGTAGAGTCTACCAATTTAAATAATAAAGTTTATTTTGGGGAGAATTTTCTACCGATTGAATATACAGAAGCTGAATAATTCAGAGATTTTAAAGTGAAAATGTTTTTGCAGTTATGAGAAAATCTTTATTCTGTGGTGATTAGAAATAAATATTTATTTCAGTATGTCTCACACTTTCCTATTTTTATAGCGAGCACACAGCTGTCCCCAGACGAAGATGGCACCTGTTTATAAATGTGGACCAGTAACACAACTTAAGTAAGTCAAAGAGTATAGAACCCTTTTAACAACAAATGCTTGAAGTATCATCCCCCTATTTAGAGAATTTAATGTTGAGGTGTCTCATTGGTACTTGTGTTACCACGATATAGGAAACCTCAGAGTGCTGGTCTTCCTGCATACGAAAATGATGCCCGAAACCTACATATTAGCCTTATTTGATCCAACTTCAACTTTGATGGGATACAAAATCTTGACATTGGACATGATGTACGAATGATACATATCTATTCATCAAATGTGCACTTCAATATATAATAAAAAATTATTCTATAATCTGCATTGCAATTTTTTGCATGGACTTTTCACAAATGTACTAGTAATTCCACAATGCCAAATTTTCAAAAAGCATGGAAATGTAGTCCATCTATTTAAAGTGATACTTACGTTACATTGATATGTAATATATTTGTCAACTGATGAGAATTTATGAGTGAACAGACTACTGAAGTAATTTTTCAGAATAATGTGATTCAGAATAAGACAATGTCATTTGCAGATTTCAAAATAACAAGCTAAGGAAATTATTAGGATCAGATACTACACTTTTGTCATTGACGATTAGTTCTCTCTTCCCCATTGAAATATTGGTCAGTATTTTCCATTCCTCCTTAAAAAACTGGATAAGCAGTACACTTTATTTGCATCATTTCGTGAAGCCTATTCTAACTTGTATGGTAGCACAATGAGATATTTACTCAAAGTAACGTAAGTATCAGGTGCTGACCTCTACATTTGTGATCCTAATATCTTAAGCAAACCTTGACAGATTTTTGGATTAGTTTGAATTTTGGTGTAATTGATCATCAGTAGAAGTAAATCATTGACAGAAGGTATTTGAGAACTTTGAATATCGTCTCTGGATATTTCAAATTTGTTTCCCCAGAACTGGGAACAAACAATATGCAAAAATCAATATTGAACTGAAAGTATTCACTTTATTATTATAGCTAAATTGTAAATAGAAGCCTGTCTAGATACTTACAAAAATTTCACACAACTTTTTATTTAAAACTTTCTCCTAATCTAAGTATGCATGCATGTTTATACGGTTTCTATAGAGTGACGGACAGATGGAATGAAACCTCTCACAACGAGATATGCAGTGACCATTACCAAAAATCAAGAGAAATAACATGATAGAAAATTGTTGGGCAAAAAACGAGTCAAAAGATGATTCCTAAGGTATAAATCAAAGATTAAAGAAGAAATCCATATGCAGTGACAATCATTAATTGGTGGTGAGAAGTTTATGCAAAATGGATTTATATTGTTTATAAATAGTAGAAAAACATTACAATTGCAAGGCACAAAAGAATATCACTTTTCTGTCATAACAGTTTTTATATATTAAACTATAAACACTACTTCAGTACAACAGTACTTAAGCATTCTGTGACTGTTAACAAAAATTAGCACGAAACTTGACAAATATTTTTTCAATTCCTGATACAATTACAATAAGTTGAATTTCCAGCAAGAAGCAGTTTGCATATTCTTACTCAGAGATTTCTTTTTCTATCAGTGATTTTAAAATACATCTAAAGTTTTTTTTCATAAAACATAATAAGGCCCTATTACAAAATTTTCGATAAGTCTTTTTTACTATTCAGTAATTATGGAATCAGATTTAATAATAAATGACAAAAATCAAGCAAGAGTTTCGAACATAATTCTTTTCCAAATCAAAAGTCAACTCAAATTCCTTTTAAATATTTTATTGGAAATAAAATGTTGAAAAGATCTGTTTGAAATGTACAAAGGCATCTCATATTCAACTTCTTTGAAAGACTGTAATCAGCCACCAGAGTGACAGAAATGGGTTTGTGAACTAGCTGTATGGTATGTCTCCATAAGTAAATACTGAACACTAAAAAAATAAAAATCTCTATTTCCAGTCTGTGCAGTTCATTCAATGTAGTAGAATGATGGCCTTGAGATATGATTCATAAAAAAATCAACCAAAAATTTAGATGAAGGTGAGTAGTATTCAAAAAAAAAATAATAAAGGTCAAAAACACTTGATAAAGAAAAATTACTTTCGATTTTTTCATCAAAAATGATCTGATTTAGTAGTGACCCAATCATATGTCCACATCTCACCCCTCCAACACCTTCTGTCATTGAGGAAAGAGAAAGGGAAGAGAGAGGAAAAAGAGGGGAAAAAGAGAGGAAAGAGAGAAAAACCAAAACATGCTTGTCTTACTTTTAATGCTGCTATGAGCCGTTTCATCACAAAAAAGTGAAATATAACCAAAAAACACTGAAACTGATTTGATTTGATTTTAATACATGAGCCGATTGTAAAAAAAAAAAAACGCTGGCATCGAAATTATTTTTTCCTAATGTTTAGAAATGGAGATCGGTCAGATAATCATCTCTTTCAATTTCAAAGATTAGCCTAGTTTTTGCGGAAAAGGGGCCTGAACAAAGAAAAGGCTCAAGTATTAGTTTAGATTCAAAAGTATTTTGTCTACCTGATAATAGGTCAACACCTATGTGAGGATTTATTTCAAACACAACACTTATAGAAAAGATGTATCTTATTAATACCAATTTGAAAAACATTATCTGTATGCCAGTTGGAAAGGAAGATATTTGAAAAAAATTCAGTGTGCATTGAGAAACTTTGTAAATTGAAGAGGTTCATATCTTATCAGGAAATAAAATGTTTAGTTCATTAGAGATTAATCTTTTTGAAGCCATATTTTAGCTGAAATAAATAATATCTAATCTGATTATGTTGAGATGATGAATAAACCAAGAACACTGTTGTCATCTACCATGTCTAAGACGGATGTTTTAAACAAGAAAACTTTGAAAATGCGAAACTGAATACTTTAGGAAAAGATATTTCTCTTTTGTATTTTTATGATACTGATCCATAGATCTCAAAAGTGTATGGTTACTGCAGAATGCTTGCTCTAATTTGCTTTTCAAAATTCAAAATCTGTGAAAATTCTGATCAACACACTTCAAAAGAATATGGTTTCTTTCCAAAGCTTATTTGCATGTGTTTCTTTGAATAATGCTGATATACACTTTTCATGTGAATATAGTTCCCCTCTAAGGTGTGTTCACACATACGTTTTGAAAATGAATCTTCTGAAAATGCCAATCATCACATTTCACAAGAATATGGTTTTGCATCCATGTGTGTTAGCACATGTGTCTTTAAATGTCCACGCTGAGAAAATGCTGAATCACACATTTCACAAGAATATGGTTTATCTCCAGTGTGTGTTCGCATGTGTGACTTCAAACTAAAATTCCGTGAAAATGTCAATCCACATACCTCACAAAAATATGGTTTCTCCCCAGTATGTGTAAGCATATGCGGTTTCAAAGCTGAATTATGAGAAAACGATAATCCACATACCTCACAAGAATACGGTTTCTCTCCTGTATGTGTTAGCATGTGTGCTTTCAAATTTGAATTCAGTGAAAATGACAAACCACACACCTCACAAGAAAATGGTTTCTCTCCTGTATGGGTTCGCATATGAGTTTTTAAATTGAAATTCAGTGAAAATGCCAATCCACACACCTCACAAGAATGTGGTTTTGCTCCAGTGTGTGTCTGCATGTGTCTTTTTAAGGTTGAATTCAGAGAAAAGGCTTTCCCACATATCTCACAGCAAAAAGGTTTATCTCCAGTATGTGTTCGAGTGTGAGTCTTCAAAGATGAATTATGTAGGAATGATAATCCACACACCTCACAAGAATATGGTTTCTCTCCCGTGTGTGTTTGAATGTGTCTTTTCAAAAGTGAATGATGTGAAAATGCTGATCCACATATCTGACAAGAATATGGCTTCTCTCCAGTGTGTGTTCGCATGTGTATATCCAAAGCTGAATTGTAAGAAAATGCTTTCCCACAGAGCTCACAAGAATACATTTTCTCTCCAGTATGTGTTTGCATGTGTCTTTTCAAAGTCGAATTGCGAGAAAATGCTTTTCCACACACTTCACAAGGATATGGTTTCTCTCCAGTGTGTGTTAGCATGTGTGCTTTTAGATTTGAATTCAGTAAAAATGCTATTCCACACACTTCACAAGAATATGGTTTCCCTACTGTATGTAGTGGCATGTGTTTTTTTAAATTTGAACGCAATGAAAATGCTAATCCACACACCTCACAAGAATATGGTTTTTCTCCAGTGTGTGTTCGCATATGTGCTTTTAAATTCAAATTTCGTGAAAATGCCAATCCGCACACCTCACAAGAATATGGTTTCTCTCCTGTGTGAATCAGCATGTGTTTTTTTAAATTTGAATGCTGGGAAAATGCTGATCCACACACCACACAAGAAAATGGTTTTTCTCCGGTATGTGTACGCATATGTGTTTTCAAATTCAAGTTCCTCGAAAATGCTAATCCACACACTTCACAAGAATATGGTTTCTCTCCTGTGTGTGTTTGCATGTGTCTGTTTAAAGTTGAATTCAGTGAAAATGCGATTCCACAAACCTCACAAGAATATGGTTTATCCCCAGTGTGTGTTCGCATGTGAGACTTCAAAATAAAATTCCGTGAAAATGTCAATCCACATACCTGACAGAAATATGGTTTTTCTCCAGTGTGTGTTCGCATATGTGTTTTTAAATTCAAATTCAGTGAAAATGCCAATCCACACACCTCACAAGAATATGGTTTCTCTCCAGTGTGTGTTTGCATGTGTCTTTTCAACAGTGAACAGCGTGAAAATGCTGATCCACACATCTTACAAGAATATTTTTCATCAGTATGTGTCAGCATGTGTTCTTTCAACTCGGTCTTTTGCAAGAATTCTGAGCTACATACCACACATGTGTAAGATTTCTCAGTAGTGTTTGCCTGCATGAACATTTTCAAATTTGAATATCCTCTACATGTCGATCCATATGCTCTATAATGATTATGTCATTTTCTTGTCCAGGTTTGCATGTATTTTTTTTTTAAAGCTGAATACTGTGAAAATATAGAAAAGATATTGTATCAATGTGAAAACTGCATAGGGATTTAGTTTATTTTCAGGGCAATTCTTTGAATATCATTTCTCATATACACCCTAAAATGTAAATCAACACCATTTCAAAATTGTTTCATTTTTGATTCTTGTATTCAATATAGGACAATTACAGTCACATCATAGAATACTTATATATGGCCATTCAAAAGGTTCATAGCTTTTCCTCTGCAATTGATATCTGCAAATGAAAAAGAGGTATCAATGCAAATAGTAAACATATGTATTATTAGCAATTATAAAATCATACCAACTTATTCTGGGTTTTGGTAAACTGCAAAATATCATGTATTTTATGTTCAGTAAAAAAATAAAAAGATGAATAAAAATTATTCTGTCTATGAATTTGATTAAATTAAAAACGTTGAACAAAACTGTACAGGAAATTTATGACTTTTTTTGCGATTAACAACAAAAATACCTTTTCTTCAAATTTAGGGATAATCCATTATTTGTCAATGAGTGACAACGGAAATAAGAAAAATACTTTTTCACTTTTGGGAGGTAATCCTTCAACCACAACTGTCAGTGAAATCCGTCCAGAATCAGTAGGATTGATGACATCTGACATATATGCATGGACGTGCCAGTAATAATGTTACATGTTTCAAGTCATTGATTTTTTTTATTTTTCAATTTAAATCAGTATGTTTTTTTTTTTAAGCACCACATTTTTCGAGTGTACTAACACCGGAGTTGGAATTGTCATCATGAAGGCCACCATTTTCCCCCTGATGGTTTTAAACTTTTTTATCATCGCAAAGTGTTATATTTTATCTATTCATTCATGATGATGTGAAGAAAAAAAATCGAAAGCAATTAATGCTTGTCAAGACTTGATTCTGAACTCTTGTAACTCATGAAATTTTGATATTGTTGATTGATGAATTTTATAATGGTTATAGGCAACTGGTGCTACAGTTGTCGGCTCTTGAAGAGGCAAAATGATGCAATAATGCGTACGGTCATCCATAAAAGAAAATCATCCTAAGTTTTTCTTGATACTTCCCAGGCAGAGTTTGTTTTGATTTTTTTAAAATTTGATTCCACATCTTCAGTACCTTATCACAAAATATCAAGAGGGTTGAAAATTGTGGAAGAATTAAACAAGAATTTTCAAAAATGAATGATGTAAAAATCATCAAAGGATTTAAAGGAGAGGTGTTAATCATATTGAAAAAAATTTTTTTCGCAACTAATGTAAACAAAACATTTGCAGTAGAAATTTACATTCAAAAAATTCCCAATTCTATACAAGTAAAAAAATCAACTACCTATTGGATTTCAATAGAGTATTCAGTGTTAGGTATTTTTTTCAATTACAATTACAAAGTTTGAATATTTCAAGTTTCAGATCATCTAAACATGGTGTGTATGCATATTCATATCCCCTCTATGCTATTGATATGTAAAACACCACATGTTATCACCAAATTTTGTGGAAGGATGGACAATAGACCTCGAAAGTGATCATATTTTGGGATGGATTCATATAAAACTACCTCCTCTCCCTTAAAGTTTTATGTCTATATCAAATAATATTGCCAAACTTTTATGTCTGTCCACACAATATCTGGGTCAGACCTGTGCATAATTGACTCCCCTCTGTTGTAGTTATACATCCCTAGCATATATTGCCGATATTTCATGTCTGTCTAGATAACATCTCTAAAAGTTCTCAATCAACTCTTATGAAATTTCAAAGAAGAATAGTTTGAATTTTGGGCAGATCTGTGCATAAGTACTTTTCCTTTGTAGGTAACCTTTCAGCCATAAATAATGATGTATTTCCGAGTTATGAGCAATAAAGATCATTTGAAGCTCGAACGCCCCAAAATCCTAGACAAAAACTTTCTTGCCGTAATGATACTATGACATGTCTAATTAAAGATTGCACTCGATAGTAAATTTTTCACCAAAAGTCATGACAAGTTGTTCCAGTTATGGACAAAAACAGCTGATTTTTGCTACTTATAGAAAAAATCCGAAATGAAAAAAAATTCTGCAGTAACCGATGGTGTTGCATCATTTCTAATCATAGACTACACTTGCTGGCAAATTTCCAGTTAAAAATAATGACATATCATCCGATTATTCTGAGGGTGTTTTTGCCCCCTTCTCACCGAGGTGAGAGTTGACAATTTGGAGTACATTTTTTCCTAATCCTCAAGTACAATCACAGAATCCCATCAGTTTGTTTAACATACAAAACAAACATGATTTTAAAACGTCCAATACTGACTCTCGGATTTCACTGAAATATTTACTGAAAATAGACAACTTACTAAAAAATGTACAAAATTCAATTTCATCATAGGAATCTTTGTAGTATTAAAAGAAAGATTAGAAAAAAATATGAGATAATTTTGAACTCCTGAAGAACTTGGCCTCGTGGATTTGATAAAAGAAGAAAAAAAACGGACAAGAAATTGAAGAATTTCTTCATTTTGAAGGAAAAGAAGTAATATTTTTTACTTTAATTTATTCAGTCATAGATGAATATACCTCAAGAAATATATCAAATGTTATTCCAGTCTCTAATATTTTTCTATACTTACTTTCCAGGATGGCTGACACAATCGGCGACGATTTTCGAAAGATCGCCAATATTTATTTCAAAAGTTAAATTCTACAGTGTAATCAATAGAAATTCGTTTTTCTCTTAATTACCATAATTTGGACTTGGCTCTTCTTCTAAAGCGCAAACTAAAGAACACTTTTTCAATTTTTAATTACCAAATTTTAATAGCGCAAAAACAGGGTGTCGAAGATGTATCAAGTTCCGTGAGTCTTTTCCTGTACGTCTCATCTCCGAAATACTCATTTTTTGAAGGCGGAAAATAAAATATTGTAAATTGAAAGATCGACCGTCATATACTCTTTCTGCAAATTTATATTTATTTGTAAATAAAGAGATAAAGAGACTGCTATATTTCTCTCTATTTTCTTTCATCTGATTTGTCTTCCGTAGAAACGAATCAAAATGCATGCAACAGAGAAAAGTTGGGAAAAACATTTTGTTTTGAACGAATAAAGAGAACTTCACTTACTTCTAGTTAACTTTCCTCTGATTTGTCTTCCTTAGAACAAAGCAACATCAGGGAAAAACTACGAAATTTCAAATCGTTTAAGCCAGAAATCTTCAGATTTTCTCCCTTCAAAGAATCATTTGTTAGCGATCAAAACAGGAGAACACTGAGAGCGAAAGTCAAGGGAGGTAACTAAGGGTGTTGCTTATCTACCGAAATCAAAATACGAAATTCAACGTTATAAGCCATTAATAAACGAAATGACCTACCGGAATCAATATTTGTAAGATTTTAAACCATTATAGTACGAATGATGTTGCATAAAAAATATATTTATGAAATATAATTCTTGCTGATATACACTTATGCTCAAATATATTGAGTATTAAAGTTAAAAATAACATATTTCAAACTGTAATTGTCTGGTTTTTGCTTGTATATTCTCATATTGTAGGAATATGATTTATCACTAGTGTGTTTCCATATTTTCTTTTTTATATGAACTCTTTCCAATGGAAAATCTGTTTACTGGTCAAGGATATAGTTGCTCTCTAATATGTACGTAGGTGATTATAAAAATCTGTAACTCTTTAAAAATGCCAATCAACACCCTTTCGAAGAAAATGATTTCTCTTCAGGTGTATTTTCAAGTGAATATGGTATGAAAAGTGTCAAAATATGAAATTATGTGAAAGAAATTGAGAATCACAGTTTAAATGGAATTTCTGCTTGGAAAATAAGAAATGCAATGCAATATCTTAAACAGTGGTTTTCAACCAGGGGGTAATTCCCCTCTGATGGGGAGGATTATTGCATTTTGAAGAATGTGTAAATGAGCCTTGGGTGTTTGGTAAAATTGTCATGATCCTGACTGACCTATCTTTCATGGAATCTGACAATTGGATTACATTGATAAGATTATGATGGATATTTTTGTTGTGTTTATTTTTTCTCTTACTGTAACAATTTGGCACACATGATATGTGGGCTATCTCTGTATGCCATTCTAGATATACAAATAATATGTATGAACCTTCAGCAAAAATGTAGATCAGGAGGGAAATTAGTTGAAAAGGATTGAGAACAATGTTCCTTTTATTTTAAAGTGTTGAAATTCATCCTTTCCAGTGTTACAGCTTTGAGATTTGATCTGTTTAAATAACAAAATACAAAATTTGATGACTGACTTCCCTAACGAAAGCTTTTATATTCCCCCTCCCCAGTGTTACAGCCTTGAGATTTGATCTACTTAACAAGCAGAACATAAAATTTGCCAACATACTCTTAAATGGGAAACCTTTACTTATCCCCTCTCTAGTGTTACAGCTTTGAGCTGTTTGTAAAACTGACTATTCTGGAAATTTGATGTACTGCATTGGTCTTTATAATTTAGATAATTGATTACCTAAAAGATAAGCATTACTGTAAACATTGACAAGACATGCTAATTTTGTCCCCTAAAATTCAAACTTATTCTCAGTAGTTATGCCACATTCACATGCAAAAGTGTCACTCTTTCATGACTAGTGAATTGTAATATATCATAACTCTGTGTTATTATACTTTCTGAAAAATCAACATCTCACAAAAGAATGAATTTATCATCAGGATCTTAGTGTTATTAGTAAGAATATTGATGAAAAATCTGAGATAAAAATTATCTGTGCCCTTGAATTTTGAAAAGAGATATAATACACATTATAATTTGTATTTGAAAATTTCACCAAAATTTCACAAGCAAAACACGTGAAAATTAAAATTTACAAAAATCCAACATACATTGGAGTTTAATAAAATTTATGGTACTTATATAATAAAGGACAAATTATTCAAAAAAGAGATTAATAAAATTGAGAAAAAGCATTTTTTTAATCTGCCTCAATTCATTTGATGATTTTTTTTATTACTGCTAAATATTCATTTTTACAATTTTTGATTAATGTATTAATCAATTTGATTTTTTAAAATCTTGCTTTATTCTTTCACTTGCTATTTTGGATTTACAATTCAAGTTATTTCATCAAGAAAATTAATGAAAAGATAACACTGTCTTGAGTAATTTTTTCATCTATTTTTATTTTTCTTATCATTTTTCAATTGGATTGTATTTTCTTCAAAGGTGGTTATAACAAATGAAGTCTTGCCAATCACATCACTTCAGGTCATTAGGAAGGGACTGAGTTGCCCCCATTTTTTTTGTTTTTCAACACAGAAACCCTATTACACATTGTCTGGAATTGTTGACATGACCTGTCAACAACTTATATACAAAGGAGGTGTGGGATTTTACATGAATCCACCTCAGAATTTAATCACTCCTTTCATAGTCTATTGTCCATTCTACCATAAACTTTCAAGGAAATTCATTGAGAACTTTTTTGATTCAGAGATATTTTTCTGTCTTCTTCATATATTTATGTATACGCCCATGACTGTTCACTGAATATCTCGGACAGTTCAATTTCAATTAAAATCTATGAAATGGTACAATAGGGAAAACGAAAGAAAAGATCAAATTTTTGGTCTGATCCATGTATAATTACCACTCATCACACAGTAGGTTCAAAATGCAAAGTTTTGGAAATAGGCTCATATTGATAGATTGGTAAGTCATTTGATAGTGGTTGATGCCTTGTAGGAAGTGGATTATTACTAGAAAGACATATTTTTTAAAGTTTTAACAATATATAATACAATACATCTGATTCAATCTATATAAACTTCAACAAATGTGTCATACAATCCAATGATTGTACAAATGAATTGCAGCTATGCATTTTTTTATAACATTTTGTGGGCTGTGTATGTGTGATTTGATTTTGAACGCCAGGGTCTGAATGCACCAGCGGTCTAGATATGACATCAGTCACTTGTTCAATTGGAGAAGATTTTCAACAAAGAAATTAGAGACAGTTTTCAAAGTCTTCATTTTAGGCTTTTAAACACTCTTCTGATAAATTTCTTAGATCATTACCACCATTCAAAACAATCAATTCAACTCAGTAATATTTTATCCTGTTTAAAGTATGATTCAACTTAACCCGTTCTTTAGCCCCAAACTCAATTAGATTCTAAGAGACACAAAAATGCATTGGAATGTAGCCTTTGTCAATGTCACAATTGATGGCCCCAATAATGCTTTCAATTGACGGTCAAATACTTTGTATTAAAAGTGAGCTGAAAATCAATGTAAATCTTTTTTCTCCCAATCCCTCAATTGCTCAAGGAAACTTCTCTTCTTGGCTTCTTCTAGTATGACTTGACACAAAATAAAAAGTTTGGTACCCCTGATACACCATCAAAGGATTGGTGTATCAAAAGAACAATTTTTGATCAAATAGTATCTAGACATTTTCAGGGTGAATTGCATGAAAATGTTGATAATCCTAGATATAATCACAATTGCAAAAGACACCTAAACTGTTCTTTGGCCTGAAATTATGTTAAAGATCTGAGAGACACCAAAATGCACAGAAAATTAGCTGTAGGGTCAATCTTGAGATCCCATCAACTTCCCATTATACTTTGAAAATGCGCCAAAGAAGGCCAGTGTCAGAAACACAAGTTGAAAAGAAAAATTTTTTTTATCCAAACACCAAAAATACAGAAAATCTTCACATTTTGACTATTTTATCGATTAGGAAATAGATATTGATCATCAAAAATCAGCTAGTCTCTCACCAATAATATCTGATCTTTTGGAGAGAATAACCTGTGCATTTGAAAAGAGGAGTGAAGGAAATGTATTATTTTCATAACCAGACTCATTTTTGATATGAAAGCAGTTCTCTCCGTAGCTTATAGTAATAACAAGTGTATTTCCTTTGCATAATTTTATGTTTCTATTGACTGGTTTGAATCACAATGGACTTTCTGCAAAGAAGAATTGTACTAGTGTTAGTGAGATTCACAGAAATATACACTTTGAAAAACTATAACATAGCCGACAAGTAAGAAGGATCTGACAAACCCTGCCATTATGCAACAATATCAGCTCTTTTTCCGTTTCTCTTAGGTATCAATTCCACAGATCTTGTCCATCATGTTTGAGGAAATACTTTGAGATTGACTGACATTTGAAAAATATTCAAAAACTCTTTGTACAGTATCAAGCAAAGGATGATTCAGGATTTCAAGTTTTTTTTCTAAAATTTAGACATTTCTGGATATCAAACTTCTGGCATTGTGGTATCTTTATTTCAGCCATTAGGGATTCTGATCATTTTGGATTTCAACTTTCAATTTTATTTATGGGATTTCTTTTCAGAATCTTACTTTTTCCTCAAATACATTCTTCCATCTGGTTTTAAATTTTATGATTCTCAATTATGACTATATTAATCACACGTCTACCTACTAACAAGATAATCAAATTTTTACCAACTATTCCTACTGATTTTTAAGTTTATTACTTGTGCACTTTTTTCTGAAGGTTTAAATGATGATATAATAAAGTTAAGAAATATTTCAGATTTAAACAACCCATTTTGGTCATTGATAAAAGCTTGTAAATTGAAATGGCCTTTTATCACTTATGGTTGAAAAAAACTAGAAAATGTTATTTTTCACCCAGATGTTTATATTGGAGGGTTAAATTTACAATGTAAGATTAAATTGGTCCAATAAGTTGTGTCTGGCAGCATCCATGCTTGTTTTTTTACAATTTTAATGGTTTCCATCTGATTCACCAACCATGATTTAACGATAATACTTAATAAATAAATACATCATTCAGTTGTTGAGATATACAAATGACTGAGAAGATCAAAAGGAAATAAAATCATGAAATAAAAAAAATAAATTCAACAAACAATTTTGTTTTTTATCCAAGCAAAAATAAGTTTAGATATGAAAGATGTAAAGGATATCTTGTAATTTGAACTGGTTTTTGCCCAATAATTTTTCATGTCATCATTCAGCATCATTCCTAGATTAAAATGTTTTTAATTCGATTTCACTTATTTACATTTACTCTCCTGATGATGTATTGTAAATCATTGTTTAATTCTTGACTACGATTTACCTTCATCTTAATTTTTTCCGTTGGTTTTTCTAAAATCAGAAATCAAGCTGAAGGTAAATTATTCATTTTTTTTTTCATAGCCAATTCCATTTTTTCAGCTGTCAAATTTGATGCCTGAAAAATTGATTGTCCCAAAATACGATAAAAAACAGTAAAAATAGAATAAGAAAAAATAAAACGATCCAGAAATATGTTGTGTAATGAATGATCATTTTGATCAATGCATAATTGCAGTTAACTTTATGCTGGTTCTAAAACAGCTCTTCAAACTGCAAGATAACCAATTCAAGTTTAAGGTGTATGTTATCTAGAATCAGGGGGGGGTATTTCCCAATTTCAGACACCCTCAACCAGACAACCAAGCCAAGATTGTACAAACCTGAACTTGCATCCCAGCAGCAATATATAATCACCTCCTCCAGCATCTCCGACTATACAGCAGCTAATCCAAGATAATGATCTATTGTACATCTTGCTCCCAAGGCTGACATCGCAAATAACTAATGGGACAACATGGCAATAATCATATACAACAGGAAAATCATTGAATGGTTTTGCAAATAGTTCTTCTGGTCGATCATGTATATGATAAGTGCACTCACGCTGACGCGGGCAATGGAAGGTAGGTTAACATTTCTTGAAAGACCTTCACAGAACTCAGGGAAGGGGAAAAAAAACAAGAAAAACAATCCACATACATCCGAGAAGGTCGGTGATTTATTTGACTCTTGATAGTTTCCTTTTATAAGCCGCTTCTAGAATCTTCCATGACACTGTCAATTCCAACATGGATACTTGCTTCAAAAAATCTGAGGAAATTACCATGTCCAGGCGAAGTGTTATTGCTGTAATATGATCAGAGAATTTTAGTTGACTCCCACAATCCATCAACAGCTGCCAGTCTAGGGCTGAGGAGAGCTGGAATTGTCTCTGTTTTTGTATTGAAGAGGGGAGGGTTCTTACCAGTCCTGATTAAATTGATGGTTTTCCTCTTAGGATTATACATGCTTGGTCAAATGGCTGAGGTGACTGCTTCTGCTATTGCCCTAAGCACCTGGTCATGGTGCCACCGGTAACGCCCATCACCCAATGCCAAAGTCTATTGAATTGATCATCCCCTTGAACATATTGGGCTTCACAATATCTCATTCCCACCCTATGTGAAGAGATTTGCTGGGCTCAGTTCATTCTTCCTTTGTCTACACTTGCTTGCACCTCTTCTTGGAGGAAATGCTGTTGCTCCTTCACCGGGCTTTGTCAAACTGGGTGCTAGGATGATATCCCAGACCTTTTCTTTTTGCCACTGTCCCCACACCTTCTGCAGTGACTTTGGGGTCTCTGGAGTTTCTGTATTGTAGGGTCCTTTTTATATGAGAAACTACAAACTCTTCTGATAATCCCCTGAAAGGGAGTCGCAGTAGATTCATAGTGCCATATGAAACCGTCCTATGTAAACTCCCTCGCAGCCCAAGCCATCTTTGAAGATAACTGCTGATTTTTCACACCAGGGCTTCCAGGGTAAACATTAAGATGTTGTATAGTAGCAAAGGCCAGAGAACCCTGGGAAAAATGACATGCTGGTAGATTCATGCCTTGAAGTGACCAGGCAGTCAAGATCTATCAACCTTGGTCAGCCATTTCATAAGGTCACTGCTCGCTTTACACATGACAGCTGTATCCCTCAGACTTTTCCCAAGCTCTTTAAGGGTTCCTCCGACAATGTTGGGATAATTGTTCCTGAGATCGTAAATTAGAATTTATTCACTACTTTGCCTCTCTTTGATAAAACTGACCTTGACTCATTTTAGCATTAGATATGAGTTCCGCAAGACCGCACAGAATCCATCTGCTCCTAAGGACCAATGATGTAGTCACTGTCAAGTCATTCATGTAGGCTCTGATTATTGGTTGCTGCACACTTGTCTTCATCATGAGTCCAGGACCCTCCACCTACGCTGACTCAACTACCACATTGATAGCAAAGCTAAAATAGTGTAGCCTATCATAATTCCCCTCTCAAGGTGGTGCCAATCAGATGTAATCCCAGAAAAGAATCTCATCCAGAAGTTGTTATAATAATCCAGGATGAGATCTCTTATCCTACAGGGAACATGTTGTCGTCTCCATTACCTCCACTAGCATCTTGCAAGGAATGGATCCAGAGACATTGGTGAGGTTCAACCATAGAACGATCAGATTGTGCCATCATTTTCAGGTTCTCCCAATAACTGTGTGAGAACTCCTGTCTGTTCTAGACAGCCCGGCATTCCAGCGATCCTACCTCCCTGTGCTACTGATGTGTCGATGTACTTGTTTCTCAGATGGAAACTCACCAGTTTTCAGGATAGAATGCTGAAGAAGAAAATAAATCTTTGAATAAACAGAAACTTTCCTCCAAATTCTCCATTTTATTCACAAATAGGCCCCCTGTTGAACGATCGCCAAATCTCTTGATATATTTCTGATCCAATAAATTCTATTTAATTCTTGACCTTTTTACAATTTTGAGGATCTTGGTAATTTGCTGTTGGTGAATCGTTGCCCGTAAATCTTCCATGTTCCCATTTTAGTGACTGATCAGTGAAGTAAATTATTCCTACATCACCCCTTTTTACGATTTTTTAATTGATCAACCCTAATACAGCATGCTACCAGAAGCATGTTTGTATTGAATGACTAACCAGACCTGTTTTTGATTTAATTTACCATTTTTATTTTGTTTATTGGTTTTTACTCAATCTTACAAAAAGATTTCTCTATTTTAACGTGAATCAAATATCATAAAAATGAATATTCACTTGAGTAATTGTCTGACAAACATATTGTCAGAAAACGTTGCCACCTTTTCTGATACTGGTCATCTGATTCAAGTTTGCATTTGTATCTCAGTAATTACCCAGAAATACAATTGTCATGGCTCAGAAGATCATCATAGAAAAATGCTTGACATATCTTGCAGATCATTAGTACAAGTAGAAACATTACAAATGAAGGGAAAACCATAAAGGTGAGGGTAGGGTGAGGCTAGTCTCATAAGAAAACAGAAATAAATATGAAAAAATTTCAAATCCTGACACCTCACCAGAATGTTATATTTTAACAAAATATAGTTATACATGTAAGTACAAAACCCACTGGGCTATTGTGTACTCACTTGATCTACATTTCTAGTAAATATGCTTTTGAGAATTCTGGTTACAGAAAGTACATAAACAATTTAAATTAGTAGTAACTCATGCTTGAGAACTATAGTGTCAAATTTGTTTCCTTGCAGATTTTTTTCTTCAGTTGATTGTGAAAAGCTTGCTTCACTCTATCTCTAACACGACAGAAGGGACCCACCATGGGTTATTGGCCCAGGCAAGGGTTTTGTAATCCATATTTTTGTATCTATAGTGGATTTGCTGTTGTTGGATCACTATGTTTTGATGATCTTTGTTAATCAGAAGTGGTGTGTATACTTCTACATATCACACCAGTTTAGGGTTAATCTTGCTTTAAACACTGTGATATTAGTGGATTCACTTAAAACATTGCAGACTTTCACCAAACTGACAGAGAAGAAGTTTTTCCTGTGACTAACAACCAAGCTCAGCGTGTATTCTTAGTGGGTGACCACAAGAATGTGTGTTGAAACTTTTTTATAGCATTTCTTTGGTCAGACAGACGCTGCAGTGACACTCTGCATTAAGAAGGCGGATTCCTGATAGTATTCTATATGTCACCTGAATTTACTTTCATTTTTAGAAACTCATTACCGAAACCACCACCATAGGTTACTTCAGTTTTCAAGTAGGTCTGGCTGGCTATCTATCGTGTGTCGTACACACAGGCCTCAACTAACATTTAAACATTGCCTCGCTTAATGAGTTCAAATGGTTAGTAACAATTCCACATTTTAGCAGCTTGTCCAATTTTTCTCTTCAAATTTCAGTACTTAACACTCTATCATCACTTTAATTAAGTCTGATGTACAGTTTTTCATCTGGTTTTAAGTCTAATACCCTGTCTATTGACACTCCAGAAAATTTTATGTCATTCAAATCTTCATTTCATTCCTGTAACCAGTGAACAAAAACAATAGGATTAACTCCTTACAAATGGAATATCAGTTGTATGGAGTAAGGTTCAAGTGTAAAGTCTGCTTCTGTTTAACCATTTAGTTTCGCTTTGAAAAGTTTGAAAAGTAGCAAAGTGTATTCTGGACCCCTATCTGGATAGAGGGTGAAAGTTTGATTCTTATTATTGGGTTGGTTTTATTTTTTGATTGCCTTGCTTGATCTATGCCTTAGGATTATGGTCCAATTCAAAGTTGTGATAAAAGGAAATTGAAAGTTGAGATGAAGGTAAAAGCTAGTTCAAATTAATAATAATTCTGTAGCTTTTATTTCTTTCTCTCTTTTATCGTCTCCTTTTAGTCTCTTTATTTCCAACGATATAATCATTTTTTTTTCTTTTTACCCTTTTCTTTCATTTTTCCTTTGCTACGATCCTTCTCTACCTGTTATTTTATTCCTTTTCCATTTCTTTCTTTTCATTCTTCTTTGTTTTCAGTATAAATTGTTTTCTTAACTTTTCCCTACCTTTCTCCACCCTCCACTTTGTGTATGTCAATTCTTGAACACTTTTAAAATCAGCATTTTACTTTTCAACAAAATAATATCTCCCCTGTCCTCTGTCCATTTTCTTTTACATTGGGTGGGTTGGGGTTTGCTTGCTCTGGGGGAAGGACAGTGTACCGCAGTGACTGGTTTTATCCCCATCTCTCTCTTTCCACTCTCTTGACAGCCTGATTCTCTAGCATGACATGGCAAATAGAGATGGTAGTTGTCGCTATAATAGCAGTATGATAATGTAAACATTTGCTACTACCGATATTGACATTCAAAATGAATGAAAACAGACGATTTGAACATTTAAAACTGTATTTTATTAAATCTAATTATAAAGGATATAATTTGGGTTAGGGTTAGTTTTGGCATAGTGTTGGGGTTAAAGTTACAAGTAATAAAAAGTTATTTCAATAATTATAAAACTAAAAAGAATATAAACTCGCAACTAACAATGAGAACGCATCAAACATTCTAGCAGATGCATAAGCCAGCATAATTGCTTACCTCCCTTTGATATCTGATTTAGGAACAATGAGCAAACCATCACCCAGCCTTATTAGCACATGCAGTTGCAACGCAGACATTAATGGGTATAAGACAGATCTCCACTCCTGACTGCACAATTTCAAGTGACCCATAATTGCAAGCTATTGATTCTGATTCAGTGTTTCTGCACTTGCTAGTTCTATACTACCTTGAACTTTCATGAATGACTGGAAATTTAAAGTTAACCATTATAATCAATTACCACCTTTAATTGGAATTATTTCAATACTGTTATTATTGGGAGAGAAGTATCTATGAGATGCATAAACAATGCATAAATACAGAAGTATTTCAAACAAGTCATAGCCACTGTGCAAAGATCGAAACAAAGCAATACTACTTCTATAATGTTTGACATATTTGTCATATTATCTGGCTGTATAACAAATGAAAAAAAGCATAGAAATCAGGGTCTATAATGCACAACTGCTTTAAAAGTGGAATCCACACATTGTTTTGAATTTTCCATGTTTAAAAATCTGAATCCAAGTCCCGACCCTTTCCTTACTTTTCTAAGACCAACCCTTGTACTTTGCTCAGAAATGAAGGGAAAACCATAGGGTTGAGGACAGGGTGAGGCTAGTCTCACAGGAAAATAGAAATAAATATGAAAATTTTAAAATCCTGACACCTCACCAGAATGTTATATTTTGACAAAATTTAGATACATATGTAATGAGTGTCCAGAGTAGGAGTTTAATTGTAATCTTTTTAGCAACAGATGACAGGAGTATGGCAGTGAATTTCATTTATTGACGACTGGAATGTTTTTGTCCAATTCCCTTCTTTTTTACAGTTGGTATAACCAGATTCATTAGGGATCTTCCTTTTTTGTATTCAGCTATTATTTCGAGAGCCAAATTAGATGTTTTGAAAATTGGGGAAAATCAGCCATTCTATGTCATAATGGCTCTTCAGTGTTTATGAGTGAAAAATCTATTTGCTCTATTATTTATGTGTAATTGGTTAAATTTAGGGCCCACATAACATGCCACAGGCCCAACACCAGCAAATCCCACCTTGAACAAAAAACCCATACGACAAAATCCCTTAGAACTAATCCCCCTCAGTTAAATTGCAAAGTAGAACCAAAACCTCAGTTATTGGCGGCAGTATTTTTTTTACCGTGCCTCATATTCTACTCACACATTTGAGCCCAACATTTCTTAGGTATCCAATAATCAAACGGAAATACCATGCCTCATATCCCAATCACACATTTTTAAAGCTTATCATTTATTGGAGTATCCAAAAATTAAAGCCTTACTATAAAATTTCAAATCCTAACAATTAAACAAACAACAGTGGAATTATTATCAAATTTAATCTTCATTTAGAGGAAAATCAAGAGAAGTCATTTTGAACTACCAATAATTTTTACATTCTCTTCAAGAAGAACAAATTTTGGATTCGTCAGTTTTTAATTTGTGTTTGTGAAATTTTGGTATTTATGGGCAAAAGGAATGAATAACAGGTCAGGTCAGATCAGTCAGTCAATTGGGGTGATCTATTGAAAAACTAGAAAAAGTGATTATCAATGAATAAGTCACTTCTCTCACCTTTTGTTGAGTGGTGATCACTTAAAAAAAACTCAAATTTGTAAAAAGAAATGTGAAACCCGGACACAAACGAGGGACCAATTTAGAAAAAACTTACATTGCAAATTGAACTCCAATTAAAATCCAATTTATAGGGGGATTTAAAAAAATAATTATTGTAGACATAATGAATACATGTTTGAATTTTCAGCCCTCTAGCTCTATTGGTAAAATATGTTGCTTTGCAGAATGCAAAACTTGTTAGAAGCCATCAACCAAAGCAATAGATTTCTTCAGTTTTTAAGTCAGTTTGGCTATGTATGTAATATGCATACAGGCATCACCAGTGGGGCTAGATGGTTGAAAATTTGAATATTAACTCCTTCTTATATCAAAAGAAATTTTTTTTTTTTTTGTTGGAAATTCCTACCAAAAAAAAAAAAAAGGTTTTCGTGGGATGGTTCAATTTTCAAGGTAAGTTTATGCTAAAACGGTCCCTTAGTTCTTGTCCAGCGGCTTTCACGCTTATTTCAAAATTCAAAATTCTTTATTGTCATCACAGCATAACGAATGCTGGGAGAAGCAACTTATACATCGATCATAACTTTTCCAAATTTTTTAATTGATTACCCCCAACACAGCATACTGCCTGTATCTGCCATCGATCACGTAACCGTTTCTATGAAGTGATTTATTACTCAGACCTACATTTCAAATAAAAACATGTCAATACGGTTTTATTAGCCATGATGAGAGATAATTTGTCCCAAAATGATCTTGTGAAACAATTTCGAATTTCCAATTGCAAGACAAAGCATTCGGAGCACACATACTCTTATCACAGGGGAAAAAGACTTGCTCAACATAAGATATTTGTGAATACCGACTACTACTAGAGAGGGAACATCGATCATAGCTTCTTAATGGGGATTTAGAGACCCTTTTATTTTTTACTTATTTTTCTGAAATGTGCCAATCAGTTATCTCCCTTGAAATTCATTCTTCAGTCCAAAATTTTATTAATCGTAATAAAAAAAATAATCGGGGTTTATGAATGAAAATTGATTCGTAAATTTTCATAAAAATTCATCAACTCGTTTTTCTCTCCTTTCTGTCATACAACATTTCTCTTCTGACGGAAAAAAAACAGATCGAACGAAAAGAGTCAGAAAAAGGTAAGTGTGGTGTGTAAATAATTCCTTACCCCTTTCTTTTTGTTTTAAAATCGTGCGGGGCTCCTACTATAAATAACAAAACCTTATTTAGTCAAGACGTTCGTCTAGCAAAACTCTCCTACAAGTTGGTGTAGTGAGTTCGATCTTTACTGAGCACTAGTTGGTCAAACGTTGGGTTTCAAGCTGGACGGTCCGGCTTTTGGGGATTTTTTTCCGTCCGTCCGGTGTTACTTCGAGCCGGACGTTATTTTGAGATATATATATATATATATATATATATATATATATATATATATATATATATATATATATATATATATATATATATTACCTAATCTGCAGTGTGGAATCACGTTGTTCTTGTCAATACATCCTAGAGGGTCAATCTTGATTGTGGTTCCCAACCTTTCCATTATTAGGAAGCCTTTTTATTTAAATGATTTTGCACACGGACCCTCGGGCCTCCGAAAGTGACTAGCTTGCCGACCCCCCAATCTCATACCCCCCTAGTGAATACCACGGTGGACCTCCTCTGGTCTGTAGCCACCAGGTTTGGAACCACTGCCCTGGAGTATCCTCCATTGTGGAAATCCAGAAATGGATACTCTAGTTGGTGTAGTGAGTGTGATCCCTACTGGGCGCCCGTACAGTTTGACTAAGCTAAATTATAATTAAGTAAATAAAATCGAATTTTTAACATAAATATCAATTTTTTTAAACAGTGATATTGATTTCTTTCTCTCTGTAGTTTTAGGAGTATAGAGGACGATTTACTCTTTTTTAAAGATCTTATCACTGATTTCATTTAATGTAAGAATTATCCAAGTTCCATTTTGAAACTAATTAACTTCGTTTTTAATAATTTTTGTTCATTCATTTACAATTCAATGTTAAATTGTATTTGGCTTTGTTGCTTAATTTTCCTCGAATATTAGATTTTGAAATATTGATTTTTAGACTTTAGAAATAAATAAATAATTGAAGGAAAATATTTGGTAATCCTAATAAATCAGACACTGAGAGATATCTGTGAGTATTGAAAAAAAAGTTATGTCCCTTTATAGCTAAAAATGGCTAGATTTTTCCATTTATTCATTTTCAGCTCACTTTATAGCTAGGTATGCTAAAAAAATCATATGAAGGCTCCTGGAAATATTTTGATGTTTGAAATTTTTTTTAATAGATATACTATTTGAAAATCATAATATTATTCATTCATAAATTGATATTTGTTGCCTCTCTCGCCTTTCGATACTGTTTTGTATCAGGACCCCCTGCCTTGATAGTGCTGAGGAAATATCGGTCAAGATTTGTTTGTCAGAAAACCATGAACATAATGGAGAATTAAGCATTGAATTAACTGCACTATTCTTGGTATGCCTGTATTTTTCATCTCTCTTTGATGGAATCAGAGAAGCTGTTTCTTCATTGTTTAACTGTTCTATTCTCTATTAGTCTTTGGTGTGTTTCAGACTTCGGGATAAGAGTAACTTTTCTTCTGCCATGTTTGAAATTATTCTTTCTGAAAAATAATTTTGATTTGATGTGCGTTTGCTTTTTTTAAGTAGAAATTTTCACTTGATAACCATCAAATGGTTAATTCCATTATTTATAATAGACGTAAACAACTTTTTTTGTGTAGTGAGCCACACGGGACATTTTCCATCTTTATTCAGGCCACACATCTACTTAGAAAATGTATATCATATTACAGAGAGCGTATCTAGTCTCTATTCTAAATAAACATGAATTACAAATATCATTATTGATTTGTGAAGCAAAAACAACAATAATAATCTATTATAATTGCTTACATTTGCTGTGGGCCATAAAATATGTTACCAGGGGACAAATCTAACCCATACGCGACTTACAGCATGAAATCATCAGATTTGAAAAACATTACGTATTCTCATAATTTTAGAAGAGATACAGTGTAGAAATTGGTACTGCAGTTTGTTCTTTTATTTTACTACAAACTGGTCGGTTGAGGTTTGATTAAGTCAAATATTTCATAAAAAAATAAAAAATCAATAAGAAAATTTTCACTGGTAATTTTGTGTGTTTTTAATTTAAATTTGAGATTTTCAGCTAGTTCCTACAGAAGGCCTATATACAGATAAATTAAAAATCAGACTTTTGATTTTGGAGATAGGTGGAGATCAGATTATGATAATAAGGGTGAGTCCAAATGCTGAACACTTACTATCATTATTCCGTTTCAAATCGACCAGACTTTTACTTGCATTCTTTACATTTAAGGGTACCTCGATTCCATATTTCTGGCTACAATACACTGGTTCAGCTACTTAGAAATCACTTACAGATAAAGAGAATCAGACTTTTATTATTATAGAGATGGAAATAAGATTATTATCATCATTGGATTGAGAGCAAACAAAGACCCCACACTTTGAATGAAAAGTTTCAAAAATTAACGTGTTAAAAACATGCTATGGTGTACTGTTGATAACTTCAGAAAATTTGATAGCCATAGATCTAGCCAGCCTTGAGTTGTATGATGACAGACGGACAGACTGATATTTGGTAAATTATAATAAGATAAGTTTCATTGAATAGGTTCTGAGATTTGAAATCTGAACAGTTTTTTAGAATTATAAGAACACTGAAACAAAAAGAAAAATTGAATATTTTCCATTTTTATAAATTATTGTAAACTGATTTAATATAATTTTTTTCATGAAATGCATTAACATAAATTTTCATTCAAGATATATTTTATTTATTCACAGATTGACCAGTGTGGTGGAGGACTACTGAATTTGGGATAAAGGAATTATGCTGTAAGAAGACTGAAATTATTGGATTGAGATTGTTGAGCAGATTTTGCTAATATTCTCAAGATAAAGAATGACTTGTAGACTCTGTACGTCAAAGTTTCAAATGAATTCAAATGTACAAAACATACAGAAACTTTTGTGGAGTGTGTAGGACTGCATTTTGATGGAATTTTTTTTTTGAAATTGCATATGAAAACACACATCAAAGAGAAAAATGATCTCAATGCGAAAAGTTTCACTTGTATCCTCATGATAATTTAGACTAATACATGTGTAAGTTCACATTGTAGAGGGGCCATATAATTGTGAAGTATATTGATTTGTATTTTCAAAAGTTTACCCCCTGAAAATGTACATGCAAACTTACACTGAAAAAAAATTCCCTTGCACTGAATGTGGAACTGTTTTTGTATATAAAGCAAGTTTACAAAGACATATGCGAATTCACACTGGAGAAAAACCATACTCTTGCAAAGTGTGTGAATCTTCATTTTCAGACAGTTCAGCTTTAAAGAGACACATCCGAATACACACGGGAGAGAAACCATTTTCTTGCACTGTCTGTGAATCCACATTCTCACGAAAATCATATTTGAAATCACACATGCAGAAACACACTAGTGAGGATCCATATTTTTGTGATATGTGTAGATCTGCCTTTGTAGATAGTTTACACATGGAAGTGCACATGCAGTCTCATAAGACGGAGAAACTTTATTCATGTAGCTTTTGTGAATGTTTATTTTTCTCAAATTCACAATTAAAAAGCCACTTACAAATGCACACCAAAGAGGAGAGACACATTTGCAAAGTATGTGGATCAGTATTTACGCAAAGTGGTAATTTAAAAAGGCACATGCAAACTCACACTGGAGAGAAACCATACTCTTGCAAGGTGTGTGGAACAGCCTTTCTACAAAGTGGAAGCTTGAAGAGACATGTACGTATTCATTCTGGAGAAAAACCTTATACTTGTGAAGTATGTGATTATTCATTTTCAGACAGTTCAGCTTTAAAAAGACACATACGAATACATACAGGAGAGAAACCATATTCTTGCACCGTTTGTGGATGTACGTTCTCACGAAAATCATATTTGAAAACACACATGCAGATGCACTCCGATGAGGAACCATATTTTTGTGATGTGTGTAGATCTGCTTTTGTTGATAGTTCACAGTTAGAAGTACACATGAAATCTCATAGTGTAGAGGAACTATTTACATGTAACATATGCAAATGTTTGTTTGTTTCAAGTTCACAATTAAAAAGCCACTTGCAAATTCACACTGAAGAAAAACTATACACTTGCAAAGTGTGTGGATCAGCGTTTTTGCAACCAGGAAGTTTAAAAAGACACATGAAGATCCACACTGAAGAAAAACCTTACACTTGTGAAGTGTGTGGATCTTCATTTTCTGACGGCTCAACTTTGAAAAGACATGCAAAATCCCACACCGGAGTAAAACCATATTCTTGTCATGTATGTAGATATACATTTTCACTGATATCAGATTTTAAAACTCACATGAACACACATCCAGATGAGAACTCATACTCTGATGATGTGTATAAACCTGAATTTGTCCATAGTTTCCAGTTAAATCCCCATGAAGTCACATAGTATCAGAGAACAATATTCATATAACTCAGGCAGATGGGTTTGTGTTTGTTTCAATTTCCCAAATATAACACAGCATGGAAACTCACGTTCACGAAAAATCATGCATTTGCAAAGTGTGAAGAACAGGATTTTCACAAATGATGACACCACTTGTTTAAAAACCGAGTAATTTCAGAGTTTGTTTCATTTTTATTTTTTTCGAAAACTCCAAGACAAATGGAAATGACAGAAATTTTTCCTTCCAAATTCGTTTTTTTCTCATTAATCCACATGAAGCCAAATGCCTGACATCATTTCCAAATATTTTTTTCCTTTTGAACACTTGGTACAACAAAATGTTTCAACAAAATAAACATGAACTAAAATGATTGTGTTTTTAAGTTAATCTTTGTTATTCTTCGATTTTTCTACACTGAATCATTTTGTATATTTACTATGTAGTGATATATAATGTGATCCCCCCTAGAACATGACGGAAACTTCCACAGTTGAGCCAATGACTGAAATTCCCATCATCCTTAATCTCTTAATGAGTTTTATGCTCTCATGGGGATGTATTTACAATTCAACATAAATTGATCAGGCTGTATATTGAACATTTGTCAGTTAATATTTCTCTCAAGATGCTGTTTAACAGGTACACACATTACAACAATACAATGATTTTATAATAGGAAACCCCAAACATTGACAGCCATGTAGACTGATCTTTTTTACTACATCTATACATAGAACTGAATGATAATTATTTATTACAGTTATTTCTCATGATATTCCCTTGTAATGTAATTCCAATATTTACAGCTTAATCAAAATTCCTATAGAAATGTCCAAGATGCAGACATGAATCACTGTCCTCCAATGAGTTATAGATAAAACTAGTATCCTTATCCCTCTTATTATACTGATTCAGCTGATGTGCCTTTCCACCTTCCTCAAGTGTACTCTTCATCTGGTAATTCTCTGAGTGTTTTCTCTCTATCCTGTCATTTTCAAACAGTTCAAAGCAGTTGTTTTGTGTGACTGCATCACAATAATGGATATCAATTGGATGTCATCAATCATGAAGGACTTCCACATTCTCGTCTCAATTTGAAGATTATGGGAACCAGTGTTCTTTGACGTTTCCTTGGCCAAATATTTGGTTTTTATTGTGAGCAATTCTAATTGCTCTATGTTCCATTTTGAACTCTTAGAACAAAATTGCTTGAATTGACTTTTTTCCATTTTTAATTTGACAGCCTCAAATAAAGCAGAATCGTGGAAAGGAGACGTTCAGCTTGAAAATGGTACATTCCACATAATAAAGATTTTCATGTGCTTTCTTTGTCATTATTTTAACCTTCTTCCAGAAAGGAACTCTGCATTTCATCTTACCCTTCAGTCATGGCTTTTAGACCTTTTCAAATCTTGACTTCCATGTTTGTCAGATTTTTCCCTCTAAATGCCTTTCCACAACTGCATAGGATGTAACACATGCAGTTTATGGTTATACTTCTGTCATCTAATGGTCTCTCTGGAAAAAATTGTTAGCAAAAATTGTCCTATGTTGTATGTACCACAAATTTATTAAAACTCTTCAACCAACCATCATATGTTTGGTAGGATAACCCTTCCTTTGTGGTTGATATCCTTAGAGTTTTCCAAAATATTAGCAGATTGAAATGTTAGAAATGTTGTTTAGTAATCTTTTGGCTGAAGTGCTTGTTCTGGTTTTCTCATTAGATGACATGAGGAAAGTTTATTTTTTATTGACTCCATTCAAGAGGATTATTTTTCATTTCAGTGTTTCAGCTGTCATATCATGCATTTTTTTTTAAATAGTTAAAATAGCTGGCATTGAAGATAGAAGTAAATAAGCTTTTAAAATACATTCTAGGTGTATACTTTTATTTGTTTTATGAGAATTCACATCAGATTTTGTCATCTTTTATTTTTATGTCTTACAGAAAAATTGATTTCCTTTCAATTGGTCTGTCATTTGAGGAAGATATTTTAATCCTGGTGCAGTTTATATATATATATATATGGTATAACAATCAGTAAGACCCTGGCAACAGTAATAAGTTTTATTAAAAACATTATTCATAATGTTTGTATATTATATAAAGATATAATGTAAATATCGTATGCAAAATATAAAAATGGTGAATTTTTTGTATCATGAAAAATAAATAAATGTGATATCTTGCATGAGATTTATGGTTATAAAAACTTTAACCTCAATTTTCTTCAAAACTGAATTATGAACCAATTTTCATGAAATAAATGCAATTTTGTTGGAAAGTTTGTTGACTAGACAGTTTTAGAAGTACTTTCTTGAATTTTTTTCAAAGTTCAAAAATTTTGTGTTTATTTTGTTTTTTGAAAAAGTGTAACTTAGCTTGAGATTTTCACTATGATTTAAAGTGCTTCAATGATCACCAAAAAGTATGACTTTAATCCCAAAAAGACACATGGATTTATGGCGGGTTTGTAGGATGTTTTGAGTGTCGACAAAGAACTGTATGATGAAAAAAATCCATGAGACTAAGCAGTCTAGCATACTTTGGTATTTCAAGTCTTCCACATCAACGATAGCAGACGCTGATCCTTGACTTTTGACACTGAGGCAGGCATACATGAAAGAAAGTTATTTTTTTGATCTGGGAATGATTAAAAAAATCATTCAAAAACTGAAAAAAACCTACGTTGACATGTTTACGTTGAAGCTTTCTAATTTCACACACTAGAGGGAGGATGGGTATTTCAGTCAAAACTCAAATTACTTATATATATATTGTTTGAAAAAACTTATGAATGCAAACAAAATGATAGAATTCTTCATTTTCTTGGAAAAGTCTTCCTAGGGGGAGAAACGAAAAACAAATAATAGCATGCGAAATGCTTCAAAATTCATTTCATCTATAATACAACAACTAAAAAATCCTAAATAAAAATACACAAATATATTTGAATTTCAGATCCTGAAAGTTTTAATGTCCTCAACGAATTTCAAAAATTAAAAAAAAGAAATAGAATTCAACATTTGTGACCAATAAAACTTTTCATATAAACACACATGAGACAAAAATTATTCAAATAAAAAAAAGTTGGACTTACTTTGCTAGGAATCAAAAAGTCTTGCACCAGAAATAAAATGATGTGGGGATCAATTATTTGTTATTAGATGAATTAACAAATCATATTGCATTTTGAATGCTTTTTTTGGTTGTAGTTCTCATGCAAGACTTTTCAAATCCAAAGAAAGTAAGCCCGATTATGAGATAAGTAAAATATATGTATGATGTGCCAAATTGTCGAAATGGCATATTTAGGGGAAAAGGCACAATATTGCCTGATTCATGACATAGGCGAGCTCACTGCCTAATTCCCAAAATCTTTTTTCAGTTATTGTTTGTTTGAATGATATCTGTATCAATGTGTGTTGAATATCATTCAGCAATTTTGTTCTTAAATGTTAGAAGGATTAACATGTTTATATTTTTGATTTCAAGTTGAAAAATAGCGAGCAACCGTTTACAGTAGTTAATGGAATTCATCAATTAACAATACTTTCATAAAAAATTAAAAAAATTTTGGTTTATATTTCAATTCATATGCTTTTATCTTAATTTAATTAAAAAAAAACCCAAAAAAACAACAACAAAGAAACATTGTAAGGCATCGAGTCCTTTTTTTCCAACCCTTCAGATGAAAAAGTTATTGCATAGAATGAGATGTGTGATGAAATAAAGACATTTTTCATTCATTTTTTTTTGTAAATTGAGTTGATTTCTGATATGCTGTTCAATTATACTTTTTGATTTGAAAATTTGACACCAGATGTGATTACTAGAAAAAAAGAAAATCTCCATTCATTCATTAGCTTACGATCATAACTTTAATTCAGGATTGTTAAAAAATAAAAAAGCAACAAAAAAATCAAGTGGAAGGTTTAGACTAATCATAAAAACTGATGATTTATAGAAATTCCTCAAATAAAATCAAATGATGAAAAAAAAAATCTCAATTCCACCAAACATCTAGTTCTATAGAGATATTAAAATGTTTACACTACGGTGATTGGTTGGTCTGCTTATTCAATTTAAACAATAGTGAAAATGTAGCCACTTTCAGTCATTCCAAATTGCCAATATAGAAATGGCCCATATCAAAATGCCTACTTGATGCAAAGATTGCCTTTTTTAATAAGTAACTGAAAGAAACTAACGGGAATAACCTGATACTTCAAATCTATACCTCTGAATGAAGGACGTAAAATAAGGGTCCAGTTTATCATTATAGATACATTGTAAATAGACAACCTGGGGGGAGGGTATTGAAAAATTAATTTTTCTCAAAACTGACAAATTCCTGGAAAGAACGATGGTCTTAATGTATAAATTGACAGCACAAAAATTACAGGCGAAAATCTTCAAAAATGTTACACTTTAACGAACTTTAAACCAGCTTACCTTTAAAATGTGAAACGGGATGAGAAAATTGAAAATAAAGTTCTTTCAGAATTTTATCAATTTTTCCTGAAAATTTCTAAAATTTTTGTTGTTTTGTTTCTCCAAATCATACCACTGAAGTTCAAATTGAAAAGAATGCCACAAAAAAGTGCAACATCAACACACACACACACAAAAAAAAAAAAACACGATATCAGAAATGTCAAATAATTTTGAATTTAATTTTCAACTAACAATAATTCTAAAGCAGAAATACTTGAATATTGTGAAGCGGTGTTGAATATCATTCTGGCCCTTGTGAGAAGATGCACAATTAATTTTGATTCATCAAGGTGTTCAACAGAAAATTCACAAAACTTTTACTGACTAATGAAACTTCGTGATTTATCGTTTTCTTTTATCAACAATTTCGTTGATTTTTTTTAATGCACCATTCAATAGCGACATCCGACTTTTTATATCGATTTCTATCTAAAGATACATAATTTGATTGCTTTTTGGTGAAAAAAATTGCTATTAACCATTCAGATGATTAATACCTTTTTTTTTTAATCAGTTTTAGTTCTACTAAAGCATTTATGAATTTCTGTTGAACTTCAGAAAATTTTGAAATATTTAATCAAGATTAGAGGCCAAGGGCGAAGATGTTGAAGAAAAAGGACACACTCACATTCTATTTGTTGAGCACAAGAAATGGACTCATTTCCTTTTTTTTCCATACCCAGTGGTCAATCAATCAATTAAAGTTCGGACAGTGATTGTGGGTTTTCTTTTGTGTCGAATGAATGAATATTTACAGAAAATATTAATCAAGAAAACATTTTTTTTATTCAATTCGCAAGAATCGATACTGATTATCTCCCTTTGTTTTTCTCGTTTCGCCGACATTTTTGTTGAGAAATGCGATAAATGTATTTTTTTGTTTTAAAATGAAGAAAACTTGAGACCAAAATGTTGAGTTTATATGAAATTATATCGCTTTTCACCTCAAATTTTGTATTGCCTCTCTAGGGTGGCATAGATGACAAAAGATCGACAAAAGTAAGTGTGAATTTTACTTAGTATCATTTGTTTACAGAACGAGGCTCCTTCAGAGCAGTCGATAAATCTCGAAATCTAATTAACACCAGATAAACGATCGTCTTTAATTGGAATTCAGACACTAACATATCGGTGAGGTGACAATCGAGATGAGCCTTTGTTGGCATTTAGTACTGGGTCAAAGTCACAGCTCATTTTGTATTTATCATGGTTACAATTAAGTACAAAAAACTCATTTAAATATTTTAATATTTAGATTTCATCAAAATACATGCACAGTTCCAGCTATTGAAGATTTGAATAAAAAAAAAACATTTTCTGTGAAAACACTTAACATAGCAACACTTTTATAAGGAGAAAAAATTATGCTAATAGTTTGTTTATGAATTCAGTCTTTTTGGATTAGACACCCTTATCCATCATTATCATGTAAATAAATATTAATATATTGATAAATAAATATAAATATGATTAAATTATTGAAAAATACACATTGAATTGAATGATTACTTCGTTTTAATGTTTGACCAGTTGCATTCAATTGTATTCCAGTGATAGTATTTTTTTGCCCACTTTCCATCTATCAGTAGGTGATTTTCTGAAAGAATATGAATTTAGTTCTTAAAGAATCAGCAATTCAAGTAAGGATATAGACCATTTTCATTTTTATGAGTCATTTGCACACTTTGAGTTACCCTTATGTGCATCCATAGTCAAAATTGACATTGGTGAAAATGTCTTTGTTCACAAAACTTGGGATTGCCAAATGTATTTGCACATTCAATCAATATGATTTTGGGATACCCAGGAAATTTGTAGGTTTCAGAAAAAGTTGATTTTCTAAGATTTTACTGGGGATTCTGTTTACAATGTAATTATAATGATAAAGTGGGCACATACTTTCCACCAATTTGGGGGCAGCTGGGGTACAATGTAGTGCAGACGGTCATGATTTTAAAGTTTCATCTCCTCGCTTTACTTGATGTTAAAAATGGCACGCAAAAACAATTTAATCTATTTGCAGCAATGACAATAAATTTACAAATTAACTTCTGCTTGCTTTTCAATAATTCTCTTATTTCTTATTATTTGTGCGCTGTTGTTAATGTCAAGTGAAGCTTTACAATTTTCATTTGGGGGGGCTACATTCTCTAAAATTTCTCAAACCTGCTTTGACTGAAATTCTATGTTATGCGCAATTTTTACTCAAAAGGAATTAAGGCG
The DNA here is from genome assembly GCA_963457665.1 of Thysanoteuthis rhombus. Taxonomy (NCBI): domain Eukaryota; kingdom Metazoa; phylum Mollusca; class Cephalopoda; order Oegopsida; family Thysanoteuthidae; genus Thysanoteuthis; species Thysanoteuthis major. The sequence continues at coordinate 58,337,141 of OY735214.1, read as the reverse complement.
CCATGTTGAAAAAATAGTCACGAGTATTTTTGAACGGGCCTTTTTCAGTGCTATTTTGCTGGATCCATGTCTCCATTTCAGGTTTTATAAATGTTTCATCATCTTTTAAATAAGATCATTTTTATACCTTATATCTCAGGATCTAGAAAAGGTTGAAAAAATTCAGATTGTTACATTTTATAAGGCAATAACACTACTTTTTTCCTTCTCAGACATTACTAATCAGGTGGATCAGGTCCTGAGTTATGATTATTTGGAATGGAAATAACATTGAAATTTGGAGCAACTTCGACATTTTTTCTGAAAAATGATAGATATTTTTTTATAGGTAGGCTCTATACAAAACCAGCGTGGAAAGGTGACCCTGACTACAAATTTTCATCATAGTAGAAATTCCTGTTGTAGAATGGTGGGTAGTTAAAAATGGAAAAATAATTTGGTCACCGTCAGTCTGAACAAAGTAGTTCTTTTCTAAGTTAAAGGAAAATTGGAATGTGGAAAGCTGTTAATTTTCATTAAATGCATGCGCACTTGTGTTAATTATTATCTTGGAGGCCCCATCAAATTTCAAATTATGATTATGTATAAAATAAAATTCATATTGGATAATGCTCTGAAAACCAGAGAGTTGGATATTTTACTGTTTTGAGTGGCAAAGTAACAGAAGTTTAAATGTTATTCCTCCAGGATTCCCTCCATGTACTATTTCAAAACTTTGAAATTGGTTCAGCAGAGGCATGTACTGTCATAGAATACTATAATTTTCATGGTTTAAGTTTGTACTTTCCAGGGAAGAGGGATGAAATACTATTCGCTATTATAACTTCCTATTTATTTCAGTCTTAACTTACAACGGAGGCCCCATTGGAACATTAGACCCGCTAGATCAAAAAGGTTGCCAATGCCTGTTTGAGGCAAATCCTAGAGGGTTTGTTAAACAAAATCAATGATTTGACATGGGATGACCCAATAGAATAATTATCTAAGTATTTCTATCCCTTCTAATCTGGAGCCATAATGGCTTTGATTCCGTCAAGTATTTAATATTTGCGTAGAAGTATGAATGAAATCAACAACACTTTGTTACCTCATATCATGAATCAATCGATACCGCTTGTAATCAACTGTGGAACTCTTCTCTAAATAGAATTGAAAATATCATCTTTTTTAACTACCTAAAAGTGGAGAGGAGGTAACTATAATCAGAAATTATGCCCCCTTACAATAACATGAACATTTTTGATATGAATTCAAGTGTTAATGAAAAACTGATTATCTAATACTATTCCAAAGGAATTAAAAATCATCCTCTAAAACTATCAACTTAGATTTGTTCAGTTTTCAGGTTGGTCTGGCTGACTATGTATGCATTATGCATCCAGGCTGCACCAATGGAGCTAGAGTGCTGAAAATTTTAAATATTTGCTCCATATCATATCTACCAAAAAGTTTTTGTTTTTTCCAAATTCACCAACAAATTAAGTTTTCAGTATGCAGTTAAATTTACCATGTTATTTTATGCTAAATTTGTCCTTTAGTTTGTATCTAGCTGTGTTCATACTTGTTTTTTTGAAAATTTGGATCTTTTAGTGATCTTACAAAAGGTTTTAGAAGTAACAGCATGCTGCCAAAAGATGTTGGTCACATGAGGGTTTTTATTGAGTAATTGACAAGACCTGTTTATTCTATTTTCAAATTTACTTTCATTCCTTGAAAATTATGATTTCATTTCATTTATGTAAAACTTTGAATTACATAATATTCCTTCAATATTTTTTTTCATTCACAGATTGTAATGTTGCAGAGGACATGAACAATTTCCCTCTCGCTCATGTACTTACAGAATAAGATAATCGTGGAATGATGGATAATTGTTTCATACCAGTTCAAGATTCAAAAGCAATGAGTCAAAAAAAGGGATCGAAGACATATCCCTGTGAAATTTGTGGCTCCAAAATTTCAACCAAGTCAAATTTAAAAAGACACATGCAACTGCACACTGGAGTGAAACTATATTCATGTGAGGTTTGTGGATCTGCTTTTTCAAATAGCTCACATTTAAAAGAACATGTGCGGACACATACTGGAGAAAAGCCATATTCTTGTGATCTCTGTGCGTCTGCATTTTCGGCAAAATCAGATTTGAAACGACATATGCGGGTACACACAGGAGAGAAGCCATATTGTTGTCATGTTTGTGGATCTGCTTTTTCAGAGAGTTCAGTTTTAACAGAACACATGCGGACACACACTGGAGAGAAACCATATATTTGTAATTTTTGTGGATTTGAGTTTTCATCCAGATCAAATTTAAGAAGACACATGCGTACTCACACTGGAGAGAAACCATATCCTTGTGATATATGTGGATCGGTGTTCTCAAGGAATGCGTATTTAAAAGATCACATGAAAAAACATACTTGAAATGTGTGATAATCCCAGGCTTGGATTAAGGTAGTGTGAGGCCTGTACCATATGTTACAAAGGGGCCCAAAATTGTAAAAAATATGCGTAAAATTTTACAACACATACATTTCTTACTGCAAAAGAATTACATTTCATTCACTATACAGTCAGATAATACAACTTTTGTTAATTTTTTCAAATTTTATTATCAATCAAAATATTGCAATATTATTATTAATTTTGACTAGTTTTTACCTTCATCCTGATTTGTGATAAAAAGCAACTGAAAATTAGAATGAAGATAAAAATTGGTCAAAATTAATAACAAATATGTCTGACATTTCAGTGATAGTATTACTTTGATATCGTTATGAGCTTAGTGCTGTGGCTTTGACTTCAGTATCAAATACTTTTATATTTATGTGTCATGTATGTATCATAGAGATACCACACTCTTATCAATTACTTTAATAGAATAATAACTCCAATTAAATGTGATAATTGGCTATATTGCTCATTTTACCATCATCTCACTCTGTCTTCATAAAAGATGAAAGCGGTACAGAACTTTAACAATAGAACGAGTGCAGAATTGCTGGATTGGATTCTATAATTTAGAATCAGTTAGTGTTGGGCTTTGAAATTTGGTGAGGGGCATGGCATATGTTATTTTTGCCACAGAGTTAATCCGGTGCATATTATAATAAAAAACAAGACACGTAAGTACGCACTATGAAAGAAATCAGATACGCTGTGTATTTATTTAGTTGAGGATTAGCCGGACATATTCAAATGCTTTGGGAATAGAATCAATGGATTTCTGAAAATTTTCAATCTGTATTTAATTAAATTCAGGTATAAAACAATAAATATGAATTCTCATATGAATGATTATTTTTATTGTGAATTCTATATTCAAAACTAAACAACCATGCACTGGAAAATCTCTAATTTGTTGCTGTTCTTGCCAGAATTTTCAATCATTGATTTATTTTCCCTGCTTGGAAACTATTTAAAACCACCTCTACCATTACATGTTGGATATGTGGACTGTTATATGTGGACTATTTTTTCATTTATTGAAAATGACAAAAATATGAAAAAGTGATAGCTTTTCTAGAAACAATATGGCCATCAAGTTCTTCACCTAGAGATAACACAGGTGTGGAAATGCCTTCTTGTGACCTAAAGAAGTCATGCCAAAGTGGAAGCAACCATTCATTAACTTCTTGGATTTAATTACTTGTGCAATTTGTTCCTTCGTTTCTATTTCCCTGTGTGACTGGTTGTTGGTTATTTGATATGTTTCATATATAATGAGGAACATATTGTTTTTTGTTGATGTTGGGGAGAATTCAGCTGTATGACAAAAGGTAAGCTTAGGTTGCACTATGATCTGAGCAGATCATCACTGATTGAATCATAAATTATACTCAAGCCTGTTTTCATAAAGTGTCACCAATTCGTATTTTTGATCGCAGATCATGATATTTTATACTCAGGTCAATATAACTCAATTCAAAATCACTGCAAAAAAGTCTGGTGAGTCACATGATCATAATACATAAATTAAGACATCAATATGTCAGAGTTTCACGTTCAAGAATGGGGTGAAAATAATACTAGGATAGTTATAATTTTATTTAAATTCTATTTCATTTAATTCATTCAATGCAAGAATAACTACATCAAAACTTTTATTCTATGAAAAAAATGGTTGAGAAAGTAAAAAATTAGAAAATAAATAGAAAAAACTTTTTGCGGGTACAATTACTTGGTATCAGGTTCAATCCATAATACCTTATTTACTCTCCTCATGAAACCAATTTCTTGTTGAACTGACAAAAACTTATCCTCCCTGTGTAAGCATTCATCAAACAATATTTTAGATAAACTAAACACACAATTTATGATAAAACTACAAGACAAACGATTTAAATCCAAAACTATATATCAGCAATTTTCTAAATCAATGTTTACTTTAATCATAACTTTCATAAAGACATCAATATATCAAGGTTTCACATTCAAGAATGAGGTTAAAATAATATAAAAACATCTAAATTTTCCTGAAAATAATGTGAGGATTTGAAAACAGGCATTATCAATTAAACAAGGTTTCTTGTGATGATATGGAAAGGTTGCCTTTTTTATCTTATTTTTTATTTAGTGGAAAAGTTAGTGACATTAAATTGTTTTTGATTGGCTAGATTATCTAGCCGGTTTGTAGATGATTGAAATATTTCTATTTCTAATATTCAGTCGATACGATCCTTCAAAAAAGGTTGCGAGAATGTTTACAGCTGATTGCTGATCAATTTGTCACCAAATGATCTCAAATTATTGAATATTTGACAAAGTGTAATGGCCACCAATTGTAAGTGTAACTTAAGCTTAGCTTTATATAAATTCTGTTATAGGTAGATGCTGATGTTTCGTTGCCATCACAACCTTGACATACCTGATTGAACTCTGATTATCATCATAGGAGATTGACTCCAGAATAGGGCAAGAGGCATTATTTACATAGATGTAGTGCTCAATGTAACCAACAAAATCTGTTAATATTGGCACATAGTGTTGGAGGGCCCTTGACTTGTGGTAATGATACTTTGGCTCCCAAACTATACTTGATCCCAATGCAGTAGCTCCATGAACTTATTTAGCAATTCTCATCAGTAAAAGTCAACAACTGTGTTATGTACGGATTTTAATAAACTGATTAGAAACTCATGAGAAAGCATACCAAAAAAAACATTTCTTTTCATGTTTGTGAAAAGCATTTTCTTCTGTAGCCTTTTTGCAAATGGAGATGAATGGGAAGGCACATTCTTTTTTTGTTGTACATGAATACTTTTTAGATTCTTAAACTCCAAATTACAAATTTTTATTATCAATACTTTATGTATCTCGAATTATTCTCTTAAATTAACCAACATTTCCCAGGGAAAAAAGGAAGAATATAAGTAAAAGTATTGAACTTGATCAAGAAATTACTTTACAGTTTTATTGAGACTTTTCAAAACAAACATTACTTCATGAATTAACATTCATCACGATTCCTTTGCTTTTGTTGCTAAGAAATCAGTTCAATTTCAAAACTTTTTCTGTTATAATTTGTTTGTCATTTTCAGTTAACTCAGATTCTTTAAAGTATTATGACTTCCAATCCCAGCATCTTTTGGAGATTTACACAGTCTCTAAGCTGCTAATATATTATTTACCCAAAGCTCATGTCCCTCCGATTATGATATAATGCTGCCTTTTCATTTCTCTGGTATCTGTTTCACAGCTCAACTAAGGTAAACCCAAACACATTGTGAATGATTTTTAAGTTTTTCTTCATTTTATGTAACCAAGCACAGGAAGATCAATGCTATTTGCAAAATATCTATGTATCTTGATGGACTTTTGAATCAAGACAGTTTCTTTCATAAAATTAAAAGTCAAGAGGAGTCAATTTATTCTTTGTGGATCATTTTATTTCTTGACATCTATTTCTTATTGTATTTCTTATGGATTACATGGATGCTTTATGGATTGTTAATAGAGTACTAGCATTTGCAGAAAGAGTGAAGTCACTGATGACAGGAGTTAATATAGGAATTAGCATTTTCTGTTTGGATTATAAAAACTGAAATAAATACACTGAAATATATCAAGAGGAAAAGAAAATACTTATATTGAAGATGCATGAAAAAATTGTGTATTTATAATCTCACAAAACTTACTTTTAACCTTATCAATCAATAGAGATTTTGTTAATGAATAGTTTTTTTTACTAAAAAATGAAGAGTCTGGATTTGAGATATAATTTCTATGGAAAAAATTGAAAAAAATAAAATGCTAGAAGATTTTTCATTTTTGTTTTTCTTGTGCCAGGCTCATCTTTCAAAAGGTGTAAGAAATGGAATCAGTTTACCATATATTCAATGGTATAGAATCATGTGATTACTTGTCAAGGAGTTCTAGTGAGGTATTGTCTGCCAGATCAGCAGCAAAGCTAATTAGGTAAATATTTGAGAATGATAAACTCATTAAACACTCTAAAGACCCTAGCCTCGAACAGAAGTGCACAATTTTTCATAAGAGAATTGTCATATAATCACACTTGATATTTTGCATACTGCATAGATCTCGGTATCTTGAAGTGTTGATTGCATGCTGTTACAACCAGAATTAACTTCTTAGCCCCAAAACATTGAGCAGAGATAATTTGAACATGAGATTCATTGGAATTTTTGTCTGATGATATAAGACCAGGCTTTCTATTCCTTGTATTTTTTCCAGTAAAAAGTTAGTAGAATGAGAAGGTTTATTGTATTTATTCTAGAGTTTACTTCCAAAGATGAATCTCTATTCTCATAAAGAAGTTCTGATGTATGGGAGGCTGAGAGGGAAAAATCTAGCTGCAAATATTGATAACATGAGTATGAGGTCAGATCAAGATGTCCATAGCCTGACAGATTTATTAGCTGAAATCTGAATTTTTCACTGTATGATGTTCAATCTATGTGAATATTGCAGAAGTATTAGATTGAGTACATTGGTTAGGAAGTAGATTATGTTGGAAAATGGATATTTGCTTTGTAAAATAAAATATGCTTTCTATAATTAGGCTATGGAATTATTGATTTACTTGTATATTCATCTATACAAGTGTGCATCGAAGTAATAGTTCAGATTGAAAACAGGAATATCTGTACCTCGCATTAATGAATCACCATAGCCGGTGCATGTACCAGAATATTCGTCTAAAAAATGATTGATCTTTTATCTAAAAACTTTGGGTATTTTTGTTTGATTAAAAATGACCATATGATCCCAAAAAGCAATTTTTTTGGAAAAACAAGAAAAAAAAAGTAGAGGTACCTGTCAGTGTACTCATGCAAATTTTCGAGGCTTTAGCCCCAAAAATGAGACCGGAAAAAGGTCCACAGACAGAAATGAGCCAAGGGGGAAGAATATGTAGCTCAATTTGCTGGTTGATCAGTGGGTGATTTGTGAGGCTACAGAAATTCAATTGTTATCTTATCTTTATAACTGATGTGATTGAATTGTTAATTGTCTTCATATTAGATGCAAAAAAAGTTTGTTTCTGCAATTATTTACTAATTGACCTTGTGTTGTCGTATATAGTTTATTTCAATAACCTTCCCCTTGGTCCCTTGAGTATGCATGCTAAATTTGGTCAGGTGAATCAGACTTCTAATATTCTGGAGAAAAGATGGGAATCCAATCATCGATATCAGGCTAATATTGAGAGTGAATGCAGACACCATAATTATTTCTTTGTGGAAACCATTTGTGAATTTTGCACACATCTTATACAGCCTATATGGAGCCCATTTGATCTGTTTCAGGCACTGAGCAAAGTCAAAAGTTTTAAAAAAAGAATAGTTCTTCTGAAAATTGACCAATTTAAAATGATATGATAGTTTCAAATTATTTTTGTTGTTCATTTTGTCTTAACACATATGTCTTTGCTTCCTCTATTGAACAACTGTTGCCATCAAAGATAGCAAAGGATTCTAATTTTTTCTTACATTTGTGTCTGTTTGTTTGTTTGTTTGCTTGCTCACTTGTTTCAATGCTCCTGGCTATACTATTTTGTCTACCAACTTGAAAATCGGAATCAGCACTCCACTGAACCCTTTTCTAAAAACACTTTTTTTATTTTGGGAAGAAAAGCTTCTTTGGCCTTTTCATAGACTCATTCTGATGGGTTTATTTGTTTGTATGGCCCAACATTCCCAGCTGCACCATTTTGTCTAAAGACTTATAAGTTGGCATCAGTACTCCACAGACCCCTTCTGAAAATATCTTTCTGAATTTTTGAAAAAAATCAAACTTTCTTCCTGGTAGCTTTGTTCTGATGGATCTGTTTGTTGGTTTGTTGAAACACTCTTGGCCATACTGTTCTGCCCACTTACTTGAAAATTGGTATCAGTTATCTATTAGACCCTCTCTGAATGTATCTTTTTTTTAATTTTTGGAAAAATAAGTTTTTTTTCAATTTTTAGGTGCCTTATTCTGACAGATTTATCAATAAAATCTGGATTCTCCAGAATCTGGATATTTCTAAATGTTGTTTTTACTCTAATTTAGATGTTTTCCATTGGAAAATGCCAATGAATTTTTTACATTTTTTTGACTTCAATACGGTTGTTCAATTATTGACTGTGATGGCAAGTTTTCTCCTATTCTAACTTTATTCATCCAATATCTTTCTCAATCAGTCTGTCTCAATCAGGCGTTTGACGGCAACAAAAAATCACAAGCAAGGAAAACATTAAGATGTAAAGTGGTGATTCCCACTCTTGGAAGACTAGAAATCAAATGACGTTAGAGATTCTAGAAAAAGACTGGATCCAAACAGCAAGGTTGAAAAAAGATTAGAAAGAGAAACGCCATGAATATTTTCCAGCCAATAAAAAGCACTACTGTGAGTCTGAACTTGAGCCTCTCTCAGCCATCTCTCACCTATAAATTTGGTAAGAAGTTAGGCAGAATTGAGTCTGGTCAGCACCTAAATGAGTAACCAACTGAGCAGTTGTGATCATTTATGAAGACTACTGTACTGATATGTTGATCCTCCTGAGAAGGAAACCAAACTCTACATTACACTCAAAAGCACAAACCAAGACCCCCCCTCCCTGTACCCTCTGACTGACTTGGCTGCATGCAACAAGAAATGAATGAAAGAACCAAGAAATTCACAAATACACCTATAAGACTTCACCAAAGCCGGACCCGGGCAGATGTCTCCAGAGATACGTCCTGTCTGTGAGACACAACTACAATACATCATATGGTTACTATTAATATATACTAACTACAAGTACCCGAAGTTGCCTGAGAAATGAAATAAACTTTGAATATAACAACACAGGAAAGCAAATGATATTTTATTGAAAGAAATATTGAGGGTGGGGGATAAAATTACTAACATACTCCCAGGCACACCCTTGAGCAGGCCAGCATAGCCCCTCCTAAGACTTCAAAATTTTTTTTTTCTCAAAACTGAGGATTCATGAGCTTACTTTTGTCATTAGCACCACTGAAGGCACGAGCTAATCAAAATCATTTGGACAATATTTTCATACATTGGATTTAGGCCTACGTTTTTATGTACATAAACAAGGAGAACTTATTAAGAAGTTGAAAAAGGTATTCCTTATCTGTCATATTTAACTAGACATGTATCAATGAAAGATCGCTTCCTAAATATATATGTATATATATATATATGATAATGATATATATGATATATATATGATAATGATTAAATAATTGTGTTGTCCACAGATAGTTGTTTTGTTGTATTACAACTCTTCAGTGTGGCTATAGACTATCCATTATCCCATCCAGTACCACGAGGTAGGGTTGAAACTTGGCTGGCATCTTACCTCTGCCCTACTCAGAACTGGACGGTCAGTAAGGTTGAATTTAAGCAATATATTTACTTCACGCATAATTCCTCATCCACCAGAGTGCTCTATTCCTAAGTTGGAAGAGCATTGCATAAGCTTATGATGAATGAGTTACTCACTTTAAGAGTGCTCAACCCTGAATAAGGGAGCATTAATATTAATAATGGTTAAATAATTGAATAATAAATAAATGATATATATATATATATATATATATATATATATATATAATCAAGTTAAGCCAAAAATACCTGACTTTCTCAAATTGCCTTGAATGACAGCAAAAAGTTGTCATTTCACTCAAAATTAACAAAGGTATAAACATTTTTGAGAATCATCAATTTGTAGTCTCCCAGCATCCATATATGGGATTTACCACGTGTGAGCAACGGGGGACCCTTGAAAATTGATGTTTGTCAAAATTTTTTATACAGTTGTTAACTGTGAGTAAAAAGGCATCTTTGTGTGAAATTTGATGCAATTTGAGAAAATCCAGTTTTTCGGACCAACCCAACTAATCAAACAGCGTCAAACTGATGTCTCTATTGTTGGTAGTTCCGAATTATTGCATGATACAACAAATTATATGTATTTTATCTTTATAATTCCATTCTCAGTGTTGCTTTTGCTGTTCAAGGTTATTTTGTGTACGTGAGGGTTTTTGTTAGAATTGCCGAAGCTCGTTATTAGAAAATTACTTGAATGTCATTTTCTCTTTTTCAACGACATCATTTTATTATTTATACTTTATAAATTTTTCATCATTACAAATTTTTTTTCAATGATATTCAATTTCAGGGAATATGACTAAAATTTGTGGCCTCTACTGCACATCATTTAAATTATTTTCAGTCACCATCTCAGTATATATATATATATATATATATATATATATATATATATATGAAACAGAGAGAGAGAGTGAGAGAGATAGAGAGTTGTACTGTAATAAATTGGGACCATGGAAGGATAGAAAAGATTATACCTCACAAAGTTGCTAGAATCCTTGAGGATCACATCAACATGTTGATATCATTTCTATAAACTTTTTCTCTGAATGGACTAAATATCAAATTAAACAACCTGACACCTAACTCCAACCCATGAGATTATCACCGTCGCTATAGAATACCCCAACTGTTCACAAGCCCTAATCAATACACCCCCATAAACCTAAACATTATGATATATGCCAAGAACCAAAAATAAATTTTATAACAACCCCACAAACAAACAAAAATGAACAAAAAACTGACCGCTTCTATAATAATGTAAAGACCTTAAATCGCTGGTGCATTATATATATATATATACATATATATTAATATATATAAAGAAATGGATGGATAATCTGACATATTGATTATAGATGAATTTTTTGATGTAAAACTCTATTTGAGCAGACATTCTGTTTTTACTCAGTGAATATACCAGTTGGCCTAGACAGTGCAAATCAACTGTTAAAGAAATGGGTGCTGTAGGAATGCAACCTACATCTGACAGGAGGCTGTCTTGACACAACACCACTCTTACCAGCAGCCAATTTCTTTAATTGTTTATTCTATTCATGTTGTCTTGGCCAACTGGTATATTTACCTTGTAAGAATGGGATATTGGTTCAAGTGAAGTTTCAAATGAAAATAACACTTTCATAAATTATATATATATATATATATATATATATATATATATATATATATATATATATATATATATATATATATTTCCTAGGTAGAATGACTGTAAGAATAGAAGATGAAGATCTAAAAGATATTAAGGAATACATCGTTTTTGGATGGATGATTAAAAGATAAAGTATACAATGAATATGTATTACCAGCTACAACATACAGCTGTGAAAGATGGAAATTAACAAAATTCCTTGAAAACAAACTCAGAGTCATGTAAAGATCAATGGAAAGAGCAATGCTAGACATAAAAAGAAGTCAACATGAATCCAAGAGCAGACAAAGATAAAAGATATTATTAAAGTGATAAGCAACAAAAATAGAAGTGGGCAGATCACATAGTAAGAAATGTTGACTTTTTATTTTTCTGGAAATCTCGGTCTTTGAGTCGAATTGTACGTAAATTTTATATCTTGAACCCAATGTGAACAGTTTAATTTCATCAGATATTCAGGTACAAATAAAAAAAATGAAAATAACCCAAATTAATTATTCAAAAATTATTAGTTCCTGTAAGAGCCAAATCATAAAAATCTTGGAATCTCATCAGAATCTTGATTGAATAGTTCTTCAAAGAATCATGAGAATTATATATTTCTCTAATTATTCATGGTGATTGAAGAGAAAAATTGTAAACTTCGAGGATTTCATTAATTCAAGAAGTGCAAGGGGTCTTGACCCCCTTCCCAACCCTGTTCTGGCAAAGCAAAATCACGAATTTTTTTCATATCTACATAAATCTTTTAAATAAAAAATCCAAATGAAACCAAATAATTATAAATTAATCTTAAATATACAAATGTCTTATGGAGTAAGAAACGAAATTCAATTTGCCCGTCACCGCTTAAAATCCTGAATCCGCCCCTACACAAAAAATGGAGACTAATGGAGAATTTATTGAAAATGTTCTGTTTTTCTGGATTATCTCCCTTGGTCTCCACTGAGAACTATTCTCACTCATTAAAACGTCCATATTCAATGGTGAAGATTTAACATCAACATAAGTAATTCAGAAATACTTTATTAATTTCATTTCTATTGTTGCTTTGCTGTTTGAAAAACAAATAAAATGAAATAAGATAATAAAAGGTAAGTCTAACGTTCCCTTATTGTATTTTGTGTAACTAATTGGTACAATGTAACTGAACGTCGTTGACGTGTGTAACTTATACTTGAGGATGGGATTTAGTTAGTCCATTTTTTCTTAATGTTTTGACTGAATCTTTGAAATATTCTGATATATTTTACTCATTATTGAAATTTTCTCTGCATGTGTTTGAAATAAAGCGTTTTCGTATTAGTTAACAATGAAGTGTAACTCTTTATCGTTCCTGCTGGTTTGGTGGGTCCAAAAACGATCACTCCTACGGTAGCTGAGAGACTGGTTTTAAAAATGGTTAAAATTGGCTTGATTTAATTTCCAGATTACTATAGCCAAAAATTAATATAAATCAGTAGTAGCTATTTCAGGTCCACTGCTGGACCAAGGCCTTTCCCATTTAGAGAAAAGGCAAGCATAAGTGTCCAGTGATTAAGTGAGCCCAATCGTTGCCACTATACATATACATGTTAATTTTCATTATTGTGTTAATATCTGATCGATATGTTGTATACTTTTTGGGGCCTTTGTATGAGAATTGGGACATAAACTATACAGTTTTTTGGAAATCAAATCTAGCCATTTTTAAAAGCAGTCTTATGCTACCGTATTATGGACTCGTCAAATCAGTGATTACCTTAATTCAATATTCATGAGTTGATGTTATACCTGCCTTCAGTGACATAGACATCGTGAATCACTTTTTAACCTAATTACTTCAGTAATTGACGTCAATTTATGGGGGTAACACGAAGTGAACTGCTGACTTTCAATTGCATTAATTAATTTTGGTTAAAGAATTTATTTAATGCGTTACTGGAACCGGTGTTTTTTCAGTTATAGTCCCTATGATAAAAAAACACGTTTTACGAAAGAATACATTTTAAAATATTTAAAAATAAACAATACAAAGAAACACATTTATGTCACCATTGTTTATATTTTCCATGAACCATATTTATGATTAAAATCAAATCATAAATAAACTTTGAGTACGTATTCAGACTTCACATTTAACGAAAGACTTCCTATCCAAGATTCCACTGAGATAGTTTCTGTACACCTCTTATAAGATATTAAACGAAAACTGAAAAGCAAATGTGTCATTTATTTATACTTCTTTCTAAATATATAAATGTAATTGAATATATGTTTAGTCAGGAGAAAATAAAATAATATAACACAAATAACACAGTTGTCCTTTTTTGTTATTGTGTTAAAACAAAGGCACTATTTTTGTTCTTGTGTAACCCAAATGTGTTCTAGTGTTCATAGATAAATACAAAAAATCCTACCTCAGCTTGCAAAATAGATGGCACTGAGTTGAAAAAAATGTACTTATTGAAATTGTGTGGAGCCCATCTTACTATATAACAACCAATGTCTCTTTTTGCCTGTTGGTTTGTATGTTTGTTGGTTTCTGTCATGTTAAAGCAAACAGGAAGGAAGGAGATAAAACAAAGCTCTATTGTATTTGTGTATGCTAAAGCAAACAGCGACTGTGTCTGTGTGTTCATATCAAAGTCACTTCTACTGCTGATGTCTTGGTAGTAGTACAGAATATGAACACAGGCATCTCTGATTTTTCATGAATTAATCTGTAGTTATTTTCTGATATTAAAAAAGAGATTTGTTTTTTACTCAATCCTGTTGCACTTTTGTTTTAAAATGATTCAAAAACAAAAAAATGGAGAGTAGGTGAAAATTGACAGAAAAATAAATTTTGTTTTGTTTGTGATGAATACATTTATACTAAAATATCTATTTACATAATTGATACTTGTACAGATAATCGTTTTGGACATGTACTCAGCTAGCTTTCAGATAAGCTACGTTAATGTCATGAGAAGTTTTGCGAATAAAGATTTGTTTACATTTAAGCTTCAGTTTCGACCTTTCGAGAAAGAAGATCAATGAAAATCTTTGAAAAAACATTGCAAATGAAAATCTTATGTATATTATCCCATGAATTTCTTGATGAAATTTTCAAAACTATTTTCTCGCACATCTTTTGTAAAGTGAATGCAGTACTGCAAAGCCAGTATCCATTGATGAGTATTCTGGACACTTTTAGAATGAAACCCTTCTTTGCTGATAAGCAATGACTGCACTACAATTAAAATCATCAACAAAACTGATGTATTTAACAGTAAATGCTGGAATTTAATCTTTATAATTGATCATAAAAAATTTGAGACTTTGTGTAAGATTTGCAATTCTTCAGTAAAGGGAAATAATTTAGAAAATTATTTTTTGATTATTTTCATCAAGTACCTGTTGGTTTTTTCCTTTAAATTTCTGGACTGTTTTGATATCATGAATTCACTGAATGTGTTCATTTTTCATTGCATGAAAAGTTTTGGTTTTGTAACATTATACAGTGCTATTTTCATCATATGGTGTTGTTTTCATTTCTAAGAATATCAAAAATGAATTTTTATCAATCATTTGAGTAACTTGCAATTGATTATGTAGAATATATTGTTGACTGAAAGCTATGGTCATTATTTTGAATACTATTTTCCTTCCTCTTGATATTTAGTTGCTTTTCCTCGTAACTTAAGCCATTGATCTATATTAGAAGCTGAACAATATGGATAAGAAATGAATAATAAGCTTTGGGTGAGATTTGAACTCTTGTCCTTTTTCCCCTGAAGAAGCCTGGTAAATGCCCACTTATTTGAGCTATTTGAATTTCATGGCTTTGTTGTCTTGTAGTCATTCATTTCTACTGAAAAGAGAGGATTGATTGCTGCAGATATTGACTTTATAGAATCAAACACTGGTTACCATTCAATATGTTCCATAATTGTGAAATTTGATGAAATAAAGTATCTTATGTTGCAATTTTTTTAAGGTACTGCAAATGTTCTTCTAAAAAAATAACATTATTAAAATCTGATAAGTTTAAAAAATACCACAAATTATGGTGACGTCATGCAAACCAATTTTTATATGAATACGATCTGAACAATCAAAATATTGTATGATCTATAACTACAATAGCTTTTCATAGAAAATACCCCATTAAGTGTCTTTTACAATGTTATTGGGATGTGCTGCTTTTAATCATGGCTGACTGAAACTTTTTCAGGACTGTGAGCAGAATTTGATTTGAGTGCCCAAACTACTCCATTGGGGCCTTCTACACCCACTGTTTGCTTATGTACCGAGCCAGATCTGATTTTAATATGCATATTAGCTAATGACAATTTCTAATGTACTTGGAAAATATTCAGTGCCTCTAAAAAAAGTCTTTTGAAAATGTCAGTTGGATAATTTGGTGATAGTCGAAATGATTTACTCCAGAACAACCCTGAGTGATTTAATTGGGTGAAAGAATCTGAATATAATGCTTATCAGCACCTGAAAAAAGATTCACAAACTACTTCAAGAGTAGGAAATGTATTGAAACTCTCAAGAGAAAAGTTATTGCTTTTTTTCTTCACAAGAAAGTTATTTGTTTAGTAAGTGTAAATAATTATATCAGAAGTTATCAGAAGTACATGATTTTGCTGAAATAATAAGTTTATTTGGTGTTTTTTTCACAGGTGCTCCAGCATCAAGATAATTCATTTCCCTGTGGGTGAATATGATTTGAAAATTTTTATTGGTCCCAATTGTATAGCTGAACTTCACTGTGGAAAAATCAATACTTGGGAAATTCACTGGAAAACACACACTATGGCAAAACCCTATTCATGCAAATTTTGTGAATCAGTATTTCTTGAAAAGTCAGATTTGAAGACTCATATGCAGATACATACAGGAGAGAGACCCTATTCTTGTGATGTATGTGGATATGCATTTGCTGCAAAGTCAAACTTAAAATCTCACATGCGAACACACACTGGAGAAAAACCGTATTCTTGTGAAGTGTGTGGATCTTCATTTTCACGAAATATAACTTTGAAAAGACATGTCCAAACACACACGGGAGAGAGACCACATTCATGTGAAGTATGTGGATCTGCATTTTCACGTATTTCATACTTGAAAGGACATATGCGAATACACACTGGAGAAAAACCATTTTCCTGTGAAGTATGTGGATCTACATTTTCTCGTAATTCATATTTGAAAAGACATATGCGAATACACACTGGAGAAAAACCATATTCTTGTGAAGTGTGTGGATCTGCATTTTCACAAAATATAACTTTGGAAAGACATATCCGAACACACACAGGTGAGAAACCCTATTCTTGCAAGGTTTGTGGTGTTTCATTTTCAAATAGTTCATGTTTAAAAAATCACATACAAACTCACACTGGAGAAAAACCTCATTCATGTGAACTGTGTGGATGCGCATTTTCTATAAAATCAAATTTAAAAACTCACATGCTAACTCATACTGGAGAAAAACCTCATTCGTGTGAACTATGTGGGTCTGCATTTTCTGTAAAGTCAACTTTGAAAACTCATATGCAAATACATGCTAGAAAAAAAAATCATTGATATGAATTGAGTGGATCTGCATTTTCTACGAATCAATCTAAATAGCTCATTCTTGAATACATACATTAAGTATTATCCTATTCTCGTTTAGTGTACAGGTCGGCCTTCTCACAAAATTGACATGCAAAAACACGCTGGAGAGAAACTGTATTCTTGTGAAGTGTGTGGATCTTCCTTTTCACAAAATATTACTTACATAAGATTTACATTTTATGTTTGGTCACAATGTATACAATTCAATAAGATAAATTATAGATCAATTAAAAACAGGAAAGTTTTCACATATGTATTTGTAATGTATTGTTAAATAAATGTGTCAGTATAACAATTCATTGTATTGTGTTGTCTTATTCTATGTATACATATCTGTTTCCTTTCATTTAGATACTGATTCTTTGTATCTTCTTTTACTCATCCATTGATTTTCTCAGTTGCACCAAGGGAAAAATGTTCAAGAGTGCCAAGGGGTAACTCAATCAGATACAGCTTGGTGTTTAAGTTCCAGGCGTAGAGTCCCATTATATTTTGAATTTCCCTAGCATCTCAGAAGTCATATTCCTTGCATTTTATCAGCCTGAGATCATAAAATATATCTTTTTTTTATCTTCAAAAATAGTTCATGTTTAAAGAAAAATCTCACATGTTACAGCCTGATATTTTTCTGAGAGGCAAAAAAATCACAGTTTTATGTATGGCTATGAAAGACACAATTCAATCAAGCAATTCATTGATCATCTAATATATAATTCATGCTTTTGTAATTTTACTGTATTTTTTGAATAAATAACACAGAACTGAATTAGTTGTGTTGTTTTTATTGGTTCTACTACAAATATGTTTGTTTTCTTTCGATTAAATCCCAGATTCTGTGCTTCTGTTTTCTATTTGAGAAATATGTATTTATCAGACAATTTACAGCTGCAGCAACAAGAAAAATTGCTAGGAACTCGAACTACCATATATGAATACAAAACCCAAATCGAAACGTTGTTAACCACGCACTGACTCTCTTGGGAGAGGCATGAATCCACCTCTCCTCACTAGCCAGTGGAAAAAATGTCAAGCAGGACATCTGGGACCCTTTGACCCTGTAAAGCAGTCCATCTAAGACAAAGATTTTTAAGCTTTTGGAGGTCCCATACCCCCAGTGAACCAGTCATTATGTCCCTATACCTGATCAAAATAAATATCTTCATCGTTCTTTTCGAAAAGTTCAAGTTTACAGAAGTACATTTTGATGTTTTGTTTTCTTTTTTAAAAATCTCACGTGAAACCTTTGAGAAAATTTGATTAGAACCACCACTATAGTAAAAGGGATGAGATGTAATGATAGAACAATCAACTTTGACAAACAACAGATGATTACTTACAACAAACTCATTTCATTGTGTGTGCCTCTTTCAAATTTCAACAACAGAATGGAAAAAAGAAATTTTCTCGTGTTTCTATTCATCTGTGCCCCCACGTGGACAGAATGTGACAAGGTTAGAACCACTGGTCATTGGCTAGGATGAAAAATGATTTTAATTTTTTCCCATCGTGTCTCATACCCCAAGAATTTGCCTCCTGTACCCCCAGTGAGAATGGATAGTCTTGGTAAAGAACTCCTGATTCAAGAGAAGATTACTTCAGCAGAAGAAAACCCACCTTAGCTGATCTCAAGACTGGGTAGAAGAGGTTTGGGCACTGGGATAACAACTCCACCCTGTAATAAGCTACTTGTGCTTGCATGTTTCCCAAGGACTCTACAGGAATAAACGCTGTTATATATGAATATTCTTGACTTTTCAGGAAGTTGTCTCCCCTTTTCTCCTTTCCAGTATCTCTGTTGACCTTTAAGTATCACTAAACATTTTCTCTTTACATGAAGACATTGACTCTTAAATTCATATGAAAAAAATCAAATCTTCAAGTGATGTAACTCAAGCTATATCTTTTGTACTTTTGGGTAATTGAAAAAGAAATTATTCAATTCACAAAAGTGTTTCATTATTTGAAATTCTAATCATTAAAGAGTTGCACAGATTTTAGGAGCAGTTTTATGCGGTTCATGAATTTTAAAGTTAATGTATAAAATGAACACCAAAATGTTCATTGATCTTGATTACATTTTACTTCAATTTTCATTATTAGTTGTTATTTTAATGTCCCTGACTCAGGTTGTCATTCCATGGTTATGAATAAAGAGTAAGCTACCAGTGAGAATCAAATCATGTTCTTCATTCCAGTGGGAAGCCTAGTTCACACCCAGGAAACCTGGTTCATTCAGAATGATGGCCCGAGTCAAAGTTATGATAAAAACAACTAAAGATTAAGATGAAGATAAAAAGAATAAAAAATGTTGGGTTGAAATATCTAATCTAATAAGAATGAATAACAGGTCTTTTTAGACAGTATACAACAGGATGTTGTATTAATTATTCAGAGAAATTGTTGATTATCATTAACTTTTTACTAGTATTTTTTTCACCTTACTTCTATTGCTTTTTATTGCAACTATTAAAGTATCACTCTACAATTATCAGCAGGCAGCATGGGTTGGCTTTAAAGATTAAGCCTCCATTGAGATGCAAATTTGCATCCCTTTCCTCAAGAATCTTGCTTATTAAGGACACCTAACTTACCAATTAGACCATGAAGACCAACCAGTTACAGAAGCTGTAATTTAACTATATAGCTTTCATTCATTTCCCTGAACAGCTTATAAACTGGTATGTTTATTTAAACACGCTAATACTTAGTAGCAATTCTCAAATCTTCTTTGAAGAAGTATTGCTAAATGTATTTTTTTTTTTTACTAGTATTTCTTTATGGCAACTCTGATACTGTACTTTTATGCTTGATAGTAAATACTCTCATTTGCTTTTTTAACATGTATTGCAGTTATTAAATATCTCCTTCGAGGTCAATTTTGGTCATATTTGCAAGAAAACTGCTTAAAGTTAATCATAAAAGAGAAAGAATACTTTTGAGCACTCACAATAGGTTTCAGACCAGTTAAAGGCAGTGTTTACATTTGTGACCACAAAAATACTGATTCAGCTATGATTGATAGATTCGTCACCAGAAAAAATAGAAATGATTTTGACAATCAATCAAGAATAGAAATGACATCATAAATTTGATTTGAAGAAAATTAGTTCATGCAATGATTAATAGAGTGTATTTTAGAGAAATATATTTTTCACATTTCACTCAAAATTTAAAGATATGTTTGTTTACAACGGGTGTCATTATCAGGTTATCACACTTCAAGGTCAAGGAACCTTTATACTGTAACTATTACAAGCACGTGTTTGTTTTGAATATATATTCTTTTAATGGATGACAGGAAATGTCAACATGTAATCAAGTGTCTGGTAGCAACTGATAAATCCTAGATCAATAAAATTTCTGATTCATGTCTCAAAAAAAAAAAATCCGTCAGATTTGCTGATATTTTACTGATTTCAATCAAAGAAATATGGTTACTTGATAATGATGATTCAGAAATTTCCAAATAGCATAAACATTATCAATTTAGAGGAAAGTTTGTGTATTAATTGTAAAAAAATTTCAAGCAGATATTTCTTCTTCAAATTCCCCAAATCTAAACAATATTTCAACAAAAAGAAGAAAAAAACTTTCCGAACAAAAAATATTTGGCTTTACTGCTATTCTCATTTAAACTGATTTAATTCTTCCTTAATAACCTTAGAAAAAATGTAAATATTTTTTATTCAAAAGATAATTCATTGAGATTTCATAAAATTGAAAAGTGGGTAGTGGGCTGATTGACTATAAAAGGAACATTTCCATAATTTTTTTCTTACAAAATGCTCTTTTTAAAAAAATTCATTCACAAATGTATAAATACCAAAAATTACATTGAAAAATTTTGAAATCTGTGTGTGAAATAGACACATGATAAAACGAATGTTCTTTAATAACAAGGTTGAAGGATCCCCAATGAACAAGTGGAGAAGGCAGTGTTGAGCAGAGTTGCCAAATTACCTATTTTTCAGCTTGATATGACAAACTATAGCAATGATCGGCAAGCTCCTATTTACCTGAGCCCTCATGAGAACAGGATGTAACATAACATCAGTTCAACATAGGAAACTTAAAACACAAACCTGTGGGGCAGGAACTTCATCAAAGATTCTCTTCAGTCAAGAACACTGGACTTGGTCTCAGGGTGAATCTCGATCCCACTGATTCACACTACAATGGATCTGGATGTACATTGGATAGCAATGATCAGTAAATTAATCTTGTTGGCCTTTGTGAGTGGGTTTAATCTTCATTGGATCTCCCACTAAGATAACAATATTTGTTACATAATTATATAAATAAGAAAAAAGATTAGGATGCATATTGTATAGCAATGATCAGCAAGTTAATCTTGGTGTTCATTGTTGGTGGGTTCAACGGATGTTCCGGTATAGATGGTCAGATACAAACCCATGCAAAATGATGTTAATATACTTATATAATGAACAGTGTGAGCCTTTTGTTTTTCATCTATAAAACTTGACTCTTCCACATCAATGATAAAAATACCGACCATTTAAATCTATGGACTCATCAACTGAAATAAATTCACTACATTTTTTTGAACCGTTAAATTGAAAGTAAAATATATCTGTAAAGAAATTCAAAGGTATTAACTAGTAAATAAATAATGTAAATCAGTTCAAGTATTCTGTTTAAAAGATGCTGTGTCTAAGCTTTGAAATTCTAGCAGAATCAATAAGATTTATAGATGAAAATTATTTGATAGTTGTTTTTGTTAAAGTCGGAGAAAAGGGTTCATCTTTATATCATGAGCGTTGTTAGTTTTCCATTTCTCCCTAGAAATATTATTAAAATAGAAATATTAGAAACTGTTAACATTTACATGAATTTCTTCAGACTGATTATGTGTCAGGTGTACAGCCCACACTGTGCAAGAAGGCTGAAAATTCGAACATATATACTTCTCATTATAATTAGAAAAAACACTATTTTCTACCCCAAGGTTTTAAGAGGTTAGGGTAGAATTTACAGAATAAGTTTATGCTAAATTGGTTCTCTAGTTTGTGTTTTGCAGTGTTCATGCTTGTTTTTCAAAAATTCAGATTTTTTTAGTGATCACTGCCCAACAAAAAGCAAAAGAAATAACTTGATTGATCATTCTTATTTCTCAATTTTTTGATTGATTGTACCCAACACAGTATGCTGCCAGAAGGTGTTGGTCACGATCCACTAATATTCATCAGAAGATAATTCAACTACACCAGGAAAATTGGAACAGAAAGCCTTGAACTATTACCAAGTCCACAAGATTCAAAACTAACCAGATTTGAGAAAGATAACTGAATTTCTGGAAGCTTTATAAATGGTTTGGTACTGCATTTTCTGACTAAATGTTTTTATTCAATGTACTTTAACATGTTTGTTTATTAAATAAGCATTTGGATTCCAATAAAAAAAAAAGGAATATTACTAACATGCTGCTCAGAATGAGAAAAAGAGAGAAAGAAAAAACAAAAGCTTCTCCACATTTGCAAACAAAACAACACATAAATTCAAAATATTATTTGCCGTTTATTTTGATGAAGAAAATGAGGATTGCAATTTGTTTAACAAGACTACAAGTTTTTAGAGTCAATAATTGAAGTTGATATAATGGAATAAATCAAATATTCTATAGACTTCTTCAAGACATTTCCTTCTATCAATGAACATAAACCGTCTTACTTACCATAAATACAACTTTTGGAGCATGAAACAGAAAGGTTTTTACTCCACTGAGAAGTTTTCAACATATTTGAAAGGTTTTTTTTACTTATTCACTGAATTAATATGAAGATCATGAAAACTTGGTATTTATTGCTTTTGCGTGGAATTTGGAAAAAATGAAATTTCTTTCAAACTATTTGCTGGTTTGTCTTTCCAAGTAATAAAATTCGCATGTTGAAATAATGATAATAATACAGATGATTCAAGGTGTGTCTTCTTTTGACTGGTGAGAATTGAGATGAATGTCAACTTCTTCAGAAAATGCTGTTTCTTCTGAATGCATTCGCATATGAGTTTTCAAATGTGAACTTTGAGTAAATGCAGATCCACACACTTCACAAGAATATGGTTTCTCCCCAGTGTGTGCTCGCATATGTCTTTTCAAAGCAGATGTCTGTGAAAATGTAGATTCACAAATATCACAAGAAAATGGTTTTTCTCCTGTGTGTGTTCGCATGTGTATTTTTAAACCTGATGATCGGGAAAATGCAGATCCACACACTTCACAAGAATATGGCTTCTCTCCAGTGTGCGTTTGCACGTGTCTTTTTAAAGCAGATATTTGTGAAAATGCAGATTCACAAATATCGCAAGAGAAAGGTTTTTCTCCTGTGTGTGTTCGCCTATGCATTTTTAAAGCTGATGACTGAGAGAATGCAGTTCCACATTCTTCACAAAAATATGGTTTCTCTCCTCTGTGCATTCGCATGTGTGTTTTTAAAGCTGAAGATTGAGAAAATGAAGAACCGCATTCTTCACAAAAATAAGGTTTCTCTCCACTGTGTGTTCGCACATGTGCCACCAAATATGACTTCAGGGAAAAGGTGGCTTCACATTGTTGACAGGAATATGGTTTCTCTCCGGTGTGTATTCGCACATGTCTCTTTAAAGCTGATGCACGTGAGAAGGCAGAACCACATTCTTTACAAGAAAATGGTTTTTCTCCTGTGTGCATTCGTACATGTCTCACTAAATGTGATTTCACTGAAAAGGTAGAGTCACATATTTCGCAAGAATATTGTTTTTCTTCAGTTTGTGCTTGCATAGGTCCAATCAAATGTTACTTATGTGTAAGGGATTATTCACGCTCTTGACAAAAGTATGGTTTTTCTCTAGGATCTTTCCAGATTTTTTCTCCTCAAAAAGCAATCATGAAAAAACATATCCACAAACTTCACAGGAGTACATTTTCTTTTAAGTCTGTCTTTGCAAGTGGATTTTTGAATAAAATCTTTGAAATCCACTAATTTCAGTTTTCCCTGTGTATATTTCCTAAATATCCAGCAGAAGAAGTTGAAGTACACAAGATGAAAATGCTGTAAAAATAAGGAAAGAATATAAAAATGCAATGACTGAATTGAAAAAACATTCTAATAATCAAATGTATAATAGACAACATCTCTTCATAAGTGCTCAAGCTGAATGGAAGCAATAATCTTAGTTAGCAAACATTAAAACTCTCATAGTGTGAAGAAAAGTATACAATTTGTACATAAAAGCATACATCAAATAAGTATATTTACCCAATATCTCAGACAGGCATTTGTGTTAGTGGTGGCGTAATAAAGATAATTATTTTCAAACTCATTTACATTTCTTGATAGTGCAACATATTCCGATAATTGATTCCATCATTTTACCACTCTGTTGCTAAAAAGGGGGTTTCAGATATGCATTTTACTCCTATTCATTTCCATGGTAGTATAGACATAGTTTTTCTGTCTTTTGAACTCCTTCTTGGTGAGAAATACATTGAAATCTACTTGTTCTATACTACACATCATCTTAAACATTTCCATCAAGTCTCCTCACTCCTTCCTATTTTTTTAAAAAGATGTCAAATCTTAATCCTTTAATTTATCTTCATAACTCATACTTTTTAATTCTGATATTAACTTAGTTAGCTTGTATCTTTACTTTTTCAAAAAGATTTTTGATCCTTCTCCAAGTACTATGAGTAGGCTTGAACACATTACACAAGGTGTGGATAGACATAGGTCTTATACAATACAAAGCATGATTCCTAGTCCATATGAGTGAAAGTATGCTTAATCAGTTCTAGAAGTCTGTTCCCCTTAGCAGCTGCACTGGCAATGTACAAACCATATTTCTTCTACATAACCTCAAATGTTCATCCAATTGAAATTTTTTTGACCAATTTGTAGTGTCAATTCAGTCAGTGACAAACTGTATGAGATACTTTCGCAAGAATCTATTTTAGCTGCTGTTGTGTTTTAGAAATCATTTTGCATAAAACAAAAATTCAAAGACTATAAAATACTCTTCAACTTTTATATACATCAAAATAAAGAACCAAATACTATTTAAAATAAAACTATTTCCACATTTCTCTGCTGACTCTCTGTTATAAACAACCATTATAGTATACTGGGTCTTAACATTGACAGGGACGTCAATGTATTGTCCTCGTATCTGGTAATCCAAAGCAGGGAATATTAGTTGGTTACCAATGGCATAACTTGAAGTATGACAGTTCGCTTAGCTAGATGATTGGAACTCCAACCATCTCTTTCACTAAAATAGCCGGCATACTTTTGTGCTAAGTTGTCTGTTCTCATTTTTTCTTGGGCTTCTACAAACTGAGAAATAGGAGGTGATATCCAAATGATAGTTTTGGGAGTGATACCTAACACACTTATTTACTGATACCAATACAAAAAGACTCGGATGGAAGTTTCTAAAATTTGATTTTCATTTATCTAAAAATTGGCATGCATATCAAAGTATATAGTG
This sequence comes from Thysanoteuthis rhombus, assembly GCA_963457665.1. Lineage (NCBI taxonomy): Eukaryota > Metazoa > Mollusca > Cephalopoda > Oegopsida > Thysanoteuthidae > Thysanoteuthis > Thysanoteuthis major. Next base: position 58,311,540 of record OY735214.1, on the reverse strand, counting down.
CTCACTATTTCATGAGAAAGAAGGTTACAGATCTGGTTAGTCCCTAAATAGAAAGTGTCATGTGACCAAAGTCTGATATTTTCAGAAGGCAAAAAAAACTCACTTTTTTTTCAAGATATTAGCAGTTCGGATTTTCAGCTCTCTAGCTCCATGGGAGTGATTTGACGCATGACATATTCATAGCCAGCCTGAATCACTTAAAAACTGAAGGAACCTATCTGACAGTATTGGTTGATGGTTTCTAATTGATCTAGGCATGAAGTACTGTATATTTCTTGATATAAGCTGAGGTTTCTTCTTCCTAAAAAGTAGCTAAAAATTAACATCTTTAAGCCAGACTCCAATATGGATTAATCAACTTGAATTGAAGTCAGTCATAAAGATTGGAAAAGAATGGAAAAAAATTCCAAGAGGGGTACGTCCAAGTGAGCAATGTCTTTTTTCTTTGCTACTTTTTGAATAAATCAAGATTACATTTACAATTTATTCGCTTATATTTAGTTGGAGTTCAGTATTGAGCTAACTTTGGAGTTTGTTTTTGTTTTATTTCATCTTACTCAAGTGAAATGTCTTGATTATGGTTTTGGGCTCAACTTATATTCAAGTCATCCGATTCACTTGGCTTTTCTACCTTGATTTGACCTTGCCTCTTGTTCAAAAATATACAGTGCTCTCTTATTAACTTCCTCAAACAAGCAGATACCGTTTACATCAAATAAACCAGAGCACAAATCAAAATTTTACAAAAAGAATTAGTTCTAAAAACTTGGTAACTGCATTTACCTGCAACAGAAACCAAATAATTTGTCAATGATTACATGTACTTTGCATTTTGCAATCGCTGTCAAAAATTTCATCAAAGTAGATATATTTATGTATTTGCTCATCTTTGATGAAAGGAATTTGATATTAAAAAAATCAGGGTCACAATTGGTAGCATTATACTTAAGTGTTAAAAAAACATTTTTTCTGTATTATGGTAACAAACATACATACTTTGGATCTTTGATATGTAGAACATTAGGTTAATTAAAACCATACTTCAACTCTCAGTTAACTTGAATTGATTTTGACTTACACTTTGATTTAATGCAATTAACTTCAAATTTAAATCAAACTCTAATAAAATTATTGCAAAGTTTACGCATCAATTTGAATTACTAAATAACAATGGCTGTACCCAATGGTTGCATTATACAAGAGGATAAAATATATTACTAATTTTTAGTTGCAAGAAATGGGGGTTGTATTATATTCCAGATCACATTGTACTTGAGTAAATACAGTAAGCGAGCTATGAAGAAATTCAGATCATTTTTTTGTTAAAATCAGTTACTGTTGTGCTTGAGAAATTGAAATTACATAGCTTTCCTCATTGGTATTCCTTACCCCTTATACTTTACCCCTTCTACTGATAAGTCAAATGTGATCATGAAGAAATGTTGATTTACAATGAAAATAATAGCATATATCTGATAGCATCAGACTAAAACCAAATTCAACAAGTTATGCTGCGAAGAAAGTATTTAAAAATTATCAAATAGGTTTATTCCATCATAATCAATAACTACCTAATTTGGCTGTAATTTCTCAAAAGGTACAAGAAACCACATCACTAAATGTATAAAATTCAAGGAAATTATAAAAATGTCATATATATATATCCTAACTCCTAGATCAGCCTTTGGTCAAACTGGATCCACAGCCTCATTTGCAGTGATGCATACAAACATTCTTTGTTTTCTTTATCTGACTTGGATAAACAAACAATAGAAACAGTCTCAATAAATGGAGCAAAAGTCTCATTTATAATAAATAACAATAAAGCTTACAAATACATATGCATAAATAAAACTACAAAAACAAATACCATCACATAATGATTTTACAATCTACTTATAAATGTAGAATAAATCACTGAATCAGAATAGAATTTACAGTTCAACTTTCTATAAAGATTTAAATCAGCAATACTAAACAGGTCTGGTTAGTCACTCAACAATAGAAACTGTCACTAAATAGGGAAAAGGGTGATCAATGAATAAGTTATTTCTCTCAAATCACTAAAAACCTTGAATTTAAAGAAACAAAACAAGTGTGAATGATACCAAATACTAATTGAAATGCAAATTTAGCATAAAATTACATTGTTAATTCAAGACTGCAAACAAAAACCCCTATTGGGTAGGGGATGGTAGTTACAAAAAGCATAAAACGTTTCTCCAAGACGTTTAAATTTTCAGGCCTCTAGCTCCGTTAGCGCAGCTTGTATGAGTGACAAGATATGACAAGAATCACTTGAAAACAAAAGAAACCTATGTTAACAGAGGCCAAGGGGGACCTTGATGCTACGTTTCGTTGACGGGAGAACAGATACTACACTTAGATCCCGAAGTAGAGGACGCCAAGAAAATGAAGGGATCCTATTAGTTTGATAGTGTCTTTATTCCTCAGTCAATCGTCACAATTTCCTTCAATTCATGATATTAAAGTTGAAGCAGGAAATTGCACATAAAGAGTAACATTAAAATTAAAAAAAAAAAACCGAAAACATCACAAATGATATGATTTTTACTTACTTTTCAGAACGACCATAACTGTAAACAAATATTAAAGTTGGTGAATTTATCGCCTTTTTAAATGTTTGGCGAATCTAGTAAGCTTCTTAGTTCTTCAACACAATTTCTGTACTTCATTGAATCGATAACAATAATCTTAAAGCTGAAAAGAATGGTACAAGGAAAACAAAATCAATAAACTTTGAGGACAAGCGACAGATTATTCTTGAGAAAGTATTTCGTCAAATGACTAATAACATTAGGCGGTGTGAAGGATAATTTAGTCCCTTGGCAAAAAATTATCAAGAATTTCCTCTTCATTATAAACAAATTTGTTCAAAATTGCGATTGAATACTTCATGTTTGCCATCTTTTTTCTCAAAAATATTTATAAAAAATTAAATAATAGTTTGAAATAATGAATTGAATTTTTTAATATCCTTGCAAGTGAGTTAAAAGGGATTGTCTGAAAATGAACAACTCGATAATAGTGTAAAAAGAGAACGATTGATTTCAGTTTTGTACTGAATAATATCCTTTTAAATACATTAAATTAAAACTAGGTAATCTTCCGAAAATTACCTGCTTCGTCCTCTAATGGTGAAACTTTCAAAAAAGAATCCATTCCTTTTTTAAAGCATTGAAAATGTGGGTTAAGATTAGTTTGCTAGCAGTACACTGTTAGTGTCAGTTCGTCTGGGAAAATTTCAATTTTAGATGCTCTCAATCTATTAGACCGGGAATTTGTTAGAAAATTATTTTTTTACGAGGCAAAGGTGGGGATTCAATTTACGACTTATAATGATCAAGTGACCGCACATTTTTATGAATGTTCGGACGGAGGTAAGGCTCGGATGAGTTATTTCATTCTAAGATTTTGGTTCTTTCAAAAATTCAAAAATTTTCAGGCTTAGGGTTCAGATTAGGGTTAAAGAAAGCAATTGGAGGATTTCAAATTTTAAGTATCTTATTAATTAAAATTTTTTTAGGGTTGGGATTGGAGTAGATGTTATTAAAGTAACTTGAAGAAGAGAAGAAAATTTGTGTAAGCTGAACTTCTGTAAAAATGGTGGAAAGTATGTGTCCACTCAATTATTACAGTTGAATTGTAAATAAAAACCCCCAGCTGTAAAACCTTTACTTTTTTTCCTTTCTAAACAACTAACAAATTCCTGGATGGTTCTAGCATCTGAAGCTTTGGAAGCACCAAAAATTAAAAAAATGAAACATTTAATTCCAGGAGAACTGCATGCGGTTAAAAACCAAATCTTATCCAAAATTTGTTTTTGTTTTTGTTTTTAAATACTATCAGAAGTCAAGTTCACTTTTGCTTATTTCCAGAGGCTGCATATGCGACTAGTAGACCTTGCAACTGCAGGGTGGTGCTGGAGCTCTGGGGGCACAATATGTTTGAAGGATCCTGAAAAATCTGAAAATGTATCCAAGATAATGTAGAAAAAAAATTGGACCTAACATTGCCACTACTTATCCCACACAAGAGAGTAGACATTTTTCTAACCTTTTTTGTACTCAGTGTTTCAATTTCAGTATGAGAAGTGTATTATGTTCAAGTGGAAGTAAGTAAACTGAACCTTGCGAAATACTTATCAATCATCGCTATCCACAACAGACCGGTTTAATCAGTGTTGTTAGGTTTACGTTATTCATGTGTGACATTTACATGTATCTATCAATCTATGTATCTATTTGGACTTTGCCTAGCCATAAGCGTTCATTGTAGGAAGTTGAAACTTTTCACACACACCCTTCAATGAATAGGGAAAATGGTTTTCCTGTTTTTGAAAGTTCCTCCCTTGAATAGGTTTTTATTGGGGTTTCAATTTACAATGAAAGTTTATGCCAGATTGGACCCCTAGTTTGTGTCCATGTTTTTTCATTTTCTTTGCATAATAAATTTATGATTCAAATTATACTGGTATTATTTTCATCAGGTAAATTCATAATTTCCCTTGGAATGCTGGTTTTTTCTTTCTTTTTTGTCTTAGGTACACATTGTATGATTTTACTGCTTATCAGTAGTATTAAAAGTCCTTTGTCATTTCTTTATTCAGCAAAAAAATTATTTTCGAGGAATCAGTAAAAAAGAATATTGAGAAATACTGTATAAGCCAGCATATGTTGACTTTTAAAGCATCAAGTATTTTCCTGACCCAATGAACCTGACACTCTGATGGACACAATGCTGTGAATATTGGACTTAATTTGAATTAATACCTTAGTTTAGAAGACGACTTATATGATGGTATATATGTTAAATTTGAATAAAATCAATCACACTCGGGAACTTGTATGGTTTATGTGGTGGTGGTGGTGGTGGTGGTGGTGGTGGTGGTGGTGTTGTTGTTGTTGTTGTTATAGCAGCTTTATTTATTTATTTCTTCATCTTTTATTTATTTTGATATTTTTCAAATTTTTTTGTTAATTTTATCTATTTATTCATTTATTTTCTATTTTTTTATTAATTTTATTCATTTATTTATTTATAAGATATCACGTGATCATCGTTGAAGACCGAGAAACAGCCAGTCTCCTCAGTATTCCAGCCAATTTCAGTAATATTGTCATCTGAATAGTCTCAGCTCTCCCCAAGATCCCTAGTTCCTGCAGCCTCTTTGCCAAGTTCTACACAACTCTTCCCAGGGCTCTGAATACTATTGGAACTACTACTACTACTATTACTACTCTGCTACAACTTATTGATATCTATTCATTGAGTTTTCACACCAGTACTAGTAGCACTGTATATCAAATGACAGCAAGCCTCCTCAATGCTCCAGGACACTCTTTAGTATTCTGTTCCTCCTTAAAGTGGAAAATTGGTACAACTATTGCATACGGTCATCCTCAATATCTATCATCTGCTGCACAATAATTCATGGTCCACCAAGATCCAATTTGACCCTTTTACCAGGTGCAGATCACTAGCAAGGACTTTATGACTTGCATATTCTAACTTGCTTACTTCTTTTTATCATTAGGTTCTGACATTGTCAAATGAAGAGCCAACCCTTGATAACGTCTAACAATAATTGCTATTTGTTATGGGTAGATTCCATATATCTTGTATACGTATGAGTGTTCAAAAGTATGCACCTTTTTTTGCCGATCAATGGCTACCATACATTTAGCATCAGACAAATATAACTTGCCTTAAATAAAATATTTACATTATATGTTTTGTGAAAATTTTAGTAACGAATACAATAAACCTTAAATTCTTTTTAATATTATTAAAACTCAAAGACGCATACAAAAATTGTGAGCAATTATTTCAAGTTTTATTTAATTTAGATGGGTTCCTTGTTTGAAAAGGAAACTTATTTTGACTGATCACCACCAAATGTATGGAAAGGTGACAGGACATGAGTGGAATCTCCTTTCCCCTGACTCCTCTTGTTTCCCCTTAGTTAACGGCTGTGGTTAGCTGGTCATATTTAATACATCAACATGGTTAAAGCCGATCATAAGTAATCATACATATACATGAATATGTGATCTGGACAATGACATGCACATATTTTCAGGAGAGCAGGGACTCAGTTGAAAAAGGGCACTCTATCATTTGGTACATCATTTTCCAACCTGAAGTTCCACAAAGGTTTTATCAGGGGTCTGTGGGTTAATTCAAAATACTCATCTATTAATATTTACAAATGTAAAAATTGGAATTCCAATATGTACAATTGAGTGGAAAAAAATACCACCAATCGAATCACTATAGTCCCATAAAAGGCCAAACAACCAGCCAAGCAGGCTATAGATCCTTCTCTCTTTGAGGTGTGTTTGTCTCCAGGTGATCCTGGTCACATTTTTAGGGCTACAACCTTGAAAATTTGCAAGCGTACACCACCAAGCACCATGTAAAAAGTGTTTTCTTCCTCATTTAGGACTAACTATGTACGAATCTTGTGCTGGTATTTTTTTTTTCTTACAAAAGATCTATTTTGTTTTAAATAATTATAGATAATAGACTTATTTCTTTTAGATAATTAGTTCTGATTGAGATGTATGGATGTATTACAGTAATACACGATGGATGATAACTACAACTGTACCTGTATATACTAGTGAAAATTTACTGCTACTACTATCACCACACATTACAATAACATTATGTTCTACAGGCATAATCAGTAGCTGAAAATAAGTGCTGGTTACATTTCTTTGAAAAGAAAAAGGTGCAGGGGCACAAGCACCCCAAGCACCTAACCCTGTGTGTCCATGGATCTGGTTGTGTACTTCACTTTGATTCAGCCACGTGTGGAACTGACATGTTTTTTGAACAAAATACGGAGCTTTTGAGGTCAAGCCACACTTGTATATATCACAGTATTTTGATCCTTTATATAAAGAGAAAAACGTTTTGTTTTCCTATAAGAATTCTTTCTTATTCCTGAGCCAATATTGAAGGTATTTCTAATCTGAAATCTATTACTCAAGAGCATGTGATATTGTTGGAATTATTCAAACTTTTTGAGGGTAAAGAAACGTTTAGAAAAATGGATAAAAAATAGACACTGGAGGAAGTCTAAAAAGTAATCAATGATTATACGTTTGAAATTTTAAAAAAGGCTGTTAATATCTAGTATTGACTCTAATGAAATAATCTATGAAGTCACAGTGATGTAAAGCTTGTTGTTAATTCCTAAGAAATATTTGAAATTACTAGAGAAAAAAAAAAAATAGCTTGAGATTTAGAAAATTCGTCAGGTCATTTAGGAACATGCTTTGTAGTACGATATGGGTCCACAGCCCCATGGTTGGGAATGACAGGTTTAAGAAAGTCTTGAGATGATCCAAAAAGCATTCTATTATTGACATTAAAGCAGGAGTGTTACATAATTAGAAACCGTCAATATAGGTTTATTCAGCTTTTAAGTGATTTTAACTGACTGGTCATCTATCCATATATTTAAGTCACATGTACAAGGAGCACCAATAGAACTTGAGGGCTGAAATTTTGAGCATTTCTTTCTTATTATGTCTAGAAAAAAATTTTTCAGAGGGGGGTTCAATTTGCAATGTAAGTTTTTGCTACATTGATCCCTTGATTTGGGTCCAGCAGTATCAACACTTGTTTATTTGTTTTTAAAAATTAAGACTTTTCAGTGATCAAACAAAAGGTGAGAGAAGTAAATTCAATTTACAATGTGAATTTATGCTGAATTAGTCCCTTATTTTGTGTCTACGCTTGTTTTTCGAAAATTCAGACCTTTTAGTGATCCAACTTACTTTAGTGAGTAACATCCCTTGATCGCCAATTTTTCTAATTTTTTAATTGATCACCCCCAATATAGCATGCTGCAAAGAGATGTTGATCACAAAACCACACCTCTTGTTTATTGTTTGATGGAGGGAAAAAAGCATTATTTTTTCCACCGTACAAGAAGCAGGATGGGTCACTTCAGCAATTTTCTAATTTTTTAATTGATCACCCCCAATATAGCATGCTGCAAAGAGATGTTGATCACAATACCACACCTCTTGTTGTTTATTGTTTGATGGAGGGAAAAAAAGCATAAGTTTTTTTCCACCATACAAGAGGCAGGATGGGTCACTTCAGCAATTTTCGTTGAAATGAAAAACGTAACTCAGACAGATTTCCGAAAAACATTTATTAAAAACAGAAACCAATATATTGAGGTAAATATTTCTATCATTTTTTTTCACCTAAATGGTTACTATGTAACATCAGCTTTTCTCAAACTCTACTATCTTGACTGCAATGTCACACAGATCACGGATATAATACCGTGTAGAAATAAAAATCAAACAAATTAGAGTAGATCTTATATGAGAGTCCAAGGTAGATTTTAAATTCATGTAGTTAGAAGGGAGGAAACTCTTATTAGCCTTGAAATTATCTCCCCCTATGAAAGAAAAACAGAGGCAAATATTTAAATTGTTTCTGTTCGTGTGCCATTATTCACAACGAGTGGCTCAGTGTGTGGAACGTTTTGTATGGAAATTATGTGGTTCTTATTTATTTTATTTGCGTGCCATTTTAAACATCGAGTTGGCGTCTGTGTAAAACATTGAAGGTTTGTTTAGAAACAAAGCTGTTCTTTCATTCCAGCAAACTAATAAAAACTATTCAACAATTTAATTTACTCAAAGCAATAACATGTATTGACTTACAAAGGGAAGATAATCCGTAATTCATTTAAAAGCTAACATTTTATGCATGGAAACTAGTTCTCAAAGATTTCTAGATGTTCAATCACAATGAACCAAGAAACACTTCAGAGTTATGATGTAATGATATAAAAGTATATAATGAAGCAAATAATTAAAGGAAATCATTTGTTATGTGTGCTGAAAGAAACATTAGAATGAAAAAGAATTATAATCAATAAAAACTTCTTTCTTTCTTTTTTGTTTTGTTTAACTTGTTAATTAAAGAAATGAATATCAGGATTTCATTTTTTCTTCATATTTTCAATCAACTAGGAAAAAAAATTGTGGAAAAAGTGGTGAATGGTAGCATTTTAGATACTGGTAACATAGGTCTGGTTAGTCACTCAATAGAACCCATCACATGATCAATATCTTGGGTCGGGGATGATCAGTTATTAGATTGGTAAAAGGAGGCAAACAATGAATAAGTTACTATCCTTGCTTTTTGTTCGGCTGCGATCACAAAAAAGTCCAAATTTCCAAAAATCAAATGTGAACACTGCCAGATACAGACTAGGGGACCAATTTAGCAGAAACTTACATTGTAAATCAAACCCCTTTACTGTAAAACCTATTTTGAGGGTGAGGGTCAGAAAATAAAAACTAATTTTTCTACAGATACAAAGAATAAACGCTTAAATTTTCAGCCCTCTAGCTCTATTTGTGCAGCCTAGCCAGTGAGGCAGAAACACTCAAAAACTGAAAAAAACTGTGTTTACAGATGAATAGTTCTAGCTAACAGTTTCTTTGATGTAGTGAGTTGTTATTTCAAATATTGGTAAGATATAAAGTTTTGACTTTTGATGATAGAGTGGCCAAGTCTGACCTCATCAGCATACATCCGGTTCCAGATTGAAACAACATGGGAAAAATCACGCTTTGTTTTTCTTCGATGTTTTCTTTTCATTATTCTGACTTTTGCATAATTTTCAAGTATAGGAAATCCAGTTTAAACTGCATCCAAAATTTTGAAAACTTTTTGTCATTTTATCAATTTTCTATTTGTTTTTCTTTCCCTCCAGAAGCTCAATAAAACATTATTTACACTTAAAAAAACTGAGACCAGTGTGATTTGATGGATGTTAGCATATTTAGAGCCAAGAACTCAGAGACTTTTGCTAGTAGGTCACAACTATTTTTACCATAATGTTTTTAAAAAGAGCCGACTTCGATAAAATTTTTAGTTTTCATTTTTGAGTGACTTTCCTTATGAAAAGAACAATATAATCTGGAAACATGTTTCCAGACAAAACTACTTTGCCATTTTATTACTTGAATGTCTACTTGGAAAAGTATGAGAAGATGATCAATGCTTAAAAGTACAGAGGCTTTCAAACTATGTTGAAATCAACTCAAATAGGGTCTATAGGCATCCTATGTTATAATGCAGGTGTGGGGTCCAAGAAAGCCAACTGAGTCACAACCAAGCCGTGATAACATTGGGGTGAGTATGGGTAAAATTCTAGCATGGACGATAGATGAAAGATTGCAAACATCGTCTATCGTATAAAATCAATTGGAGATTAGACAATATAAACAAAGGCATTCTTGAATTTTTTATTTTTATCAAATAATACCAGCAAAATAACTCCAATATATTACAAAGCATACCAAATTTAAGTATTTAAAAAACAAAATGATTTTAATTATGTCCCTTCTGACCTGTGAACTGCTCCACCATTGCATCTGAGAAGAAAATTGATATTTTTTAAAAAAGTCCTTGTAACTGACTATGAAAATGTTTCTGTCTAATTAATTTTTACAGTTGTGCAGGCAAGAGTCAAATATGTATTGGGGTGGAGGTCACCCATAATCAAATAGCTTTAGAATGTAGTAAAAGAGTACGCAGGCTCACAGTTTCAAAGGGGAATCTTGTTTTAATACGCAGTCTTCCTGACAAGTGGACGATAAAGTTGGGATCAAGTAACAACCCACTTTATACTGCGGACTGCGTTATATTAGAGTATGCCTGCATTACGTTCAAAGGAATATATAAAACAATTTTCAATTGCAGTTAATGAATAAAAATGTCAACTAGTCTCTGATCATCCACTTTGGTTTGATAGTTCAGGAAACCCGAAATAAAAAAAAATATTTAAGTCAGTTTCAGCCATGTTCAGCCTCTTTCAATTGGATGGTTTTTATTTCAAATTGTATTCTGGTGGTTCCATATTAATGAATAAATTTCACAAAATCAAAATTTCATAGCACATACTTTATATACTATCAATTAAAATCTGATGATTTTCTAATATACTATCATATACAATATACTATCAATTAAAATCCTATGATTCTCCAAAATACTATCGGTTAAAATCTCATGATTTTCTAATATACTATCATATACAATAAACTATCAATTAAAATCTGATGATTTTCTAATATACTATCATATACAATATACTATCAATTAAAATCATGATTCTCCAAAATACTATCGGTTAAAATCTCATGATTTTCTAATATACTATCATATACAATATACTATCAATTAAAATCTTATGGTTTTCCAATATACAATATACTATCAATATTCTATCAGTTAAAATCATATGATTTTCTAATATACTATCATATACGATATACTATCAATTAAAATGCTATGATTTTCGAAAATACTATCAGTTAAAATCTCATGATTTTCTAACATACTATCATATAGAATATACTATCAATTAAAATCCTATGATTTTCCAATATACTATCAATCAAAATCTTACGATTTTCCAATATACTATCAATTAAAACGAGGATGCTAGAAGTCTTATTATATTTACTGTAAAAATCTGATCTTTCGAAATTGAACTTGATAAAGATATACTTGAAAAATATGATTTAAAAAGTGGGACTCCAACTGAAATGTATTTGTTCATAGAACAACAACACATCCATAGAATTTACTAAACCAATTATAACATGTGAAAGGATTAATGCATATACGTGAATTTCTACGAGATGATTGATATAAAAACTAAGATTTATAACATATTTATATATTTATTAGACAATGTGGAATCATGAAAACATCAAATGGGAAAAATTATAAAATTCTACAAACAACAAAGTTAAGAGAGGAGGTGGGGAGATGACGCGAGGTTATCATCATTATAAATTTCTCATCTTCTACTGGCAAAAAAGGAGATGTCTTTGTGTTAAAGTTCAAATCATTAGTGTATACAAAGTAAAAATGAGAAGGGTTTTGTGTGCAAATATGTAGCTGAATTTAGTAACTGCGTTAATGAGAAAAATTGTACGTTTGTATGTGAATGTGCATTGTTGAGGGTTGGGGATCAACATTGGTATATGCTGTATGAATATACACGTGGGTAATCAAAGATTCGACATTTGACAATGAGAGAAAACAGTCTCTTGAAACCTGTAATGGAAATAAATACAATCTAGTTTCCAAATTTTTGTGTTTCCATACCGTCTATCAAATTTACTATTATGTCAGATAATTGTCATCCATTTCCTCACCATATATTTACTGTAGGAATTCTTTAATTATTATACCTTTTTCTTGATGTGTCTGAGAAAGTAAAGAAAATAATAAAAATAGAGAAGAAAGACTGGAGTAGTTTGACTTTTCTAATAAAACTTTTTCCCATGTGGGAAGACAGAGCAAAATACTTTTTCTTCCAAGATGTTTATTGATTTGTTTCAATAAAAAGAATAAATAAATAAAAAAATTAAAGCATAACATTGAGGTTTGGGGGTTCAGGTAGATTTCTTGAAACTGATTACAAATGTTCCAATTTTTTAGATTTTAGATACGAACTGAGAAACAAACTAAAAAATCACACCGTTCATTATATAGGTAAATTTCTCATCAGTAATCAATAACAGAAGTTACAGAGTAACATACAAACAGAAAAAGTCACAATGTTCATTTCTTATATATATATATATATTGTTGTATGATTGTGTGAGTTTGTATAATTTTTAATCTTTGTAAGTAGACTCCAGAAATGGAAAGCTGTAATAATTTACTTCAGGTATGATATCTGAAACTGATCTCAATCAATCCAACTCAAATCTATCAAAGCCTGTTCCATTGGTAGTGAAAAGGGGTGTTAGCCCAAGTGCTATTTAGTTTTTTGGTGAATCTATAGTTATGGAGAGAGAAACAGACAGAAAAAAAAATATGTTGTTTATTACATAGAGATTATTTTCCTCGTGCATCTTTACATACACTGCTAACTGAAAATTACAGTGTAATACATAACGAGAAGATACTTTGTGTATATTGAGTATAATTTTGTTTCTCCCTCAGATGCCTACACAAGTACAGACTACAATGAATTATTCTTTTCATTGTAAAGTTAGAAAAGATTGACAAACATAGGCACAGTATTATATTCACGTTTCAAGTTGGCATATAACAGAAAAGTTACAGCACAGATATCACAATCCCCTAGTTGGATTAATTATAAATATTCTAACTCTTAAATTCATATTAAAAAATCTAAATGTTGGATCAAAGGGGATTTGTTCTGATCAAAGTTACTTCGTTTGCCCTTCAGGTATGTTTTTTTTTACTTTCCAAAATTCAATTAAAGAAAGGGTCCCTTTTTTAAAAAAAAAATTAAATTCATTGAAGTGTTTTACTGTTTTTAAGAGCAGTCTCAAGTGATTCATGAATTTGAAAGATAAGACCTGTTGAAATGCATAGCAAGAAACACGAGTATAAATCACACACTTCAGATAAATAATTTTACTATGTATTTTCTTCGCTTTCTTAGATAGAACTGATTGAACATGCATATTTACATTGTCATAAGAATATGGTTTCTCTCCAGTCTGTTTTGAAAACTGAGAAGATCAAAATTTTTTTAAATGTAAACTTCTTGAAAATTTATATTCAGAAATGTATCAGGCATCTGGTTTCTCTCTAGTATGTGTTTGCTTGTGTGTTTTCAAAGCTGAGCTTTGTGAACATGCATAACCACAAATATTGCAAGAATATGGTTTTTCTCCAGTGTGTATTCTTTTATGTTTTTTCAAATCCGAGCTTACTGAACATGCATACCCACAAATGTCACAGGCATAGGGTTTCTCTCCAGTGTGTGTTCGTTTATGTGTTTTTAAATGTGAACTGTGTGAAAATGCATATCCACACACTTCACAAGAGTATGGTTTCTCCCCAGTGTGAATTCGCACATGAATTTTCAAATTTGAACTCTTTGAAAAAGCACACCCACATACTTTACAAGAAAATGGTTTATCACCCGTGTGTGTTCGCATATGACTAGTCAAAAGTGAACCTCTTGAAAAAGCATATCCACACACTTCACAAGAGTATGGTTTCTCTCCAGTGTGTGTTCGTACATGGATTATCAAATTAGAACTCTTTGAAAAAGCACAACCACACACATTACAAGAAAATGGTTTGTCATCTTTGTGTGTTTGCATGTGACTTGTCAAAAGTGAATACTTTGAAAATGTAGATCCACACACTTTACAAGAGAATGCTCCCTCTCCTGTGTGTGTTTGCATATGAATATTTAATTTTGGCCGCCTCGAAAATGCATATCCACAGATTTCACAAGAAAAAGGTTTTTCTCCAGTATGTGTCCGTATGTGGTTTGTCAATATTGATCTCGTTGAAAACCTAGATTCACAAATTTCACAAGAATATGGCCTTTCCCCAGTATGTATTCGTATGTGTTTTGTCAAAATTGATCTTTTAGAAAATGCAGATCCACACACTTCACAAGAGAATGGTCTCTCTCCAGTGTGCATTTGTTTGTGTGCTTTCAAAAGTGAACTTCTTGAAAATGTAGATCCACACACGTCACAAGAAAATTCTTTCTCGCTAGTGTGTGTTTTCATGTGCCTCTTCATGTCTGAAATCCTTGAAAATGCCGATCCACAAGCTTCACAAATATATGATTTCTCTACAGTGTGATTTTCCATAACTTTTGGTGAAAAATATTCCAGTGATATTAGATCTTCAAAGTTTTCAATACAGTCTCTAGTATATATACTTGCATTTCATTTTAAATCTGGTCGGACTTGAAATTTAGATTTTACATTGCTTTCATGAGATATTTGCAAATGTCCGTCAGCAAAAAGCAGCTATTCTCCATTGCAAAGAACACCTGTAAATAAAGAAAAGATATTTTATAACAAAAAAGAAATTTTTCAGATGCCTCTAGATTACGTTAATTTATAGATTCATAAGCCCATGCACATTTCATAAATAATGGTCATTTTTATTCAAAATTAATACAAGATTCCTAGAAACTTGCCAGTTCCAAATTTCCTGACAATTTTCAAATTTCCCACACAATAGATAAATCAACATAAGAGTAATTGATGGCTTCCTACCTCCCATTCCGTTATCCCTAGCCACCTTTTTATTCAAATATGTGAAAAACAACACATCAGAAATGTCATCTTCCTTTGATTCTGCAAAATATACTTAAATAAAAAAAATTGTAAAGGAACAAAGCTACAATACACTTTTTTAAATTTAAAAAAAAATGTGCCTCCCTCTAACGA
This sequence comes from Thysanoteuthis rhombus, assembly GCA_963457665.1. Lineage (NCBI taxonomy): Eukaryota > Metazoa > Mollusca > Cephalopoda > Oegopsida > Thysanoteuthidae > Thysanoteuthis > Thysanoteuthis major. Next base: position 58,296,277 of record OY735214.1, on the reverse strand, counting down.
TTGAGTATTAAGCCACCTTATTCCTTTTAGGAATTCTTTACGGTCAGAGGTTTGTTCTCAACTGATTCAGTTTTTGATATTCTCTCTAAGCAATTTTTGACAAATAAGGTAAAGTATATACAGGGAAGCAATATGTTTCATTGATCAGTTAAGTGTGAGTATTCACAATTCAATCAAAAGAAAATAATCAGGAAATATAACTTGCTATCACAGTCAATAATTGAACAACTATGGAGTCAAAATTTGAAGTCTTGTAAAAAAATTCTGTCGAAGAATAAATACGGTCAGATTAGATTTTATTACATCTCTGGCATATTAATAAACCTATTAGAAAAGGTTGGAAAAGCTTTTTTTCCAAAAATCAAAAACATTTCTTTCAAGTGCATAGATGAATTGGCATGGCCAAGAGTGCTGGAACAAACATATAAACACACATATACACACACAAAAAAGATAGAACTCTTAGCTAGCTTTCATGGTTAAAGTTGTTCAACTAATAAAATATTGGATGGAAAGAAGAGGCATGATATAAGATATATTTTGGTAATTATTTCAGTACAAAGATATTTTTTCCAAATTATTTCAAAATTTTTCGAATAATAATTTTTCAAAACTGATGTTCTACCCAACTCTTAAGATTTTGTTAATTAGAATGCAGCAATATGATTAATCAAAGATAACTAGTGAATAAAAATAAGTTCGAAGCATTAATTTGGAGGGGTTTTTTTTCAATAGACCCTTTTATATGTATGGAAGGCCAGATAAATCAACTCAGAGACTCACACATTTTTTGTTTAATTTTCATAATATTTGAGAGAATCATTCTAGACACAAATCTGAATCTGACCCTTATCATTCAGTGTTTACTCTCATAATTTCTTTAATTGCTGTTAAAATTTAATTTCATGTTGATGTACACTTTTTTCCTTCATTTTTTCAAAGCTTGTCAAACAGTCAACAACCATTATTGATGTTTTGGTGGTAAAATTAAAAAACAAAACAAAACAGAAACACTGAATTAAGACAGCCTGATTTTAAGTAATTTTTGAAAATATGTTTTTCTTTTTTAACAATTATTTCAATTCTCAAAAGTCTGAGAGAGTAACTTCCCTTCAGTGATGACAATTAAAACACGATCAGTCAAACCAGTGAAATTTGATGGATTACTGTATAGTGAAATATTTAAAGTGTCTCTTATAATATCATTATTCATACATTTTCCAGATTTAAATGACACTAAATTATCCAGTATTGGAACAAATGAGTAAAAAGTGATAGATCTTACTTTGATGTTGCAACAAGAGACAAGACAAGTATCTTGTTCATGAATAATCCATCTTTAAAATTTCTCATTTGATTACCCTGAACAGAAGACGGTTTCTTTTGAGTGAGTAACCAGAACTTTACATCTATCAATGAAATCCATCCATTTATGGATATTTCCAACTCTTTGAAAAATCCCAGGTGAAAATTGATTAATTTTACAGATTTTGAACTAAAAGAGAAAACTTTCCATTGATCAACCCCTACACAGCACGACGCAAAAAACATTGGTCATGAGATGGTTTTAACCAGAACAGTCTATTGATCAATTAAAAATCATCCCTTACGGAAATCTCCTACTTTTTTTCAAAAATCCCTGATGAAAATCATATAATTTCACAAATTTTTGTACTATGAAAAACATTTTGTTCGTTTGTTCATAATCAACAAATGAATATTGAATCGTAAAGAGTTGTTCATAGAAAATTTAATCATGAATTGATAGTGGACAGAAATCTCGACTCATAAAATTTCATAAACAGTAACAAACTAGAAGGCACTCAGAGAGCACATACCTCTGCCAACATCATTACAACTGAAAACTGAATGAAATAGGTTACGATGCAGGGGAGGTCAATGTAAAAAATTCCTTGATCTGTCCAAAAATTCAACCAATTATCCCTTACCCCACGTCTTAACTTTCCAGAAAATTTCACTTCATTGAGAACTTTTGGAGATATTGTGTAGACATATGACTACAATCCAGGAGAGGTAACTGTAAACAGTTAATGGATTCAACCAAAAATTTAATCACTCTCTCTGTAGTCCATTACTCAACCTTCCACAAAATTTGATTGAGAACTATTGGGGTTATTGTGAGGACAGACACAAGTGAATACATATACCTCTTTCAACATTGTTGGCAAGGGTAAAATATCTGTACGGAGTGAGCAACACCAACATCGTTGTCATTCTTCAAATTTTTTTATTTTTTACTGACAGATAATTTCATATGTCTTACAAATTATTTTTTTTTTATCTGAGTTGTTAAATATATTTTAAGAGGTCCGAACAGAAAAGCCAAATAAATGTGTTAGCACGGTAGGATCCAGGATCTTGAGCTGAGTCCTATTTTTTTCTGGTCTAATTAGAAAATATGGATATAATACTGGTTTTTCCTTTAAGGGTAATTTATCAATACTTGAGATTATTTGGGTTTTATTCATAAATTTTCTTAATATAATTTTTTTTTTTTTAAATTCAGTAGTGTTTTACTCGAGCGGGAAGGTACTGGACAAGTCTGCACCTCATCAGAGTAAATAAGTGAAGAGCATTCCCTTATCAAAATGGAACGAAGGAGAAAAAGTATTTTGCAATCGATTACGGAATGAAACATGGATAAATCAAAATTAAAACGAACTGGTTTATTCAATTTTTTAAAAATCAATATGATTCAATCGGGACAGTTAATGAATTGAAATTTCCTTTTGTGAAAGTGAAATATTTATTTCTACTACCAGGTGCTAGTGACTCCACTAATTCACGCCGACAACTATTGGACAAAACCCCACAATACCACTAGAACAGAGGATACATCACAAAACACGTTTTTATTCCTGTACAATGTGATCTTGGATATAATTCGATCCCCACATTTTGTAGGTAAAAATCTGTAATATATGATTACATGCTATCATTTTTACTCGAGTATAATGCCCCTAACCCAAAATTTCATTTTCTCACATTCTTACACGACGAGCAGGTAAATAAATACAGTATGTCTTTTTACTCCTAGATACAAAATTGTAAACAATTGGTAAACAATTCACACTAAAAATACTCGTAAATTCAGGCCAATTGTTATTGTATGAAGCATAAGATATTACATGATTATCAGTACAGAGAAACATTTTGGAGAAGAGTACAAAAAAATGTTTTGATCGTAATGAAATTTTGAAATCTCTTTTTCTCAATACTTCCATTTTCTACTTACCTTTTAGTTGTTGAATTATGACGAAAGAGAAAGGCAAAAAAGATGAAAGAAGACGATACAATTGCCTTGGGCTCTAGTCTTTAGAGTTTTCTTTATGTTCTCAAGTGATTGTTTTTATCTAAATTGGGTCGGATTGTGAGGATTTCTCTGTCGATCAACACAATTTCTGTTTTGTTCATTCAATTCATAAAGATATCGTTGTTTCAGTTGAAAAGAATGAAAGAGAGAAAGTAGCAGACGAGGGACGGAAAAATAAATGAGAACATTGAGAGAAATAAGCGGCTCATGTGATGACAAAGGAAATCCCTTAGCGAACCGGTGTAAACAAAAATCGGTTCCTTACGTAATGCATTCAGAGGTCTTGAGATTATTTCTCTGTTTTCCTGAAACCATTTGAAATGTCTTTCTGATGAGGATACTTATGATTGTTATTAATAACCCTGAAAAAATATCAATGATAAAATGACACTTTTTCTTACAGAATCACAAGGCTAGGAGATTCACAGGAGTGTATCTTTTTTCTTTCTGTGAAATATTCATATCTATTTATTTATCAAAATAATTGAAAAAATCCCAAAAGAATTTTATTTTACAAGAAAGAAGAAAAAGACACCTTCTTGCGAGATTTTTATAGCTGAAACAAAGATAAAAGAAAATTGCTTTAAAATACCCATCATAACCTCAGCAGGTAATTAAATTAATGAAGGATTGAGTCATAACATAAGTATATTTTCTTTCATGGTTTCTCCAACATTATTGTTATGATTCAGATTTGCCAGATTGAAGACGTTTCTGGCCAAATGCACTTAGAAATGTCCAAATGCCTAAATTATTTGTAAAACTGGAGTATGTACCAAGCATTAGGATATACTAAAATACTACAGCCTCGGACATGAAGTCAACTATTTTTTGATTTCGTACGAATGGCAGAAAGTGAGGGTCCAGTTTAAAATATTGTGAATACTGCTCTCTAACCTTAAAAAAGATCATTTATCTCATTATTGATAGAATTTCTGAGGAAATGCAAAATTAAGGTCTTATGATTGATAAGCAAAAAAAATTACTAGCAATTTTTTTTTTTTTCCAAATAAAGTATTTGGAGAAAAAGAAAACATGCAAAAATTGAACAAATCAAAAAGTTCATAGCCAAATGCTTTTCAGGCTAGATTTGGTGATAAAATGGCCAAAATGGCAACTTTGGTATGGTTGCAAGATTTGTTTGGTTTGTAAAAGTGGGTTGATCAGTGATTCCCAAAGTGGGCACTGGGGGTGCCTGAAGACTCAAGGAGGGACTTTAGAATGCAAGGGAGCGGGTTGAGGGGAACTGGAAAACTAAGATGATGGGAAGGGCAAATAATGCTAATTGATCCTCCGTACACTAGCAAGTCTGAAGTTAAAAACTAATTTTATTTATAACTAGTCTCATCACATCCGACTCATCAACAACATTAATTTTTTAATTGATTAATCAAGTACTTTTATATATATTTGTACAAATATATTTTTGGTTTTAAAATAAATGCTAAAATTTTTGGAAGCGTCATCACCTTTCTGTAAGAGGCTCTGTCCATCGGTAAGGTCTGTCCCTATATTGTTTCTTAGCTGTTTTAAATCAGATTTACTCGAAACTTGGTACAAAGATGTCACTTGATAAGATGTTTCTTACCCAAGAACATTTTCCACTTTGAGTCACATGATCTGGCAATAATGGCATTTAAACTTTTTGTTTTAAAATCAATTTTCTCAGATGTTTCTCATCAGATATGCTTAAAACTTGATAGAAAGGTTCCCTTTGATAAGGTGCTTCTTACCTATAAGAATTTTCCACTCTGGATCACATCTTACAATTATGCTTTAAGATCAATTTTCTCAGCTATTTTTGGTGAGATATGCTTGAAAATTAAGGTGTTTCCTACTAAGACTCCTTATTGTTGTATTGAAGATTATTGAGGATTGCAGAAATATTTTCACATATTATGATGAATGATTATGTAACTAGTGATATTTTTTATTATAACAAAAATTTTCTTCTTGTAGGATGGCTAACCAGCTAGAGTTGCTGGTACTAGTGAGCATTGGACCATGTGCGTCCAGGGGATTTATAGGGGTTTTCGGAGGAAGTGACATTTTTGATATCTAACTAATAGAAGAGTTTCATATCTAATTCCTAACTAAAAGGATAGAGGGTGCTACACATTCAAATATTAGAAATTTGAGTTAATGATCATTTTAAAGACTTGCAGAAAAGGTTAAAATTTAGAATTGCATTCTAATCAGCGAACAAGCAGGAGAAATTATCAAATATTTGGTTTGCTAATACGTTAAACATTAAATTTCAAAATTTCAACCGCACTTCTTCAATTAATGGAGATATTTTCAAATTAATCATTTATCAGTATAATTGATATATATATATATATATATATATATATATATATATATATATATATATATATATATTGGGGGGGGCTATGACCTCAAAAATTTGCATGAGCACAATACTAAGTAATGTCTAACTTTTTGTTTTTTCCAAAAAAGTGTTTCTAAGGTCATTTTGACCAACAATACCCAAATCTTGAGCTGGTATTTCTTTTAGCTAATTAGTTCTAGCATGTGTGCAGGCTAAAGTGATTCATTTATACAATATATTGAGATATACATCTCCATACCTTGCATAAATTAATTACTTTCTTTTCAAATGTAGTCATTGCAACAGAGTTATTAATAGATACTTATTGAAGTGTCGGCTGCTTTATTTTTTTCTCTCATACTCCCATGAAAATGACTGGAGTGTTTTGAACACTCATAACAACATCCCTGATATTCCTGTTATACCATATCACCAACACAAAACTGTTTGCATTGACCAAACAGTAGTCAGCTTTGTGGAGCCTTTTACTCATACTATCAACTCGGTTGGATGCAAGTGAATGAACTAGACAAGATTGGGAATGCAGTTGACTGTAAACAGCAAATAGATGTTGTTTTTGGAAGAAAACAAAGTAGAGTTGACATCAAGAATGGAGCACAACCAGATTGCTCCTTGCAGGTGGTCTGCCATGAGTTATACTTTTCTGGCCGAGTAAAGAGTCATCAGCTCACCATGTTTTTCCCTTTATTAACATTGTTATTGTACTCTAGTCTTTTCCAAACCTTCTATCATTTGTAAAGTGAAACATCATGACTTTATTTGACATTATTTTCATTCTTGATATTGATACAATTCAATATAAAAATATTTTCTATGAAAATTACTTTCTCTGTACACTTAGAAGACACCTTTTTTTAAAAAGTTGACCAATCAGAGGGAAATAAGTTCTCTGAAAATTCATCGATGTTCATCGATCAGGTTTGTTTTTTTTTTCTCGATTAAGCAAACCAAAAAAGTGTGATGAATATATTCATAGGACCAACCTATAATGTAAATTTCACAATAACAAGTAATAAAGGTTATTTCATTTTTTGATTCCTTTCCTTGTCAGGCAGAAAAAATTCCTCCCAGCTCAACACATGTCTTTTCTCCAATTCTTTGGCTTATATCTCTTTAAATATGGTAGCCTCCATCAAAGGGGATGGTTCCCCATGTCAGCGCCACGTATCTTGAAGCATTCAAGGGCATTACCTACAAAACAATCTTTTCTTTATTTTGAAATTACAAATAACTATTGACTTTCCATGAGAATCAGTCAGCTTAATTTACATCTTTCCAAAATTCCCTCCACAAAAAACAAACTTGAAAGTTAGAAACAAAAGACCAAATTGCCACAAATCAAAATCCACACCAGAATAAGCAAAAAGACATTCAGAACATTTTCAAAGTTGAGAAAAATATGAATTCCTCTCAAATAAGTACATCTTGAATAGCTAATAAGTTTGTTTTCTATCAGGAGATGGATTTGAGCTTGCAGACAATTCCATCAAATTAATTCACAAAATCACTTGAAAATTTTTTTTTATTGGTCTTCCATGACTCCCATTTGGGTATCTATTGATTCACCCTTCTTGGTTAAAACATTAGCCAGTTGATGGGGCCATTGAACCCAGGACATGGCATGGATATCTCACCAGTCAATCATGTTCAACAAATATATCTATCTGCAGCTGCATGTCTTGTACTAGTCTGCTGGAGTATACAGATCCAACGAGGGATCTGTTGTCCGCATAGTATTTTATAGTAAATGGGCCACCATTGAGCTGCAACCTCCCCTGTTAAGTAGCACTAAGCAACCCCAGAGTTTCCTTGGCCAAAGTCAATTTGACAGCCCATCAGACCTTTCTCGACTGCCATGACAGCAATCATCTTCCTCAATCACAGTTAAGAAATATAACATGACCTCCTTTAGATCATCCGTTTTTTAAATAGCAAAATAATGAATCACTGAAGAATTCAATTACCAGCTCTTATTACATTGTCCAAGGGAAGATACTTTAAGCTGATTTCAGTTTCTTTCATTATTTAGTTTGTTCAGTATAGATGATCAACTTGTGCCATTTAATTCACATGCGTCAAAAGACACACCTGGATGTGTCTGCATGCCTCAACCAGTTGAACTCATCAACAAGAGATTTCAAATCCTTTGATTCTCCCTCATTTAATTTATAGATTCATTTTTTTCCAGTTGTATTTACAGTTTCAACACTGTCCCTAGCCTACTTGGTCAACATCAATATGACCCTTTTTCTGCACAATATTTCAAACAATATATCTAAAAGTCTCAGTACAATAAGTGTCAATGGAAAACTTCTCCCTGATAGACCTGATAACCATGGACTTGAATGTCTTCATCCTTGTTGAATTCCAGAGGAGTTTCAAAGTTACATTTTGAAGTCATATTCCTTCGCTCATGAATGTTGGAAAAAAGACCTGGAATTGTGAACCCTCTAGACAGATTTGCCAAAAGGAAAACGGGCAACTGTTGTGCATCTGAACTTAGTCGGGAGAGCAAGATTAGTAACATTTGAGTTGTCAGTTCCAAAAATTAGCACAGATAACAGGTACAAATTACTAATTCAAAAACTCGACCATGCATTTGTGCTAGATGGTAAGTGACTTTGTTTTAATGTCAATACAACGTCTGAAAATTTGAAATGCAAACCTAATGGAAGCATTAACAAATATTTGACTGCCTTTGATAGTAAACTATAAAAACTTGAGGGTTGAAGGTGGAACTCCCGGCTGCGATACTTGCATGAAGGTTGCTGAAAAGCTGCAACCCAAGTGAGATACACTTTCAATCAACTTTTTCAATTATACTGAAGATGATATTTGCTAACATGAGACACACATTGAAATTTCTTTTACAGAAATTTATGGAATATTTTTCACTCCTGGTGGAGTTAGTGCATGGATATCTGTAAAGGCTGACCTACCTATCAAGACCTATGCCCTGAACAATAGTCGTAAACATGGACAATAGGAGCCATGTGGCAAATACTGGGGTCATCATGGAAAAACGTGGATGTAAAAATAATCCAATCGGTGCTATTGACAGAATTACCTAGCATTATATTTGTAGTTCATGTAAACATTGGGCATGACTTTGTCTTTGAAACGATGATATTGTTCATAGCAATGATAGTGAAGCTAAGGAGGTACAAGTGACATAGATGGTACGAGAAAAATCACTGAATGACGTTATGGATTCTTCTAGAGTTTGGTTGCTCTTGGACAGTATGTAATAAATTATGGCTCACCAGTTTTCTGGATACCCAAAACAAGGAAGAGAAAAAAAGAGAGAGCCATCCGATTCCACCTATAAATTTGGGGATTGGCAAAGAGTGGAGGCTCCACAGTGTGTTAGAATACCTTGTGCATCGGCTGAGCAAAAAAAGTCGCTAAAGTCAGAGCAAAGTCTGATACAGACAAGTGGAAATACTGCTATTGCTGAGCAATACAAAATGTGGGTGTGGTGGTTGATAGAATGAGAATCTGATGAAAGCATTTGAAAAAAACCATTCAATCTACCATGCCCAGTATTGGACATAATATGCTTCTTTTCTTGTGCTCTCACTACAAAAGCAATCTATGAGTGCCTTTCCATGAAAAAAAGAGCTATAAGAGGAAAATCATGCTCAAATTATAAGAGTAGTTTGCACCCCACCGCAGAATATGAGAAGCTAAAACAACTACTACTGTACATGTAAGTGGTATAGAATAGCCCTGCCCAGCTTCTCAAATCATCGATGGAGCTGGTCTACTCCTTTGTCCTGGTCAATCTGGTCAAATGCTACTGAACAGCAATGGTGATAAATAATAGAAAAAAAAATATAATATACAATATTCATCAACTGGATGACTTATTTTGGCACACCTAGAACATTTCACATGAACAATAGAAGAAAATCTAATAATGAATGCCTGAGAAATTTAGGGGACTCATTTGGGGTGAGGCTTTTGAACTCTGCAGAGTAAAGAGTAAACTAAGTAATAAGCATTAGTATCTAATGCATTATAGAAGGAACCAACAGTAGCATGAAGATATCTTTATCTTGGGCTTCAGCAGCAAGAAACTTCCATGCATAATTTTAATGGCTCTTCACCAAATTAATTGTTTTCTGGAAGGAACCAAACTTTGCCTTTGAGCAGAAATCCAACTCTCGATTGGTGGCAGAAAATCTATATGCCATGCACAAGGTTAGAGAAGAGTTGGTAAAAAATGAAGCAAATGAGAAGATACAACAGGCATCGAAAATATGTCTTCTCTCTTATTCATTCGCTTATATGCCATCAAATATAGCAGCCTCCATTTAGGAGTATAATTTCCCAAGTCAGCATTATCTAATCAATTATCATGAATTGATTTGAAAAAAGAATAATCTGAAGTAGCGTGACCTTAAAAAAGAAAAAAAACATTCTTTTTTCTTTGCCAAGTTTCTCTGTACCTTTCTTCTGAACGCTTTCAACCTTTCAGTTTGGTCTGAAAGGAAGTGATTTTGGCTTTGATAGACTTATTAATTTTCATTGCTAGTAAAAAGAATAAAATCATTATTTTTCTATGAAAGTTTCTAAGGAAAACTATGAATATATCAGGTCTGTGCAAAATTTTCCAGAACCAGTTTCCAAGTGTGCATTTAGTCTGTAGTTTTCATAAAAAATTGCTGGGAACTTCTGCACACACTTGATGAAAAATAAGGATGTTTATCAAGTCTGTCCCTGGAACTGATTTCTACATTGAGTAAATTCAGTTCTCACTGGATGCCTCACTACTGCAGCCTTATGTTAGGGCTCAGTGAGGCATTCTAAGTGACAATATGAAAATAATCCTTTTAATATCATCAGATTATAAAATACATACAGTAAACTTTCACTATAACAAATTAATTGTGGGGAAGGGTTTGTTGTTAAAACCAACAGTTATACCTGATGGTTACCCCTCATCAGATAAATGAGAAGTGAGTTTGGTAGTTCACTGCACTTGATGAATATCGTTTTGGCAGTTTGATTTTGTTTAGAAATATTGGAAATGGCAGAATTAATAAAGTATTTTTTTTTCTACATACTCAGGGATATTTTTTTTCCAATTCGTATACTTTTATATAGTTGAAAATTCAAACTCTAATTCAAGTCATTCTAACATTTACCAATTACACTTTCCACACAGTTGATTCTTTGAAAAATCTCAATTTTTTAGATTTTTCTCAAAGAAAAGTTATATAAGATATTTTTTCCATTCTTTTTTCCTAATAATCACACAAAGATTTCAAAGAAAAATCTGACAGTGACTAAACATAGAAAAAATAACTACCAATGAAAAAACTATCAAAAATTGCAACATATTTATAATTAGTTTTACAACATTATTAAAAGGAAACATTAATTATTATTTAAAAATAAATAACTAAAACCTGACAAAAATTAAATTCGTTTTTTAGAAATCAGCAAATGGCATTGAGTCGTTTTACAATAATCAGTGAGGAATACATTATTATACAGAAAGAAAAACAATAGATTACTCTTTGAAAAGAGATTTTTAGATATTTCTACAACCCCCAATAATCTTTACCTTTGAGAAGCCCTGGCTTAGTGGTAGGACAGGGGATTACATCAACTTTAATATGTCAAGGCAGGCAGTAAAACAAAGGAAATGAAAGGTCTGTGGAAGATAACTATAGCAACATATGATCTTATATGCTGCGGGTAGGCTGAATACAATCCATGTAGGGATCGTGACTGGACCGCAAACAAATATCGGGATATTTTGCTCACTTTTTATATCTTATAGATTCTTTGAGTCTTTTTTTTTAATCCAAAAGATGTGTTCATTATAATGAATTGAGACTAAATTGATTTCTTTGATTACTAATTGGCATTCTTTGATAAGGACAGATAATTTTTAGGATGTATTATTCATTGGGGCAAAATGTAATGAGATATATTTGAATGGATAATTCTCATATTTCACGCTTTTTTTCTTGCATTTATCTAGCCCACTCTCCCGGCTCATTAATATGTGACTCGTCCCACAGAAGCAAAAAGGTTACTGACCCTTCTTATATGCAGAAGAAACTCGATTCATTGAACGTCTTCTAAGCTGCCACCATGGAAGGAATCAGCCTCTCAAGTATCTACCTTCAAACATTCATGTTCAGTCATTAAATATCAGGTCATTAGGAAACAATTGAGAGAAAAAGGTAGCATCATTTGATCCCTCGTATCCAAGACATGACACTTCAACAAGACAACAAATTTTTTTAAACTCTACGCTAAGTTTTTTTGATAACTTTATAGTTGTTTTACAGCAATAAGAACACATTCAATACTCTTTGTAAATGCAAACATGCAAGAATGAATTACGCAGATGATTATGCTTGGTTCAAAACAATTGTAGTCAGATTTACCAACTTCATTTGAGTTTCTAGTTTTAATTTGAAATGAAAAACAACCTCAAAATGCAACTTGACATCAACGTTTATATCAATATATTATTTCATAATGTAAATGTAAGTCTTCTAACAACAAAGGAATATGGTTTTTTACCAAAACGAGTCCTGACGATTGAAAAAAAATTAATGATGACAAATTATAGAGCCTAGACTTTTCAAGACTTTGCTTTCTCAGCAAGATGTGTGTCGATATGTCTTTTCAAAGTTGACCTCATTGCAAATGCAGATCCGCATTCATCACAAGAATATGGTTTCTCTCCAGTGTGTATTCGCACATGTCGACTTAGGTTTGATTTTCTTGCGAAGGAAGATCCACATGTTTCACAAGAATATGGTTTCTCTCCTGTATGTGTCCGGATATGTTCCACCAAATTTGTCTTCTGTGAAAATGTAGCTTCACACACATTACAAGAATATGGTTTCTCTCCAGTGTGTGTCCGCATATGTTCTTTCAGGACCCAACTACTTGAAAATGCAGATCTACACAACTCACACACAAATGGTTTCTCACCAGTGTGTGTTCGCATGTGTCGTTTCAAATCTGAATTTACTAAAAATGCATATCCACACACTTCACAGGAATGTGGTTTCTCTCCAGTATGTTTTTGTGCATGTCCCATCAAATGTGATTTCAATGCAAATGAAGCTCCACAGATTGAGCAAGAAAATGGTTTCTCTCCAGTGTGTCTTCGTATATGTAGCACCAAACATGTCTTATGAGAAAAGGAAGCTCCACACAGTTCACAAGAATGTGGTTTTTCCCCAGTGTGTATTCTTTTGTGACGAGTGAAATTTGCCTTTTGTGAAAATGCGGCTCCACAAATTTCACAAGAATATGGTTTTTCTCCAGTGTGTATTCGCATGTGGACTTCTAATGCTGAATTCCTTGAAAACCCAAACCCACAAATTTCACAGTGGTGATTTTTTTGTTCAGTCTTGTCACTCATGATTACAAAAGTAACTGATGAATTATTAAAAACTGATCAATTTTAATTCACTCTTTTCAAATGATATCCATGCAGTATGATGCAGTTTTTTGTTTCTTTTTAAGCATCCTGGAACATCTGTGAATTGAAATAAAATGTAATGAAATTCAACAACTAAATAAAATTATATTCAGTTTACAATTTGATAAACACATATGTAAATGATAATTTATTATGATTAAAAAATGTCATTACAATTGATGATTTATATTATCATGTGAACTATACATTGAACTTCTGGAATTTTCCAATTCAAGATTTCTTGAGTTATTTTTAGATCAAAATTAATTCCATAATATACTTCAAAAGGGAATAAAAAAATATATGGTTAAGATTACGATAACCCACAACGGCTAATTTTGTATATTTTTTCCTTCAAGTAAATTTATATGCTTTCAATCAATGATACCTTTGTTTCTTCCGGAAATTCATCATATTTGAGAAATTACAATGAAACTATAATGCTGAACTGGACCCTCAGCTTATATCCATCTAAAACACATTTTTTCATAACAAATGAGCAATTATAGGTTATCCAAATCTTGGCCAATAATAATAATTCCAACTTAGAATTCACTAAAATAAATTGATAAATAAAGTTATACAGTAAATAATAAAAGCTTACATAAGGGAAAAAAATAGAATCTAATTTCTTTTTTGTTAACTCTGTGTTTATTTTCAGGGCACTCACTTTTCGCACCATTTTCAAGGTGTGTGCCCCGAAATGTGGGAATACTTTCACACTCCAAGATGGACATGAACAGATCTCATTTTAGAAATGGGGCAAAATGTACCCATTTTACAGACAGCATGGTGGTACGAAGGAAAGTAAATGGAAGAAGGTAATTATAATAAGCTGTACTTCTGTAAAAATGTCTGAAAATGCCCAGTTTAGGACTGAATATGTTGCAAACAGAACAACCCTTGTAAAACCTTTTAAAATGAACTTTTTAAAAAGTGATAATTATCAAGATGAAAGTATCCAAAATTGAAAGGAAAAAAAATGGTAATGCACCTCAAACAGTACTCCTCCAACAAATTGTTCTTCTTTTAATTTCTGGTAGTTTTGATCCATCAGATCTTTAAATCCAGAAATTTGTTGGTTTTGAAAAAAAATATTTTCTACTTTTTATTTCCTTGAGTTTTCCATTCACAATGTAACTATAACGATGAACTGGAAATTTACTTCCTGTCATTATTTTTCCTTTGATTCAATTTTCTTCTGTATGAATTCTCTTATTTTTAAACATCATGTGACTAATCCATACTTCTATAAAAATGGTGGAAAGTAGATGCCCAGTTTTACATGTAGTTGTGTTGTAAATTAAACCCCATTGCTAAAACCTTTTGTCAAACCCAGGTCCTAATTGATGTTGACTTTGTTTTCCCCTTATAGCAATAACAAGAATAATCCTCACCAGATTTAGAGGAGTAAACTATTCACTAGAGCCAAATATTAACATTCTCCTTATGTGATTTGAAATCATGACATAGTGTTTGCAAAGTGGCTCTGAACTGAACAAGTGTTAGATAGCTGCAAATCTATTCACTATATATATATATATATATATATACATGCACACACAATACAGAAGTTACAGTGAATCATTACAAATTGAAAGTATTATTTTCTCATTTTAGAACAATTGTACATGAAGTTTGAAATTACCCCAAAATTGTTCTTCTAGAACTGAGTGTAATCAAAAACCAAATCCTTATCCAATATTGAAATTATCAGAGGGATAACTAGAGATTTGGACGAGGGAATGAGGGGGGGTAGAGATTTGGACGGGGAAATGGGGATTAGGGGTTGAGGTTTGGCTCCTTGAGAACCACCTCCAAAATTAAGTGAGATTTGATAAAAAAAGAAAAATTGAGATAGAGAGACACTTAGGAACTATCACCTCAATCGGTGAAAAACAACCCCAAAAGCTGAATCAAAATTATTTCACATATCATTCTAATATATCTTTGTTATTGTACTGTGTAATGTCAGTGGAAGCCCCCTCCAGTTGGGGCCTGGGGGCGTTTTCAAATAGCCCTGTGCTTCCCCTGATTTCGATCGTATTTATTTAATCTTACCTTTTTCAGCAGTGATAAAAAAAACGACAAAAATGGAGACGTCTTTTTTTTCTGTCTTTCTCTCAAAATCTTGTCGTTATTTTCTTGGTTTGTTAAGATTTTTCAGTCAATTCGATCCTTGACAATTAAATTGAAGATGAAAAAAATTGTTTCAAGCAAACAAAGTTCAGAAATAGAAGAACAAGACAGAACAGTAAAACGAAAGGATGATTCGATTGAAATGTTGAAAAAAAAAAGTATCCTGCCGTTAGTGACAAAGAGGAAGCGAAATTGTTAAGCGGTGTTGACCAACAATTAGTCTCTTGTGTTGAAAAAAAAAAGACGTGTCAGATTATTAAAAATATTCCGAAATACAACCAGTGACGGGGTGCACGGGACAACGACAAGGATCGAACTCGGAACACTTCTCAAGCCAAGTTCAGTGTTACAAAATTTAGATATTTTTTCTAAATCTAGATGTGTTTGGTCGCGTCCAGATGCCAGGAATGTCTATTTAGATGATTTATAGTAAAATAAATGATATTTTCAATTTAAGTTATTAAATTTAGATGAGTACGTATAATCATCTGACTTATAATAATGAAATTGCCTCATAATAATAAGATAAGTACGATTACGACAACAATTGAAGCAACCCCATCTCTAGATCCTATGTAGATTAGATATAAGGTATACTCGCGGACATGGGTGACATACTTTAATTTCGTTTAACGCAAATCGGCACCTTACGAAAAGAAAGAAAAAAAAACATGAAAAAAATTGTATAGAATTTAAATTCGTTGTTGGGATTTTAGTGTCATAATACAGTGACTTGGAAAATTACATGAGATACAAATTATTTGTCTAAACCTTATAGAACTGGAGATATTGTGAAAACAGTGCAAAATCAATGTAAACGAAAATTTCATACAATCATTTGAATTTGAAAATTCCAGGAAGATTTCACAAAAAAAAAAAAAAGATTTCAAAATCAAAAATTCATTCGATTTCGATAACATTTTCAGTATTTATACAAGGACTATTTTAAGAAAATAGTTTCCATATAAAATTTCGGGATGACCTCGACTCCTCAATTCATTTGATTATTTAAGAGAAAAAAAATTACAATTGCTGATAAATAAAGAGTTTTAGACGTATAAAAGGTTGGTCAATAAATCCTGTTCACTTTTTTGAAAAAAAACAATGCTGTGGAATTGGCACCAAAGTATTGTTTAGGAATGAAAAAAAACTGAAGAATAATGTAAAATATTGCTCTCCTTGGCAAGTCTTCATCTTTATTTACAAACATTTTATGGCTTTTTTCAGTGGGATGAAAAAATCTAACATTGAACTTTTTTATATTTTTTTTAATTATTATTTCAATTTTCTTCAAAATCTTGTTCAGTTCTTTCATTTACTGTTAAAGTCAAATTTTTTGTCATTTTAACAAAGTGATAGTCAATTATTGGAAAAAATGGTTTTTAAGTATATGTATTTTTTTGGAATTCAATTGGATTATGTTTTTGTATGGATGGCTAAATTGTAATAAATTTTTGCCAATCATGTTGGTTTCTTTTTAATGACAGCAAGTGAGTTTTTTTCTTCTTCTGCTGTTATTGAACAGGACTTGTCAATGCTTCTACAATCTGTGCTGAAGTATAATACCGATCTCTAGAATTGAAAAAAAAACAAAAGCTACATTCCATTGTTTTTTATTCATGCAGCATGCGATGATTTTTTACCACAGGGCAAATCAGATTATTATCCTTTTAAGTGCAAATTATTTTCAATAGATTTTTAATAACAGAATTTCAATTTTTAAAAATTTTTAAATCCATCAACAAAAAGGTGTTAAAATTATTGATTAAGCAATTAAAAAGTAAACATTGATTTTATTAGTTCAATTGTACATTATGATAAACAAAAATTTGTTTTACTTTTTTCTTCAATAATTGGATTTCTTTCTTTCTAGCATAAACAAGAAAAAAACTCAAGAACATATGTAAAATTTTAATTATGTTTCAAAACCAAGTGTCAAAGGTATCGAAAGTCAGGTAACTATACTCACCTTTGGGCTAATGGAATGAATTTGACATATCAATTTCTACTGGTTATAAAAAATTTTGTCTGTTGAGGATTAGCAAAAAAGCCCCTGAATGCTATGCCCTGTTGCAGTGCTCATTCCAAGTGTGCCCCACCCTGCAAATTGTTAAATTTATGCCCCCTCAAAATAGTAAAAGATTCAAACTGTAGGTCTGATTGTGCCTCTCCCCTCACTGCAGTTGGCCCTAAACATCACCTCTACTATAGCCAGTTTTCTTCTCATTTCAAACTTTTGAGGGCATTAGCCTCTTCTACGGGAAAAGCTGCAAAAATCTTATATCTTGACTGATCTGGAATTTAACTAAAAAGATATACAAGGCTGACAACTTCGGATAAAGTTCAAAGTGATTCTCCAAGATTTGACCTCAAACTAACATCACCAACTAAGTTTCTAGTTGGCAAAAGAGGAAAGAAAATGTAACTTAATCTCTTTTTTATCTTTTTTGGCTTCTATACTTTGAAATTATGATCGTTAGTATATTTGAAGTGTTTTCAGTGTTTCTTTGTCATCTTCCAGCCAATTGTACTGTGATTTTTTTTTTATTCAGTAAATAAGGCCTCATCCATACCTACAATTAGGTTTTCATCGATTTTCCTATTCATCAATCTTTCTACTTTACTCATGCACAAATTTTACATAGAATGCGATAGTTCCTGTCGACATCTGTCAGTGAACTTGTGTCAAAATCATCTTTACATCACAAAAAAAATTCTTTAGACCAGGAATAATAAACTCAAGGTCCATGGGAAGCTAGTTAGGGTTGTCAGTATAGGATGGGTGGTCCTATGAAGGTAATACAATTGGTCCCAGTTAGGTCACTAGTATAGTCTAATAGCTAGGTCAACAAAATTGAAGGATGAATGAGGTATGGTGTGTTTTTTAAAATTCTGATTCTTATCAGGAAAGTGTCAACAGCAGTAAAATCGCCTTTTTACTGTCCTTTGTTCAGATATGGTATTTTATTTGTAATCATGGGCGTCTGCTTGGAGGGTGCAAAGAGGGAATTCGCCTTCCCTTGGATCAAGTATTCCTGCGCAGGGAGAGTCAGTTTGAAAGTTGGAACCTTATAGTGGCCTTGTATCAAGGGGTCACTACAAACAGTGATAGTTTAGGCACTCTCTGGACCCACATCTGACAACCAACACTTGGATATACTTTTGGTGCATCCCAAAATATATCCCCTTGCCTCTAGGATTTATTATTTAGCCCCACCCAGGAAGAGTAGCAGTGGATGCCCCTGTCTGTGAGATATTTAAATCTCTATGTAACTTGGTGATTTGTATAAAGGAAACATAATACAAAATTTTGTGATATAAGAAAATTTATTTGTTGAAATTTTATTTACATTTGCTGACCTTCACAAGCAAGATTAAAAATCATTGTTAATTAATTAAGAGTAAATGGATATCTAAAAAGTTCATATAAATCAAAATTATTATTATTACTAATCAATGAATTAATCAAAGAACCCAATATCTTGAAAAAAATTATATAAGTTTAGAATTTATGGATGGAACATGAGCTCACTAGGGGATCTATCTGATGAAATTTTCAAGAGAATTTGATCAGTAAATTATGTTGATTTGTAAATATTGTTCACATTCATGCACATACAAATGCGTTTTAATGGATTTTATACCCAATTTCTTAGTTGATGTGTAAATATTGCATATAATTGGAGATGCTCCAAGAGACAACATCATCATAATAATAATAGTAATCTTGCTGTCCAAAAGTAGTGCAAACAGTGTACCTAACATAACCCAATGGTAACCACAGTTCATTGGAGTCACTACGAAGTAGCAACTTTGAAAAAACTTAAAATGGGTGGGAGCATAATCCTGAAAAGTATCCCCTGAAACTCAACACCAAGAACATCAACTACATGCAGAGGACAGTACTCTTGGAAACATCAAATATAATTAGGAGATGTCTTCAGCTCCTCGGATATACTTGATCCAGAGTTTGGGATCAAAGACTCCTACTTCTATTCCCACTGAAGATGATCACTGCAACTTTTGTATTTTATATAATAGATAAAAATCATAAATAAATATTTTTCAGTATGAATGTATTCATTCATTAGAATGAAATAAACTCTTATAAATTTCTAAACAAAATTTTCAAAGATATACAAAACCTGTCAGTTTAGCACAGTAGGTAAAAATAATGCCTAACAATCATTTGGTCATGATTTCAAAACACAATAATGACATTCTGATTTCACCAAGTGGTCTGGTTTAACATGCTGGAACAGACAGTGGACAATTCTTACTGATGAATTAGGTGAAAATTGTTGTCATTGTTCTTGTTACGGGAGAAAGATAAAGTCAACTCCAGACTTGGACTGGAATTTGATAATAGCTATTCAATCCAAAATATAAATGTACACTATAGACCTAAATACAAAAAAAGAAAGACCCCCCCCCCAAAGAAATGTTATGTACTGGGCTTGAATTAAAGTAGTGCAAAAGTATTGAAACTAGAGAATCCAATCAGGTCTGGGTTACCAAATAAATAAATATTTTTCACACTGGCAAGACTGAATCAGGTTACACTAACTGAAAAAAGGAAATGAATAAGACAAAAACCTATCCCTTTCTTCTTCATCAAAACTTGCTACGTATGAATTCAATTTTTGTCTGTAAGATTTAAGATCTTTTTAATATTTATATCTGTCTATATGCTGGTCCAGCCTTGCCCCACGATTTTCTCTCAATTTCTGCATAAAATATGAGGGTCTTGAAGCTAAAAGAGGAAGGAGTCTGTAAAGATGGAAAACTTGTTACAACACCGACTCACTTATAACATACCAGAAAATCATGGATCCCGACTTCCATGTTGTAATAGGTCTACAGTGTTTTAGTTAATCTTTTAACTGACTATTCATATGCTGATTCTGTCACATTGAAATAATCTGTCAGTTTTTGAAAGTAAAAGAATTTTATTGAAAATAGGTCTGGTTATTCACTCAACGGAAAACATCATATGATGAATGTCTTTTGGCAACATGCTGAGTTGAGTGATCAATTAAACAATTGGAAAATGGGATAATCAATGAATAAGTTACTTCTCTCACCTTTTGCTTGACAGTGATCATAAAAAAAACCTGATTTAAAAGAAAAAAAATAAGCATAAATGCTGGTGGACATAAGCTGAGGGACAAATTTAGCATCAACTTACATTGCAAATTGAACCTCCTACTAAAAACCATAAGGGGGGATTAAAAAATATGAATATTCAAATTTTCAGCCTTCTACATCCTGTGCACAATAAATAGCCAGCAAAACCCACTTAGAAATTGAAGAACACAGACAATTTCGGTCAACTGTCGAGATATTTTTGTACACTTACTACTTTTATGATTTACATATAGTCATATGCAACATTTTGCCCAGATGACTTCCATCAAATCACAAATACCCCCCCCCCAAAAGCTTAAAACCCACTGAATGCAAATGACAGGAATTTCATCCATTGCAGTTCTAAGGGCACAACTGCAAAAATTTACGTCATTTCATTCTTATTGCTTGCCAAAATGAACACGGTGTATGAGTCATATTTGTTTCAAGTTTTCCAGACAGGAGAGGCAAGAGGGGGTACATCTTGCTGGTTTGAGCTAACGACTTAATAAAAGAAATGTAAAGGATACATTCCTCTCTCTCTGGAAAGGCAAAGAAGAAATATCTACAAAGTGATTAAGGTAAATATATATGTCATGGTATCCTATGTTGTGTAAAGCGTTGATTTCATTTCACCCTATAATGATCAACTGAAGGACCAAATGGAGTTGCGTCCATACTATTAAAATGTAACCCAGACATGGGTCCATGCATGACTTTACGTTGTGATATTCAGTATTTTGAGAGTTGGCTAATTTTTTGATTGGGGAAAAAAAAAATTGTTCTAATCTTTTACCCAATTTTTTATTTACCTCCTTCCAGGTGTTAGTAAACTATGATCCGTAGCCTCATTTCATATTCAGTATTTTGAGAGTTGGCTAATTTTTTGATTGGGAAAAAAAAAAATTGTTCTAATCTTTTACCCAATTTTTTATTCACCACCTTCCAGGTATTAGTAAACTATGATCCGTAGCCTCATTTCATATTCAGTATTTTGAGAGTTGGCTAATTTTTTGATTGGGAAAAAAAAAAATTGTTCTAATCTTTTACCCAATTTTTTATTTACCACCTTCCAGGTGTTAGTAAACTATGATCCGTAGCCTCATTTCATCCATCCTGTCGGCTTTATTGAATAGGCGACATTGCAAACAAAATTTCTTTGGTTTCATCAAACAATACACCATTGAGAAATGGAATAGAAGTTTCATTTTTGCAGTGGCCTTCACCAAATCTACAATTTATAGCTAAGAGAGTTTTAAAGACTGTATATTCTTGCTATTCTATTGATATGCATAAAATTTGAATCACAAATGATATTTGGTTCCCCCAAAGGAAAATTTCATAGTTGATTCATTGGAAGTACAGCCGCTCCCTGGTTAACATTGAGTTCCTCAAAACAATGACTTCAACTGAAACAATGTTGAGTGAATCAGATTTATCATAGAAACAATTATATAAATTTAGGTTATATTCATTCGGTACACAGAAAAGATTAAAAATAGCCAAAAACGCCAAATCAAAAACACGCTAGATAGAAACAAAGGATGATGCTAAAAAAAGACCAAAGTGTTCACACACGCTAATTTAGTGCTTCTTCATCCATTCCATCTCATAGCTGGATGAATTGTCTATTTGCATCAATATTCAAAAGTGTTAAACACTAGCAAGGTAACAGCATATATGAAATATATGAATATACATTGACATTTGAGGTTTGGTCTTTTTATTTCAGCTTTTTAAATAACCATAATTCAGATATGGAGCTAAAATTTAATTATTCCCAAAAATTAAAGATTTTCAAAAAAGTAAAGGAAGTGACACTTGTGAAAATAATAGAGATTTCTATAATGAAGATAAAACAAAACAAAGATAGATGAAACAATATCAATCAGGGAGTACCTGTACATGAAATTTATGTAGGTAAATACTCCAGTAACGAAAAAAACATTAAATGATAAAACAAAACACACATGTATGATCATGGTTTGAAATTTTTTCTTTTTTTTATTTGTTTCAGCCAGCAAGAAATGAAAACATTTCTAATTTGGCTCAGTAGCAAAAAAGTCTGCCAACATCTGCCTTATAAAAATAAAGTCAATTCCTTTTATTTAAAAAAATATTCTGCGTTATTAAGTATGGTCTAATGATTTCCATACCAATGGAATATAGCTATGAATGTTTCCGAATGAGCAATCTTTTCATTCCAGGTATTGATAATGTAAATTTGAGTAAAAACAGAGTAAAATAAGTTTCAGCCTCAAATATAAAAATATGGAGACATAATGATTCTGATGAACATTAAAAAGGAAATGTTCACTGCCATTGTTGATTTATTTTCATTTATTAGATTTCTTTATCTTCATTTTGAAGAATGTTATTAAAATAATGAGAATATGAACATACCATTCCCTTTATTGTTGTGCGAAGCAGAAATGTTTTAAACTCTTAGTTGTTCCATTTCCACTTTTCTTCTATGAAGACTGTGATTAATGAATTCTATAGTAGCTAACAAAGAAATGCATGAAGGATAACATTCCCTCCATTTCTAAGTCAACCAAGATATGTTTTATATTTTATCTATTTGATTACATGAATGGAAAGATCCTCACAAAAGTGTAAATATCAAAATTTAGAAAAAAATAGAGAAATAATTAAGGGTGGTTGAAAGTGATGTTGTTTTTGTATAACCCAACATTGGGTGTTATTCATTAAGAATTTGACATCACCAAAAATTAAAATTCCAATATTTTTTGCTGCATTGTAGAAAATGACTGTAGAGAGTCATACACATCATTTTATACTCTATTAGTTTTATCTTGGTAACAATACAATGGCCATCAAAAGGATTTACAGTGTTTATCTAAATGCACTTGATATTTGCAAATGCCTTGGTTGGTTCACCAAATTCCGATCAGGCAATTTTGATCTTTCAGATTTGCATTGTTTAGGAAGGCAACAGGGGTTGGACAACAAACAACCTGCTATGCATAATTATTGAGACGGATCAACATCAAACTATTGAAGAAATATAAAAAAAAACTAAATTCAGGACATTACAAGATTATCCTCAACTGATCAGCAAAGTCAACAGAGAAGAGGTGTTAGTCTGCAGCATAATAATGCTGAACTGCATTCAGCAGGAAAGACTCAAGAGAAAATCGTTTTACCCTCTCAGTCCTGCTCAGGTACGATTTGATGTAGCCAACAAGTCAACAACATGTTTGTAAAGAAAAAGTACAAAACCCAGGAAATATTGATGTTATCACAAAAAATGGCAACAGAGAGAAAAATTATTCATGTTGACTAAATAAATGGTGATATGTTTGTGTTTAGAAAAATGTCTCACATCAAAACAATGAACCACTATATTTTACAATGTGAACAAAATTTTAAGATGGTTATATCTCTGGTTCTATGCAGTTTATTCATATAAAGTTTATCACATATGTTTCACCAATCTTTTCTCTCCCAAATGACACAAAAAAATCTATATGCAAAAAAATTTCTGCATAGATTTACGAACATGCTTGCCTACTTCCTGGCATACAGCATGGGATAATCTAGCGGCAGGCTAAGGCTTAAAGGATGGACCCATCTGGAATATTTATGAGAAATTGCTTATAATTATAAATAAATTTCACTGTCAAATTAATGCCTACACATTTTTTTTTTTGAATATCCATCTTTTATTTTCATTCGATGAATGTGTGATTGAGTCGTCCTGGCATCAAGTTGGCAGCATCAGATTATCCATTCCCTCTGCTCACTAGAATTTGTGCCATCAGACTACCATTTGATCAGATATCTAGAATGGTTTTTAGTGGTAAAATTCTCCAAAATATTGAGGAGTTCAAATACAGGCTATCAGCATTAAAGCCAGCTTCTTTTTACAAAGTGTGGATTGAAAAGTTGGTTTCAAGATGGATGAATATTAAATAATGATGGTGATAATGTGATTAGATAACAAATGATTTCTAACAGATGTTAGTCTTTTTCTGAACTAAAAACAGCATTAATTCCAATATATATTTATATCCATTAAGAAAATCAAGTACAAAATAGTATATGATATTTGGGAAATATCCATTATCCGATTTATGACTGAATTCAAAATCAACTATCATTCAATCCAAAGTGTTGATGGTTCGTTATTATTTTACACAAAATATTAGCTGAACAAGCAAATCTGTAGAGAAAATATTTGAACAGTGCCAGTAAAATGTTCAACATTCATTTTTAGGAAATTTCAAATCAAAAAATATTTTTCAAATGGTTTTAACTGAATGTTAACATATACCATAACAACCTAATAAATAATCTGAAAATATTTTCCAAGAAAAATGTTTTGCAAATAAGTATTCACATATTTCTCAAAACTACGTCTGATTCCGTATTGTACCACAGTACTCTTCAAACAGTATTTTGAAATTGAAAACTAGAGTCAAGGCAAATTCAGAGACTTCAAAGTGATTTCATCAATGCAAATAATTTTTGAAAAATTCTTCAATCGAGCTCTGTTGCTTTTTATCAAATCTATTTTCCCATTATTATACTAAACTGCCGGAAATTGAAATGAAGCAACATTTCAGACTGAAATTTGTATTTTCAACCCATTCCTCTAAATGGTTTCCTATCAATGTGATTGCATTTACATCTATTGAACTGAATTCTCTGAAGGTGAATATCAACACACTTCATGAGATTATAGTTTCTCTCAAGTGTGTTCGCATGTGTCTCTTCAAGCTTGAACTCTGTGAAAATGCAGAGCCACACACTTGACATGAGTAGGGTTTCTCTCCAGTATGTGTTCGCATGTGCAATTTTAAATTTGAATTCAAGGAGAATGTTGAACTACAGACTGTGCAAGAATAATGTTTCTCTCCTGTGTGTGTTCGCATGTGGTTTTTTAAATGAAAACTTTGTGAAAATGTAGATTCACACACTTCACAGGAATATGGCTTCTCTCCAGTGTGTGTTCGCATGTGTCTCTTCAAATCTGAACTCTGTAAAAAGGCTGATCCACACACTTGACAAGGGTATTGTTTCAATGCAATGTGTGTCCGCATATGATTTTTTAAATCTGCTCTCCGTGAGAATGCTGATCCACAAACTTGGCATGAAAAACATTCTTCTTCTGTATGTGTCTGCATGTGTACAGTTAGATGTGATTTCATTGAGAATGCTGATTCACAGACATCACAAGAATATGGTTTCTCTCCTGTATGTGTTCTTATGTGTCTTTTTAAATGGGAACGTAATGAAAATGCTGATCCACACACTTCACAGGAAAATGGCTTCTCTCCAGTATGTGTTCGCATGTGTCTTTTCAGATTTGAACTCTGTGAAAAAGCTGATCCACACACTTGACAAATGTAGGGTTTCTCTCTAGTATGTGATCTCATGTGTGTTTTCAAATTTGAACTCTTTGAGAATGCTGATCCACAAACTTTACAAAAGAAAGGTTTTTCTCCAGTGTGCGTTTGCATATGTAATTTTAAATTTGAATTTAATGAAAATGACGATCCACAAACTTCACAGGAATAAGGCTTTTCTCCTGTGTGTGTTCGAATGTGTATTTTTAAATGGGAATATACTGAAAATGCTGATCCACACATGTCACAGGGGTATGGCTTCTCCCCAGTGTGAGTTCGCGTGTGTATTTTCAAATGGGAGCTTAATGAAAATGTTGATCCACACACTTCACAGGAAAATGGCTTCTCTCCAGTATGTGTTCGCATATGTCTTTCCAAATTCGATTTTTGTGAAAATGCTGATCCACACTCTTTGCAAATGTAAGGTTTCCTCCCAGTGTGCGTTCGCATGTGTATTTTCAAATTTGAACTCTGAGAAAATGCTGATCTACACACTTCACAAAAGTAAGCTTTCTTTCTAGTATGTTTTTGCATATTTGTCTTGAAATATGAACTATTTGAAAATGTTCATCTGCAATCTTCAAGAAAATGCCTTCTCTCAGTAGTGTGTTCAGTTTTGTATGTTTAAAATTGATTTCAGCAAAATATTCATCCATTCATATCACAGAAGATTTCATTACAATGTGCATTTGACAATGAGGTTTTAAATATTGACTCAATAAATGCTAAGTCACACAATTTCTGAAACCATGTGTATCTTTGAAGGTAAACTTCTATTCTTCTTACACTATAGCGGGTCATCAAATGAGTTTTCCTCTCCATCAAATTTGGTATCTGTGAATAAAGAAAAGGTATTGTTAGAGACAACAATAGACTTGTGCATTATTTGCAATTTTCAAATCATAATAACTCATCTGGGATTTAAAAAAAACTTCTAGCCATTCTTATATTGCATATTTACTTATGAATAGATGTGACAGACTATCATATACAATGATGAGCCAAAACATTATGACCATCTGCTTAGTTAGGTGTCAATCCTCCGTATACCTCCAAAATAGTTCTTATGTGATCAGGCATACACTCTACAAGACCTCTGAAGGTTGTCTGTGCGGACATGTGCCTGAATGTTAATTGTAGGTCAGTTAACTGCCACGAGTTATGCGGTGGAGATTCTGTAGAATTAACTTGTTGGTCTAACGCATTTCATAACAGCTTAATTGGATTGAGATCTGGAAATATTGGTGGCCTGCGCGTTGCAGGGAAGTTCCTCCAGGTTCTTGAGATCATTCCTGTACAACTCAAGCAGATTAGCTGGCCACATCATCTTGCTGATTCATACCACAGCCATTGTTGAAGACTGTTGCCATGGAGAGGTGTACCCGCTCTGCTATGATATTGAAATACATGGTGCACAACAGTGTACTCTCTACATGAAGAATAGGATCTATTTTCCCAAATGTTTCCAAATAGAATGTTGCTCAAAATCATCCCACTGACCGTGCTGACTTATTTTCCCACAATGCATCTTGGCGTCATTGGTTCCGCCAGATAATGAAGTGTACATACCCTGCCAGCCACCTTATTTCGGAGAGAGTAAGACTAATCCGACCAAGCAATCTTCCGCATTTTGTACAAGGTCCAGTTCTGAGGCTTGAGTACCCATCGGACATGCTTTTAATTTCAACATTTCAGAAAGTTTCTGCTTTTGTTTTTATGTGCAATTTCAAACATACCATGTTCTTTATAGGGTATGAAATTTTGAATATGTAATTTCAAATTCCCTACAAATTCTCTGAAAATAGTTAAATTAATGAATGTACAAATGAATTCTAAAAAGATTTTTTTAATGACAAGGGATCTGTAAACTATCAACATAGACCAACAGAGAGTAGAATGGAACTTATCTTTAAACTAGAGCCATGATAACAGGTGTGTTAATTCAAAAAAAGCTAATGACAAATGATACATTTTCTTCCTTCATAGCAAAGGTATAAAAAATAGACAAAGTTCTTATCATATTCATTATACTTAGAATATATGAGCAATATGTCACTTACTTACAGTCAACATTTTAAGCGTTGCTTGAGTTCAATCCCTGAGAAAGCTATCAAGAATTGAAATTAAATTTTATGAATTCAAACCATTATTCTCAGAAAACATAATTATCATTAGTCTTTTACAGTAAAGACCTAAAAACAGTAAATTATGTTTCAAAAGAAGAAAAATGAATTCATCTGAAAGAGAATGTTGTGGCAAGAAATGTTACATCTAAGATATAAAAAGTTAACAATGAACAAACAGAAATCTCATTGGTATGATTGCAAGTCAACATAAGAGTGAATACGCTGAATGGGCATAAACATGGTTGATACTCATGTGCTTCCCATACATGCCAAATTACCCAAACGATAAACAAAAAAGTATTGGGAAAATTATTTCCAACAAATGATCAAGTGAAGTCTTTTTGAATTAGTCAACATCATTAATATTTAGTTCACATTTTTAAAGAATAAAGAGCAATTTAAAATTTTTGTCAATATTTGAATAATTCTTCAAAAGTGTCAGTAAGAAATTAAGTGAAGATATGATTAAGCAAATAAAACCTAGAATTTGATAGAAAATAATTTTTATTTTATTTTGTAATTTTTTAATTCAAAGTACGAGACATTTGATTTATTTTCCATTTGAGTTATCACTAAGGGAACAGAGTTTATTTCATCAGCAATTATCTTTGAAAGTACATAAAATTGTTTCAAACACAATCATTGTTGATTATATTAAAATCAAATAAAGAGGTTGGTATTTATACAAATCAAAAAAGCACGAAAATTTGCCATGTGGAGAGCACATAAATTTTCAAATTTTACAAAAAAAAACCCCAAAATCACCAATCTGTTGAATGGTGATAAAATTTTTGGTACTTATGCAAGAAATGACAAATTTCAAAAAACAAATTTTCATTCCAAATTTGTGGGAATTTTTTTTTCAATGTCATGATTACATGATTATAACCTTCCTCTCCTTGATAATTTGGTAAACTTATCATTCCCAGATATAAATAATTTCTACACGTATCAAAGATAAGTTAATATAACAAATTGATGTTCCATATTTCTCGGAAAAGTTCTTGTCATTCCATCAATTTTTCACTGGACTTTATGAGCAGACAAGTATTAGTGAAGCAGCTATCACACAAAGTTTTGCTTCTGATAGTCACTGTTGCAACTATTACAGATTCCCTAAAGATGAGGGACAATTCTGACATTGGAAAACACTAATAAGGTGAAAAAATACGAACTTATAACTCCGAAAAGATATATTTTCAGGCTAAACTTCATTCCACAATAACTAAACCAATTATTAACCTGTGTAAAGCGTATGTTTAGTGTTATGTTATAAAAGGGTCTTGAATTTAGAAAGAAAAACAACAAACAAAAAAAACAAAAACAAATATTAGAACATAAATCCTACCCACATACTTAATTGAAAAAGATTTTCTATACAGCCAGATAATACAATGGATATGCCCGATATTCCAGTAATGGCATTATGCTGTTATTGTGCATTCTTTTATGAATGCAAAAAGTGTTTGAGATTACATTTTAGGATACAGATCTATCCAAATTTTATATTGTTTATGGAAATAATTTTTAAATCAAATTTTTCTATAATGTTTCTTCTTATTAATGAACTGGAGATAATAGTAGGTTACTTGCCACTGTTGCACAAATAAAAAAAAAACAAAAAACAAAACAAAAACAAAAATGACTTAATATTCTTACTGAAATGTCAGACATTAATGTTAAATGTCAGGGAGGTAAATCACATATTTTGAATAATGCATTTCCATAACAGACAAAATGCATGTGGTAATAGATTTTAACATATTCATCATATACATATGTAAAATGTCTCTTTTGCTTCATTTAACTTTTAAATTTATGTAAGCTGATTTTCTATAGAAAATTGATGCTTAATTGATCTTAAACAGTAGAATCTCAGCTAGCTTCAGCTGAAAACGAGTAGTTTATTCTATAAAAAGTCAAGTACTTTTTACTACTTATAGCTATATTGTATTTGCATAATTGGCGCCGTTCCGGTAACTATCGTGAGCACGTTGAACATCATCAGCCTTGTGCCTGATTTTTTGCAGACAGTTTTGTTTTCGCAAATTTGGAGAAAAAGATTTTTTTTTTAAAAAGGACACTTTTGCAGAAGTTTGCTTTTGTATTTGAAAAAAAAAAATTCTGTGGAGAATCCTGCATTTTGCAGAAACATTTTTTTGCAGAATTATGCTTCTTGTCAGTGTTTTCTGCAAACAAACTTGCAATTTTTATATTCAGTCAATACAACCCTTACTAAACTCAAGACGAAACCTACCCCCCTGACTCCAATTAACCCTGAACAAACTGATCAAAACTTTTTCGCCAGCCTTCACGATCTCTCCGGTTTTGGTTTTGGTTTTTTTTTTTTTCGTTTCTATACTCATATCTTAGCACTTCCCCTGACCAACAGTGCGAAACGAACAAATACAAGTTTGTCCACAGAAGAAAATTTGAAACGAAAAAGAAACGAAAGAAATTTCTGCAAAAATTGTCTTTTACTAAAGTAATTCGCAGAATGAAACCCTCTTAAAAAAAAAAGACTCAGGAAAATGATATTTAACGCGGCAATGATCACCAGAGCCGATGATAGAGACGGTGGCCGTTACGCTGATACAATATACTGTAACGAATCACAAATTTTTAATGAAATGCTGAATACGGACGACTGGTGGAGTTGAAAAAAAAAAGAAAAAAGTTCGAAGTACTTGGAATGGTGGAATCATCTCCCCATTAGAATTATTTCCTGAACCCATGTACTTATTACAGATATTTTTGAAAGTTATATGAATAAATAAAAATGACAGGAATAGTATATACAAAACAAAACAAAAAACGATTCAATTAGCAATATTGAATTCAAAACGATAACAATGAAAATGTCGATCAGAAAAAAACTAATTAAAATGAATTTTAAAAAATGATTCGTCCATAGCTAGATGATTTAGATATTCAAGGAAGGATTTCATAGTTTAGACTAAGTTTGAAAATATTTTCCCATAATAGAATTTCCAAGTAAATAAAATGTCTTCCTGAAATAAATGGAAATTCGTAACTTTCAAATAAAAAATGAAGAGAACCGAGCGTTATACTTACTTCTTTCTGTCTTCGTTCATCTGATTTGTTCTCCTTGGGGCAATGCAAGATGAAACAGCAAAATTTCAAATAGACCGAAATTTTCTAGGTTATATGTTCATTAAAAAGTTTGAGCTGAAATTGCAGCAGAAATGACTTCAAGAGAGCGAAGGTCAAGGGAGATAATTCATAGCTCTTGACACAAACATACATCACCTTACTCTTAGACCACAGTTACCAATGTAGATGGTTGTAGTTGTTTGTAGATGCAAATAGATGTAAAAAGTTGATAGCTTTTCAAATAAATTCACTTCTAATGCACCGGGAACATCATCGATGATGTTTCCTGGGGTCTTCGACGAAGGCTCCAAGCATTTATTTCTTCTTCTGTCAGGCTGAATGCTCATGACATTTCTGTATACAAATCCATTTCAGACTCTTGCTAATTTGGGGTCAAATTTCAACAGAAATTTGACCATAGAGAATCAAAATATTTCCAAACTTCCTCCTGGATAATCAGTCCTTCTAGTAAGGTTCCAAACGAGTTGAGTTATCAGATTTTTTAAACTTAGCTGGTTAAAAAAGACTAATTCAGTCAGAAAAATAAATAGTGTTATAGGACCTAGCACTGGTGGCAGGGCCGGACTTGGAAGATGCGGGGCTCAATTGGGAACATTTTTTTGTGGAGGCTCTGGTTAACTGACAAGGTTTATAGAATCTTGGACATATAAATAAACTTTATATCTCTAAGGTAAAATGGAAAGCAATCAAAATGTGCACCAGAAAATTTAAGGAAATATTTTTTCACGCTCTTCTGTAATTGATTAACATTATTTAATTTAAGTGAAATGAAAAAATTCAAAATATAAACAGGGTAAACAAACATTGTTAGAGCTCTAAGAATTCAGAAGAAAATCAATACTGTTACAGTTCCAATTAATCATCTTGTTTATCTGCAATGTGGTGTTGTGTAAATTAGACAAGACTAGAATACACCCGAATGTAGGGGAGGTAATTGGGAGTAATTCAGCCTGTTTGGAAGACTCTTTTGTTATTACTCTTAGGTGGTTAATTGCCGAAGGGATAAAGAGGGATGTTGGGAAATCTGTCACAATTAAATAAGATTGAGGTTGGAATAAGCGGGGTCGGAAGATCTGTCACAATTTAATAAGCCGGCTGGGGTTGAAATAAGAAACTATGGCCACTGACATAATTTAGTAGGATCCGAACAAAACAGACTTATTTGAGAAAGATGTATAGTAAAGATTGGGTTAGCACCTGGAAAGTAAAAACGTACAGTATTGACTGGAAAAAGAAAATTCTAGGATTCAGGAAAAGCAGAACTGAAATGTCTTTTGGTGGCACAAAATGTTAAATTCTCTGAAACTAGCGGATGAGTAAAGTAAAAATTAATCAGCAGTGGGGAAGGTCCTAATAAGAGCAGGGGTAGAAATAAAGATAAGGGGGATGGAAGCCGATTAGACATTTAAGAGTACCCACTAGACTAAAATTTTCATAACCAGTATAAGAGATGGAGCAATGTATTAATTCGATTGAGAGCAAACCAGGTGAAACCACATGAAAATTTGGTGGCTGGACAAAAGGCATCAAAGGCAAAAGTTCAGCATTGTAGTATAGATTACTGCAAGTTACAAATGCATTCAGATGAAAGGCATCAGTCAAAAAGGTAACAATAGTCATGGATATTTCAACTGAATTTGTGATATATAAGTGATCTAATTTATCTATTCTTTTTTTTAAAATGTAAATTCAAATGAATAAACGTTTTAGAGTTCATTTCGTATCTTGGATTTGTATGAAATTTCTAATTTACTTTACGTCAACTTACTACTCTGCTGTCCCTTTGACTTGATGCCTTTTGACTTGATGCATTCTGATTTTATGCCTTTAGACTTGATGCCTTTTGACCTGGATTTGAAAATTTAAAATGATGCATGTTTCTCACCTCTGTTGCAGTTATTTACTAAATTCTTTTACTCTTTTTTATGTTGTGTATTCATTGTAAATTATCTAAAAAGATGTAAAAAGTCAAGTATTAGCCAATAGTTTTTTGCTTATGAAAACATACAAGGAAATAAGATTCAAGAAAAAAATAGTAACAAATCCTGACTGAAAGCAAAGATACAATGCTCCCTTGTTTGCACAATGAATGTTTCTGATTTTCTATCATTCAGCAGAAAAAAAAATTCAGAAATTTTTTATCTACTCTCAATATACATTAAAAATCTTCATCCATTCTAAAGATACATTGAATACGAGCTTGCTTTTACAGATGTAAAATAATGTTGTCTGTATACCATATTCAGCTACCACATCCAACATCTTTATAAGCAAAGGTAACCAAAAATTACTTGGTTCAGAAAAATGCAAACACCATAATTCCCTAACTTTTGAAACTCACTACACTTCTGCATATGTAATAAATCTCAAAATAACAAGCTATCAATTGGAGTAAGCTCTATGTTTCTCTCCTCATCAGATCCCGAGTTACACACGTATTCGAATAGTGAAAACCAGATGCTTCTATCTTCAATAGTTTTTGAGGTTTGATAAGAACATCGCAACAAGAGAATGGTCTACATCAAAGATACATTGAACGTGAGACAAAACATTAAAAGTAATCTTTTTAAAGAAAATAAAGTTCAACAATTCAATTTGATCAAAGTAATAATAATATGACTTATGAATTTATCTATGTTTTCATTTCATCAATTCTCATATTTTCTTTTAATTTGGGCGCCGTTTTCAACATTGAGTGAGCCAGGATGTGAAATTTAAAATCGAGACCATCGTCACTCACTACATTATTTTGCCAAGTAGAATATTTTAGTTTTTGACAGTTACTTCTATTTCAATTTTTATTACCCCCCCTCCCTTGATAATTGAGGGATAAATGGATTTAAGAAATTCAAGACTATAATCACTATTACTATTGCAATTAAATGATTCTTTTGTCTTTGTTTTTAATGATTAAAATAGAAGAGATCAATAAATTAGAAAAATTATTTACTCCAGAAGAGAGTTGTACATCAATTATCTCCCTTGATATTCGCTCTTTTTTGAAGAGTTACTATGTATCATGAGAAAATAATTACTCGCGGCTTATAAAATGAGAAAGATTTTACTTGAATTGTTTTATTGCATGAGATATTTAATATCTTTATTTCCTTGAATTATAAGTTGTTTTTTTTAAAACAAAAAAACAAATCGAACGAAAGAAGGCAGGAGCGGTAGGTGTGATGTACAAAAGTTTGATTCGTATATTGTTTAATGTTTATTTTTGTACGATTTCATTCGCTGAAAAAATTAATGTCCTTTCGAGAGTGGAATCTACAGCATGATATTTTAACATTTAATGACGATTTTTTGTCCACGGGTAATGTATTTAAAAGAAATATATATTCAACTAATTGTTTTTTTTTTGTTAATATTTCTTTTTAGATAAGATTCGGTTTAGGTTGCAATGCCGTATATCCAGGATACGAATCAAACTTTGTTTTTTTTTCAATTTGAGGTGCAATTCATCTTGGTCAATTTTTTAAAAAATAGTGTCTTCGAAGTTTCTTCTTTTTTTTCCTTTTTGTGTTTGCTTTCAATAAGACTAATTGGACGAAAAAGATGACAGAGCTAGTGTAACAGACAGGATTTTTTGCACTGTAACTAATATGCTTAACTTTGAAGCACTCGGTTACTTCCTTAAATTCTGTTGGTTTTCGGTTACTTTTTTGTGAAAAATTAGTTGCTCTTTTTTCTCCTGGTTACTTCTTGTCTCACTATCATGGATTCTACCCGTTGTGATGGTTGCTCTTTCTACCATGCTAAAATCAAAGAGTTAGGATTAGGACTGAAATTTATTTATTTTTTAGAAATTTGGTATTACCTCAATCTTAACCTCAACTTCCACTTTGAGACATTGGTGTATTTTCTGTTTGGGGATCTTTGCTGTTTTCAGCATTTTAAACCATTGGTAATATTTGCTTCAGAAGAATTTCTTTTTCTTTCAAGAAAACTTAGTTTTTCATATTGAAAACACAGAAATATTAGAAACAGTTGATTTTTTTTTTTCTTAGAAAAGATTGTTTGAATTATGAATAGATCAGAATGAAAAATCTCTATTTATTCATGTATACTTTCATATTAAAACTTTAGAAATTGAAAAGTGACCAATGAATTTATTTAATAGTCACATTTTCATAAATGCGTAAGTGTAAAATATCTTTTTGACTTGTTTAATTTTAAGAAACATTTTAGCACACAAATTCTACAAATCTTTCAAGTATTCAATTTTGTTTTTTCTTTTTCAAATGCATGGATTGATATGAATGAATATACATGAATAAATTTTATGCCAGAAAAATAGTTTTCTTATAAGCAAAAGAAATTTATGCGTATGATCTTTGATAGTAAATTTTATCAATGATTAAAAATGATAAAAAGTAAGCTTAAGCTGTCTTTAGAGTAATTTTCATTAAAATATCAGAAACCTTGATAACCTTCACAAGAGAAATAACTGAATACCAATACCTTACTTTTGTATGACAGACTAGCATTACATTCCATTGTAAATAGACACCCCTCCCCCCCAGACACACACACGTTGAAAATTGAATTCTTTCAAAACGGACATTTTTGGTTGAAATGAAAAAGTCTTATTGATTGAAAGCACAAAAAATTACTTGCAGAGGAATTTCGTTTCATTTTTTAAAATTTCATATCAGAATCTTGAACAATTTTAGATTGAACAGATTTTAAATCATCACAGGACTTCTTTTTTATATGCAGAAATAATTATCTGCTTTTGTTTTCTAAATCAAATCCCTGCAAGATTAAATTGAAAATATAATGACAATTGAAAAAACATAGCTATAAAGCACTTGCTTATTGAATGGCTGTAGACACTAAATGTAGTAGAGGGTTCCATCCCTTTTTATATATGCATATGTTCGAGTGTCCCAGTGCCCCTGGCCATACCATTTTGTCTACAGACTTGAAAATTGGCATCAGTATAGCACTAGATCCCTCCCTTTCTATAAAAGTTTTTATTTTTGGAAAAAAGCTTTTTTAATTTTTAGGGGGCCTCATTTTGACAACTTTATTAATATCTAGATTCTTTTTTTTTTTTTTTTTTTTTTTTTTTCTAGTCCATTTCAGATGTTTTCCAGGAGAATTAGCATGTATGTTCTCCAGAATTTAGATGGCTATTGATAAAAAAAAAAAGTTAGTTTGATTAATAATTCGTTCAATCCAATCAATTACAAAGTACTCAAATAATGTAAAGACAATGCATATTTCTCAGGATATCTGGAATTTCAAAAACCTAAATTAGACAGCAATGGATATATATTGATTCGTTTGGACTAGTTTAATCATTTTTATTGTCTTCATTACATTTTAGATGATAAATTCTCCAGCCTTCCACAAATGTTTATTATATTTAGTAATCTTTTACAACTTTTGAACAAAGCTTTAATTAGATACGATGTCACTTCTCAAAACTTCTTTTCTAGATATAATGAAAATGAATAAACAGGATGAATTTTACATTTTTTGTCTGACTAAAACAAAAAAGGGTCAAAGTGATCATATGGCCATTTTAGGACATTGAATGATTTTTATTCTTTTCTTAGTTTAGATAACAATAAGCACTTAGTTCCTGCAGTCATGGTCTTATAGCATAAAGTCTAACTTGCTTTTTATTGTTAAGAAATGTCAAATTAGTGATTGTGCTCTAAAATCAATTCATATTCAAATCATCAAAATGCTGTGAATTTTCAACTTGAAAATATTTTCCTCATTTATGAATTGCAATTAATATAAAAAATAACTTCAGATCTGTTATTAAAATGCATAATGGAAGTTAGATATCTTGAAAATGAAAATACTACAGTAATGTTCCTATAGACCAAATTATATTTGTTGCAAAATGAGTGTTATTTATGACTGAATTTACTTGCATGATTCAAGTCATTTATAATGTACCAATGCAAATTCTTGTATTCAAGTTTTTAATTTGTAGACTTTAGTTGTAAAACTTTCAAGTATGAGCACATGATTTCCAGCATAGTAAAAAGTATTAACAACATAAAATTGTCTCTGTACAATTTCTATATCGTAACAAATCCTAAAATATGAAACAAGATTGACAACTTTTAGACTTAACTTGGATTTCTTGTGCAGCCAGATTAATGAATATATACCAAGATGAACGTGTAAACCTAATGAATCTAAGCCTAAGCAAGTTAAAAAATAACCTTAAGATATTGAGAGATCCAAATGAATATAAATATAATCATCAGTTGTTTTGTGGACAGAGAATGTTATTTTATGTACTCCTGATTAAAGTATTCATATTGAAAATACACAAAAACTCATCATCACAATAATAAGACAATCATAGTGCTAAAATTTGAAGTCCTGTAAAAGAAAATTCCATCAAAGCATAAATATGGTCAGAATAGATTCAATTTATAACATCCCTGGAATTTTCCATTGAAAAACATCTAACATAGAATAAAAAGAACATCTTATCAATAAACCCATCAGAGTAAGGCCTCAAAACAGTCAAGAGCGTTCTTAGAAGGGATATAATAGGGTACTGATAACTGTGGACAAAACAGTATAGCTAAGAGTGCTGGAGCACACAAATAAATAAGAATCAAGTCCTAAAAAGGTCAAAAGCTTTTTCTTTCAAAAAATCAAGAAAGGAGTTTGTTTTTTTAGAAAGGGTCTAGCGGGTTACTGATACCAATTTTCAAAGTCTGTACACAAAATGGTGTGGCCAGGAGTGCTGGAACAAACCAAAGGACAAACCCATGTACATATAAGAAAGGATTGACCCGTTTGACATCTGTGATGGCTCAGGTTGTTCAATTCATGAGTTTATTGACAAGTTTGCTGAAGATATGTCTTTGATTATTAGAGATTTTTTTGCTTTTATGTTTTTAGATATCCTGAGCAGAAAATAAAATTTGTACTGGATATACAGAAAAAACTGGGGTGGGGATATATGTTATAAAATCAAATCTAACATTAAAAAGACACTTGATAAAAACACACCAGAGAAAATATGCTTTCTTGTGATGGATTAAGTTTTTTTTTACTAAATGTCAATTTTAGGGATATGGGCATATATGTGTGAGTGAAAAGTGAACCTGTTTTCTCAATTTATCTTAGAAAACTTACATGAGATAATACGTTTAAGAAAAACCATATATTTGTTAAGTGTGAAGTTGCATTTTCACATAGATACCATGTACCTGTGAGGCATATGGGTCAGTGCTGGGTTAAAACAACTGAAGGCCCTAGATTAGAACAGGGCTTCTTAATGTAGAAGTCATAACCTCCAGGGGTCACAGATCGATTATCGAGAAGAAATGTTCAAGAATCTCTTAAAGAATTATTAATTAATATTGTTTTTATTAGTTCTATACAAAAATGTAATTCTGGTGCTCATTAATATTAGTCCTTCAATTTTTTTCAAGATAATAAACACTATAAAATCCAATAAATGACCATGATTTTTATAGTTACAAATGGAATTAATAGTAATTTTATTTTGCAGGAAGCTGAGGCATCCGTTACATTACATTCAAGTAGAGGGCCCTAGGTTATGGCCTACTCAGCCTGTATGTGAATCCGGAACTGGTCTAGACCTACGTTTTCAGACATTTCATCTTAGAGAAAAAATGTTAAAATGAATTTAGTAGAGAGAAACCAAATTAACATCAAGTGTGGATCACCCTTCAAAGAACACATCTAAATATAAACTGTGGAGAAACCATCTTTTGTGTGCATCTAGATTTTCATAACACTCAAAAAGACTCATGGGAACACATACTGGAAAGAAACCATATGCTCCATTATCTGACTCTTCTTCCTTAACAGGATACAGGAAACCACATAGTGGAGAGAAACCATATGCTTGTGAAGTGTGCGGATCTGCATTTTCAGATGTTTCGGCACTGAAAAGACATATGCTAATACATACTGGAGAGAGACCCTATTCATGTGAAGTGTGTAAAGCTGTATTTTTACATAAGTCCCATTTGAAAGAACATATGCGAACACATACGGGAGAGAGACCATATTCTTGTGATGTCTGTGGATCTGTATTTTCACAAACAGCACACTTGACGAGACATATAAGATCACACACTGGAGAGAAACCATATGCCTGTGAAATATGTGGAGCTGCTTATTCGGATACTACATCATTGAAAAGACATTGTCGAGTACATACTGGAGAGAAACCTTATATATGTGAATTATGTGGATCAGCATTTCCACATATTTCACACATGAAAAGACATATGCGAACACATACTGGTGAGAAACCCTTTTCATGTGAGGTTTGTGGATCTGCATTTTCACAAAGGGCTCACTTGAAAAAACACATGCCAACACACATCAGTGGGGAACCATGAGCCTGGAAGTGTTCTGATCTGAATTTTCTGGCGCTTCATATTTTAAGACATCAAATGCACATAGAAAAAAAACATTCATGTGCTGATGTGCATTTTCTCAGATCACTTTTAAAAAGCCAAAGGACACATTGGAGTAAAACCATACACTTGTGAAGTGTATGGATCTTCATTTCTAGACATTCTGATTCTCATAGAACACATACAAATATATACGGGAGAGAAACTATTCTTTTGATGCCCGTTTTCCTCGCAACTGTCAAATGAGCAGAAGACAGTTGCAGGACCAAATGACACATTGTATTTTCTGTTCCACGTCTGGGATCCCAAGAACATTTTGGTATTGTCATGGCCATTTAAACCTCTATCCATAATTAGTCATCCTTTCATCGGGAACTCCCAATACCAAGTACAACAACTTCTTTTTTTCAATATTTACTGATCATTATATGATCGTCATCTTAAATCTGGTTCTCTAGAATTATTAATTGGATTATTGGATCATTATAGTTTTAGGGGACAAGATGAGAAAGCTGTTTCCCAGTTAATGATTTTTTTTCACTATGGTCAGATTTGTTGTTGACTGTGCTGTATGGATTGTGGTTATTTAGAGGTCCTGTTGGTTCATCATGGGAAAGCCCTTTCCATGTTCATGGCAATTATCAGTATGGTTAGTTTTACATTATGGACAATGGAATGGATCTTTGCTAATTAAGCTCTTTTGCAGCAGATCCTGATTTTTCACTTAGCTCACAACTCTCAGATTTTCAAAATCTTTCTCTCACCTCTTAATCTCTAAGCTAAAAATTGAATTTTAAAAAGTCGAAATTGGTCAAGGTAATGTTGAATAGTGTAAATAAAACGTTCAAATTCATCAGATCTCAAAATCCAAAGTCCGTATCGAGATTTTACTGATAATACCATTTGATGAATTGGCTGCTGTTTCCTCTCTATTAACATTGAAATGCACAGTATTTTGAACATGTAGCCGATTTTTAGATTTTGTCTATACATGGAGTAAAGATTAAAATCCTATTTTTCAAAGATATATTTAGTCATAAACAGAAGAACTACCTCAAGGGCTTTTTTCTTCTTTTTTTTTTTTTTGCTAGATTCCTTCTCTTTGGTATCATAGGTCTATAAACAAAATAATATTGATTATTGAAAAAATTCAACAACCCAACGTCCAAAGAAATTAGGTTCATTTTCTAATGTACTTGGTCCGTAAAATGAATTATTTTCTCTTTCAGGCCTCGGAATAGATCGATCATTTGTTGATTCAGAACATGGAGGAGAAAGACCAAAAGTTGTATACATCAGGAATAAAGCAAAAAAATATTTCCTCTTCCAGTACGCCAGCGAAATTGTCCCATGCACCTCTTGAGCGAGTGTGAACCCCAGTTTAGGAATCACTAGTCTATCAAATCATGAATGTTCTAGATGAGAAAGCTGTTTCTATGTTCATGATGATTCGTGGTATGGTTAGTTTTCCATTATGGACTGTGCAGTATGGACCTTGGCTTTGATGTATTGGATAAGGATATCCTTATCTCTATGATGCCCACTGGAAGAGGTTTACTTTATAGAGCTGTGATTCCCAACATAGGGTCTGCAGGCCTTTGGGGCTCACAAAGATATTACTGGCTGTCCATGAGTTTGTTGAGTAGGCAGACCTTTCAAAGGCCTGAGGTCTTCAGGAATATTCTCATTCAAATAAAATGGGTTCTTGGTAATGAAAAGATTGGGAACCACTGATATAGAGGTAACAAGAAGAGAAAACCAGACTAATTCAGACTTGGGTTCCCCGAAATAACAACTTGAACCTTACTTAGGATGTCTGTAGTCTGCATGTAAAATCCATTCTAGCCTTAATGTTTATGTTCCAAAGGATTTTGGAGGCAGACAGCATCTGTTCCAAAAGTCAAGCCATTCTTTATGTTCAATTTTCTTGTGGTCAATACAATTTTTATTTCCAGGAATCGATATTCTATACTACATGCTGACAGAATTTGGTCATTGATACAAGTATCTCCAATTATAATGTGGATGTTGGGGGTCCAACGAAGCCAACCACATTTGTTCAGAATGGTCATTTTCTTTATACCAGAAAAATGTTCTGCTTTGAGACATAGCATTGTTATCAAAAGATTCCTGAAGCTACCGCTTTCTGTGGCTGTCTTGTTGATCTTTAAGCAGAATATGATGCAGGCTCTCTGCTTGATGAGATTTATCATAGCAAAACCACTAAACCACTTAAACAAGATTTTACAAAAATGAACATAACTTAGCAACTTGTCCACTCATAAATGATGATATGCAAAGGGTGCTGCTAACTCCACCTAGTGGTGAAAGACTGAACTGCATATGGTTTGTTCCCACTGTTCAAATTCCTGGAACTTTTTGGTTGCACCTTGATTTATATATGTACATGTATTCATACATGCACCTACATACTGATATATATATATATATATAGAGAGAGAGATGGAGAGAGAGAGAGGAGCTAACAGGGATACCTATTGTTGCCCAGGGAGAAATTACTTTTAATATATCCTTTTCTTTGATATATTTCTTCTTACACAACACAACAAATGAAAAAGATTATTTACACATGGAAAAGTTGCTGTTGAATGAATTCTTCTTTAAAAAAATATTTCTAATTAATGAATTTTCTAATAAGTTTCAATTTAATGTAAGAGGCAAATGTTTTCAAAAAGTCTTCCCAAAGATGAAATCCAGGAAAAAATATTCTGTGAAATAAATATTATTACATTTTGAACATACATTCATTATTTCACTGCAAAACATCAATGATCCAAGTCAAATGGCATAGTATAATTTTTTTCATCACATATTTCAAAGGGCACATTCACAAACTCTAAACTTGTTTTTGAATAAAATAAATTTATTATTACAAATATAGGAAATACTCAAGTTACAAACTAGGATTCCTAGGTCTGCCTGCAAATCAAATTTGTATGTATCTAGCATCAGTCAAATATTTGTCTTAGTAATTATCTCAGGATTCCGTTGATTAATGCAATTAATTGATCCTCAGATGTTACTGTGTATATCAAAACCATGTAAATCAGGTGCAACTACCAATGGTAAGGATAACAATTGATCTCTTATCAATTGTAAATTGAATATTTATGTATAGCTACTATATTAAATATATAATATCATCCTCTTGTAAAGAAAATTGCAACAAATGTGAAATAAACGCTTAGAATAGTTTCAGCAACATTTTCTTTCATAGAAAAAATTATCAGTTGATGTTTTGTAGATAAATGAATATTGCCTCTGAAACAATTATTATGCACAGACCTGTACTATATATTAGAATTTCATTAGATGTAATCCATTTTGAATAATTGGTTTCAAACAGGTGGAAATTTCTTTTCAATGTTGTTCATTTATTAAGAAAAAAATGAAATGCTAAAAATGGGGGAATATTCCCGTTATAAAAAGGGTCCTTTAGTACTTTGAAATTGAAAATTTATTTTTTGTCTCTTTTCTTATACTGTTCAAATCCTTGTTCTAAAATGAAAGTCCCGTGTGGAGTGAGAGTTATAACATAGGGGATAATTGTAGATGGATCTGCTCTAAAATTAACCACTTCTTCCAGAGCCTATTCCTTATCCTATCAGGAATTGATTGAAATTCATTCAGAATTTTTGAAGATATCATGTGGACAGACAGATGACTTTTGGAGTTATAATGTGGTGCAAACAATCAGCTACGATGTGAGGGAGATAATTGTTCATGAATCAACTACAAAATTTCATGATTTTTTTGTAGCCTCTTGCCTACAATCTCAAAGTTTTATTGAAATTCATGGAGAACATCTGGAGTTATTGTATGTACAAACTGATGAATTTTGAAGTTATTGTGTGTGGGGGACAGATAGCTGCAATGAAAGGTCCCAATTGTGCATCAATCTGCTCCAGAATTTAATCAATTCTATCCTGATATATTATTCACAAAATTTCATAGAATACTCTTGGAACTTTCAGGGGTATTGAGAGGACTGTGCCTATATTTGATTTTTCAAAAAGTTGTTTTTTGGGGGGGAGGTTCAGCTCGGATACTGCAATGAAAATCAACCATCATGAAATATGGCACTAAACAAATTTTTTTTTATTTTTAAGAAACTATCCAGAATGTTTACCCAAGATAATCACTCTCTGGAGATCCCTTCAGCACATCCAAATGGTTTCATGTCAGTTCAAACATCCTGCAGGGATTCACAGTGCTAGGACTAAAACATGATTTAATACAATGCTAATTTTGTAAAACTTTGGTATTTTTTTAGAGAAAAATTGATGAAAAATTATATTACTTTTTGAGTTTCAGCTTGAACTATTCAAAAAAAAAAATCTATTTATTTCAGTGTCTGTTTATTTTGTAGATTTTCCATTAGTGTATATCTTTAAAAACGCGCAGATGAAAGTTGAATACTAGTTCATTTTTCTTGATATTTAAATAAAAAAAAAATGGATCCAGATCATAATTGAAGATTACAATCAAATGAGCCTCTCTTGATCAATCGCAGATTTGTGTGGTGGCTTAGAGCAGATAATGACAGGGAGAATAGATTTGGCAAGTCAAGTCCAAACCCTTTTTGAGATAGTTTTGGTTCACTCGGCACTACTGTACTTGGGGAAAGGCATGAATCTGTCTCTCAATAAATCAAATCGGTGATAATTGATCAAAACCCTTAACCTGAAGCACCTAGTGCAAGATAATCATAATAAAGAAAGTGCAGGGTCATAGAATTGGAATCCGTTACTTACAAGCATCTAGCATCATGGTCATTGAAAATGCATGACAGCATATGCTACTTTTGCTACATGGTCAACCTGACACTGCATCTAGGGCTAGCTAGAGGGTTTCATGCGCCCTAAGCAAGACTCAAAATTTGTGAAAGGGTTTCATATGCCTAAGCTTGGCTTACGATTTACATCAGCTGTTATATTGTAAGAGTATTTTTGTCAGTTACGAATATGTGTCCCCAGGACCTTTATTCTTAGGGAAACTGCTTGATCCGCCTGATGGACTGGCCATCTCTGTGAACTCTGGTTGATTGACATGAAAAGTTGAATACATTACTCATTGCATATTTCTAGAAGATACAGGT
Source organism: Thysanoteuthis rhombus (assembly GCA_963457665.1). Lineage (NCBI taxonomy): Eukaryota > Metazoa > Mollusca > Cephalopoda > Oegopsida > Thysanoteuthidae > Thysanoteuthis > Thysanoteuthis major. The sequence goes on along the minus strand of OY735214.1, from coordinate 58,251,732 downwards.
AACCTTGCTGCCCAGTGTACATATTTTTAAAAATTTGCTCACCTTTCTGTAGAGAAGTAAAATACAAACGATATAACTGGAATAGATTGTGATTTGTGACTCAAAATCGGCTAAGACATCAGAAGTCTGTCAGTCAGTCTCTCTTTCAGTCAGTCAGTCGATACACCACTAACTGTCGCGTTTGATGATGTAAGTCGATGACTGTCTTGTCGCGGTAACCCATTCTTATGGCCGTACTCCCACAACATACATGGTAATTTTTTCCATACATGTTGACAACCCACTTGCAAATGGAGGCACACGAATACTCAAGACTTTTTTCAACATTACTGTGATTTTCTCTGTTATACTTCCTCATAAATATTTTTTTTTCTCCTTCCACCATAATTCCTTGGACATTAGATTTGTCTTATACCACACGATCACTTTCTCCTGAAATTTCTATTCAAGCAATTTTATTCAGCCTTTGTTGTTCGCTAGATCATTTTGAACTGGTATCCTTACCTTTGTTATTTATGGCACAATGTTTTGAGTACCCAGTATCCCTTTCTCAGGCGACTGAGCCATTGGTACTTCCACTGATTTTCTGAGGAATAAATAAATATTTGAAAATAAGCTTGCAAATTTTGGTAGTTCTGATCCTAAATTGATCTGTAGGGACATCCCTCAGCAACATCTATTCTATGAATATCCTGGGTCAGGTAACTCATAAAGACGAATTTGCATTCCCCGAAGTGAAGCCATTTGGGAGTTTCAAGGATACATACACGCAAGCAAACACGATAATAGAACATCTTTATAGAAATAGATATGTTTTGCCAAATCTGCAGAGTTGCTTATTCAATAAATAAAACTAAATATTTGCTTTTATTTTTTTAGTTCAATTTCATTTTATGAGTTAGATTGTAAAACAATGGGCTGTTTTCATCCATGCTTTTATCAAATGAACTTTCAGTCAAATTAAAACTATGTATTCATATTTTGTGAAAGATGTTAAAACTACAGACTTACCTTTTTTTTTTTTTTTTTCCCAAAGTCCGTTGCATGCCATCAAAAAACCCACAACATGCACTACCACCACTGAACCAGGGAGTGCCTAAGCTGGAACTCATCTAGAGCTGTCACAACTGACACTTCAATCCCTGGTCTCTATCAGACTCAAACTTTAAAAATCCTGAGATGCAAATTTGAGTATGCATTGCATTCAGTCCATATTCTGTTTCATTTTGTCTTGTTCATCTACTGTCCATATCTGCTTTCTGCGTTCCTCTAATGCCGACAATTATATCATAAAGCAATATATATACATATCCCAAAGAATAATGAACAAGATGAGATTTGAGTATAAGGCGGTTATTTGAGCTTCCAACATGCCAGCTGGCTGTTTAGCTCAGGTGGTAAGAGCCGCCTTGCATCAAGATGACCTCCTGGTGTATCCAAGTTCGATTCCTGCAGCTGCCAATTTCTTTAATCTATCAAACAGCCCAAACTGACTGAGTAAAAATGGAATGTCGGTTCAAAAAGAGTTTCTAATAAAAATACTGTATTTATAATTATCATGAAAACTTTAACAACCTTAAAAAAATATACTTGACAGTAATCAGGTTAGAAGCAACTCAATATTTTTGAAGATGTAAAATCAGGGAGAGAAAGGTGCAAATTTACAAAATTATATTTCATTCGATACATTATTTTGCTACCAAGTCATTAGAAATAAATTTATGGCAAAGTAGGGGTGGATCAGGATTTTGAGCAGTAAGGGTCCAAATGGACAAAAATATTTTCCACAAATATATGAATATCATCAATATATAAGTTATTCCAAATCTTAAATGTAGAAACCTTACTTTGAAATGATTTGACTTGCACATGCATAATTTTTAGTACTACAAACAACAAAAGTGAAGAGAAAAAAATAATCAGAGAAACCTACTACAAAACCAATAAATAAAAAGATTAATAGAGAATAAAAAGAAAGACAATCTGCTTATGATAGATTGAGAACAAAATTTTTTTTTTTTTTTGTAAGATTTATCAATAATCACTTAGGTTTCCTATTTATAAGATTTCTTAAGACATTTAAAAAAAATCTAATTGTACCAAAGCAAAGTGAGAAGGGTCTAGACCCCAAGGAATGCAGATTCTATCAAAATGATATTGTCAATGTATGCCTTAGTTCGGAAATGAACTGAATTTAATTAGAAACAGCAATAATATTTGAAATTCAAGAACAACATACATTAGGGAATTTTTGTTATAAACAACTAACTTCAAACATATTGAAACTTTTTCCAATAAAAATACTTTTATTTCTGGAACAAAAACATTTGTTTTTATCAAAGGTGAAGATTTTTGCAGTTATGATTCAGTTGTCAACTATTTCATTGAAGTAATGAATGTCCAAAGATAAAACGATTTTCTTTAGTTTTTTACATAAATTTTCCCATGTCATTTAAAATATAAAAAATGTTTGGATATATTAGTAGCAAACAATATACTTCAGAAAAATTTTATAATTTATCTTTTGATTTTAGTTGAATTTTAGTTTGATAAAGGTTTGCATATGCTGATATATTATCACTGAACTTGAACAATGTGAAAGACACTGACTTGTTTTGCTTTATTTTTTCATCTACAGCATCTTTTCAGTTTTAAAAAAAGGATTGAAATTCTTTTGAAAGATGAATATTTATCCTGCCGTACAAAGAATATCTTCTGAGCATTTTTGATTTCCATGGTGAGTTTGATGTCTTTCCAAACATAACCACAATAAAAATGCCTAGATTTTCTCCAATGTGTATTCCAACAGATAGTATCAAATCTAAATCGAAAAATCTACAGATCAATGCCCTTCAGGATAAAATGGTTTTTTACTCAAATGAAAAGGATGAACTATACATACTAGAATATTTGAATTTTATCTGTTGTGTATTTTCATATGTTGTGTCAAAGATGATTTCTGTGAAAAAGAAGAGCTGCACAGTTCACAAGAATATGGCTTCTCTCCGGTGTGTGTTCGCATATGTATCATCAAATATGATTTCTGTGCGAAAGAAGTACCACATATTTCACAAGAATAAGGTTTCTCTCCCGTATGTGTTCGCATATGTCGTACTAAATGTGATCTTCGCAAGAAGGAAAAGTCACACACATCACAAGAATATGGTTTCTCACCTGTGTGTGTTCGAACATGTAGCACTAAAACTGACTTCTCTGAAAATGAAAATCCACACACATCACAAGTATATGGTTTCTCTCCAGTGTGTGTGCGCATATGCCTCACCAAATCTGACTTCTGTGAAAAGGAAAAGCCACACACTTCACAGGAGTATGGTTTCTCTCCAGTATGTTTTTGCATATGTCGCACCATATGTGCTTTTTGTGAATAGGAAGATCCACAGACATCACAAGAATATGGTTTTTCTCCTGAATGAGTTCGTAAATGTTGCCTCAGATGTGATTGAACTGAAAAAGCAGATCCACACAATTTACAAGAGTATGGTCTTTCTCCAGTATGTGTTCGCATATGTCGCACTAAATTGAACTTCAAAGAAAAAGAGGAACCACACACTTCACAAGAGTATGGTTTCTCTCCTGTATGTGTCTGCATGTGTCGTGCTAAATGTGATTTTTGTGAATAGGAAGATCCACACACTTTACAAGAATATGGTTTCTCTCCAGTATGTGTTCGAACATGTTGAACCAAAACAGACTTTTGAGAAAAAGAAGTGCCACACACTTCACAAGAACATGGTTTTTCTTTAGTATGTGTTTGCATATTTTGTGCCATATGCAACATCAGATTTCCACACATTCAAGTATGTGGTTGCTTCAACTGCACCAATGATAGCATTTACATAAAAATATCACAAGCACATGGTTTTTGTCAGTTATAGGTTTTCAAGTGTCTTCATGAACTGGAAATAATCACCAATGTACTTCCACAAACCTCACAACAATAATTTCAACTTTTTCGTGTTGCTTTTGATGTCATAAAAATTATTTCGATAATGTTGTGAAATAATGTTTTTATAATTGCAAAGCATTATTTTCAGGCTGGAACATCTGTGGGAGAAACAAAAATAGACTCATCAAATGTATGAATAGATGAATGAATAAAATCTGAATGTGAGAATAGGCCAAAGAAAAAAAAAGGGGACTGAAAATCTTTGGAAAACCAGGAAATTTTCTGAAGGCATTGTATTGTCATCACTAAGATGGATTTACTGTCGGTGCCAATTTTTTCTATATATACATAACATTATAGTACTTTACAGTGTTGATAAAAGATTTCACAAAATCTTGAATGCTATGTTGACCATCTCTCTAAATTTGGGCTTAAAAGTTGTGTTTTAAAATCAGATATCAATATAAGCTCCTGAAAATAACTTTCATTAAGTACTCAGTATAAAATTATACATATATTTAACATGTTCTGTCTTGCATTAATTCCAACCCACCAGCAATGTACTGATCACGCCCAGGAACATATGGTGAAAAATAGGTACATATGAATATCATTTTTATTCCCATATTTTTATCATGATGTATGAAAGAACAATATTTATCGACAAACAATTCCTTTGCATTCCTTTGAATTTACTCGCAATGAAAGACATTTGGCAAACAGTCAATACCTTGTCTTTTCAGTAATTGCTATTTTGTTTCGTCATATTCATCTGTCTCGCAAAATACACTGTCGAGGAGATACAGCAATTAACTATGTCTAAAAGAATTAGATTCATTTTTGGTTCATTTAGAAGTTATCTCACATTGATACTTTTGTTTAGGTTTCAGAATTGGCTCCTCTAAAATCTAAAAAGAAGAAAAGTCTGTTCTTGATTGATGAGTAGAATAATCATACACTTTCCCAATTAAAACACACAAGTCATATCATTTAGACTGAACCATCACTCACATAACCACAAGGAGGTCAAATACACAAAGAGAATCAGTAATAATTTTTCAATTATAAAATTCATTGGGCCACACATTTATTTGCCAATATTATTATAGAAAATTGTTCAGTTGATGATCACTCAAATGCACATTTGCAACATTTTAGATGAAACACTTAAAAAAAGCAATTTTTTCAAATCAAGTGTATTTCTGCTATCAACACTGATCAAAGATCAAAACATCAAATAATCAATTGAAAATCTTTATATAAAATGATTAGTATGAACATTTTTTTTTGTAGAGAATAATAACCTGACTTCCGGTGTGAGCAAATTTCCTTATCAGATGTCAGAGAATATAAGTATAGACCTCCTTCATTATGACATGGTTGAATATATTATACAGGTGGATGGTAGACTCCGAAATATATAAATTTTATTGTAGCTCAGTTGTAATGTGATCATGTTTTTTTTTAGACCTCCAACATTAGCATTATAACCAGGGATACCTGTAGTATATAAATAGCTACAGCTAGTAGATGAATAGTATGTTGAGCACTGATAGGACAGTCCATTACATAATGGTATTTATGTCGAGTCTGGATTCTATAAGAACCTTATTGATCTTTATTAACAGAGGTTATTCAAAAACAATTTCATTCAATCTAATTCAAATCATAAATATCAGAATGTTATAAACTGTCCAGTTAGTACTCAGCATAATACATGTCTACCGACTGTAAGAATCAATGCATAAGTATTTGCATAGTACTTATTTTCTTATTTGAATGATATTCTAATAATTAGCTTCTAAAGTCTCTTTTAGACTATAAGTAATTAGGGTAAGTGCTTTTGGGTTCAATCAAGCCAGTGATAAGCCCATGATCTTGGTCTAATCTTTCATATTTTGTTTTATTTATAAGATGCCCTTTTGACCTCAACAAGGTCACCTGTTGATGCCAATACAACTGCGTTTGCATGCAGCTTAGCATAATGCTATGCTACACTCGCCTAATTGTTCAGAAACTATATGCATAGCTGACTCCACAAACTGAATAGTGACATTTAAGCTAACAGAGTTATCTGCCTTCGAACATAATATATTAACATTATTTATATTTTCTGCCTTTTTGGGGAAAAAGCCAGTGTAGTCCTTCATTTGATTGGGCTGTCCAGAAAATACATAACAGGGAAAGACAATAATTATAGAAATCAGCTATGTCAATGAAATTTACAACTATATTGTCACAGACTAGCAAAGTTTCTCCTATTTTGCATAATTCTCCTGCAATATCTATTGTCTCCGATGATTTTTGATGAAATATTCATTCTGCATTTTTGCTTGAGAAGACTTCCAGCTTATTTTCTAGCTTATATAGATAAAAATGGGTAAAGGTCAGATTTTTAAATCAAGGTATTGTATAGTTATATTGTTCTTGAACAAAAGTATTTGGCTTTTCTCTCTCAATTTGTATCAGAAATGATTAACTTGTCAAGAGAGAATGGGGAGGTTCTATTACTTATATTTTCACCTCGATATGCTGACCTTAATTTAGAGAAAAAATTGTAATGACTCGTGTTGTGTTTGTGTAAAAATTTAATCCGGAAAATGCTGTTTCAAATCGTTTACAAGGGCCAAAAATTGAAAAAATTAAAACACCCTGGATAGCTCATAGCACCCCTAGACCCCTAGCTGATTTACTTGTGTACTTCAGACGTCTGAATGATCTCTCCTGCATTTCACTTTACTGACCTTGGCAAGTCTGTTGTTACCATCATAGGATTAGACAGTTAAATGGAAAGAGTTTCAAAGGTTTAGACAGCTCTTGGGTTGGCGGGGATTCATTTTGCCCTTTCAAAAATATATTCACAACACAATAGTATAGATTTACACAAACTCCAGTTACACTTTTCATTTCAGCTAAACATTTAGAAGTTTGATTCCAGATTCTCCTCCCATTCATGGTCAATAGAACTGAGATCAGGGCTTCGAGCCACCCATTGCATCATCTTGATACCATGGATGTTTTTCCCTTTTGTAAGGCAATGCTGGTATGACATGGAGCTCCATCTTCTTGAAAAAGAATGGTGTCTTTGTCAATTCCTGCAACAGAATAAATATGCATAGAACCTCTTCCTAGGATTTCTCGATATTTAGGGCCATTCAGTCGGTTTCCAACAAACATCAGCTCTGATCTGCCTTTTGTCAAAGCTGCATCTCGTGCCATAATTCCTACTCCCCCATGTTCGACCATTCCCAGTTATCAAAAGTCAGCGATAAGTGGTTCAAAGCCTCGGTCTTAATCCTATCGAGCATGGATTGGAATTTCAACACAAAATCAACAAAAGTTCCATCAATAACAGCCCAGAGAAAAATTTTGTAAGTAGAAAGGAAAAACATCAGTTGAAAATAATGTATTCAAATCTATGGCAAATAGTGTCCAAGTAGTTAAATTAGCTAAAAAAGGGCCTATAAAATATAGATATAACACTTCATTCGATTTGCTCAATATTGTTATCAAAATTTTAATGGGCATTGTATTTTTTCTTTACCCAGGCTAAAAACTCATCATAGGCCCTACTGTATGCATATACACTTTTGTGAGTGTGTAACACTTTTCAGTACCCACACACACACACACACACCAGAAGAAAAAATAAACAATGTGACTATCGTCGATTCGCCCATCTCTTTGTAAACCTTGGACTCTTCCATCTACCTTTAGTTTTCGTTGATTATTCAGCAAATATTGAATATAAGAATGTTTTTGATACATAATTAAGTAAAAAAAAATTCAATTTCAAAATTACTTGAATAATTAAAAGTTCTGTAATTTTTGACGGATTGGGTATCGTATTTACTCGTGTACAAAACAAGAATTTCAATAAAAAAAAAATCAGGGTTAAAATGGGGGGGAGGTAGCATTAACAAACGTTTGAGTGTAGTAGTAATGATGATGTATAAATTACTGAATTTTAGCCACAAAAAAAGTGTGGGTTGCATTATATTCGAGATCGCATTGTACTCGAGTAAATACGATAGTAAAATTAAAACTTTGGACACTTACGTGATTATCCGGTACGGACACATTGTGTTATTTCCCTATTTCCAAAAAATTAGATTTGTTTACATTCACTGCTATAAATCTATTGTGATCTCTGAATTTTGTCTTCAGACCGCACACTTGTTAAGTGACAAAACTTCTAGGGTCTTTTCGTAAGTCTCCAATCAGTCAATTACCACCATTAACTAACGTCCATAATGTTAAAGTACGAAAGCCTGGATAGGGAAAAAAAGATTAAGTAGCATTTTTTTCTTATCATCGAAAAAGACATGAACGATTGTTCATGAGAAACTTGACCTACGAATCCCATTGTTTATTAAAAAACTTGGTCTGCTGGAACGAAAAATATGCAATATCCTGTATTTCGTATTTTCATATTTCTAACTATTGATAGTATTAATTTCTTTTTCGAGTAAAGCGACAGAAATCTGAAAATTGACAGATCAAACTATATACAAAACTGAGAAGGAAAGGCTGAAATGTTTTTATACTCCAAGATCAAATTACAGTTAAAATTCGAACCCAAACGAACACCACCAGTTGCTCCACTGATCGGCAGGGAAATAGAAAATGCAACTTTATCTGGGTTTTTTTTTTTTAGGCTTCCGTACTTCCAAAAGATTGACCTTAAAACAAAAAGCTCACTTTCTCACCTCACTGCCTGAAGAGCAATCAACAGAAGTATGAGAAATTTAGCTCATTTTTCTAATTAAATGAGTATCATTTTTATTTAATTTATTGTTATAGAATAAATAATACTTTTAATGAATCAAGTAATATTTTGATGAAATAAATGTTGAAGAGTCTCATTTAATCCATAATTAGAATGTAATATATTTCCTAGATTTTATACATATATCTGGAGAATATAGGTGTTTCCATGTGTTTTAAAATGTTTTTTGGCACAATTATAGATTTAGATTTGTTAAGTTGGCAACAGTGATGTAGTACAAAACCCTGTTGGGATGCAGAGTAGGACAAGCCCCTTTCGTAAACGGTGACCGTGTTGTCACTCCATAACTGAAAACAAAAATAATCAAGTAATAACTTTAGAGATGAAGCTAAAAGCTAGTCACATAGTAAATGACGTCACTTACTTTAGCTCTCATCTATATAAAGATAAACGGTTAGTTATTTTTTTTGCCCTGGCTTTCAAAGCCAGTTACCTTCCCTCTCTCTAGGAGTGGTTTTCTCACCTGGCCGGAGCAAACTTCACTGTTCAATCGTGTTGCAAACCTTACTGCTTTCATTTCACAGGTGTTAAGATCTCTCTCATATGTCCAGCTACTAAATGATTGTTTATGCCCTCTTTCTCTAGCTTTACACATCTCCATACCACATGATAGACCTCTTAACTATTAATATACCTGTCATTTGTATTTATTGCTGTTAACAACATTTTACATATTTACTTTACAATCAAATACATTGTGGTCCTCTCATCTCAGAAATTCTTGAGCAGTTAAACTCTAAATAATTCGGAGTGACCACTTTTCAATATCTCCACCTTGTAAAATCTCGACATTAACTTGATACGTCATATCTATTTTTCTCTTCTACCAAGCTACAAGCTAGCACTTCATCTCTATTCTATCTCACATAATATCTCCTCTCTAATTACTCAAGTGCACACAGATGATGTAATGGAAAGGTCCTGGGTTCAATTCTGGGTATGAGCAAATTGTGTAAAAAACTCATTATTAGGACAAATTTTCCTGTGCACTCAGCAGCTAATTGAGTACACTATAAGCTGTACGATTGGGGTGGAGGTATCCCCTCGGTGAAGTTACAACCTGCTAAGGGGATGGTCATAAAGACTTGTAAGCTTGACTTGAAACTTGCAAGAATCACTAAGCTGATGCATGCAATAGAAACTGGGACTCGGTCACCTGCTGTCATACTCCATTTTGGGTTGTCTCTCAAGAGACGTGACACTTTAACTTACCTTACCTTGACTACTTAACAATTAGGGCTGCTCTATCAATGATTGTATTGATATTTATGTCTTATTTTTCAGCATTGAGTTTATTGCTGATAAAAATCTTTTTTTTTCAAATGAATAAATGTCTGCATTTGTTTTCATTTCATTTATGAACTTTCTGCTTGATCTCTTTATCCATATTCAAATATGACATGTAGAACTCTTGCTTCTAACAAAAAAACTATCAAGGTAACTTCTGTCTGATCACACATCTTTAGAGCTCAACATTTTCTGCAATAAGGGAAATTTAGTTTCTCCTGGGAAACAAGCAAGAAAGATGTTTGTTTATGGAGTCATAGCTTTCAAATTTGGTTTATTTCATAATTCTTATAATTCCTATCAATATACCTAACAAAGCATTTTCCAAGATTTCCACGGTCAGGAGAGTGAGGAAGTGGACCAATAGAGTTGGAAGATAGCACTCAAGTAATGGAAACCAGTACATTAGAATACGTTGAAACTGGGTTCGTAATTGGAAAAGCTCTCAGATTCTGGGGAAAGTGACTTATTTAGACTTTTGGATCATCAATCATGCCCCATTCTGCATCAAGCTCTCTTTGGGACTTGGCCAATTCTCATTTAAAGAATTGACTTTTTGTTCCAAGGAAGGCTAATGGGCAGAAAATGCAAAATGGTCGACTGAGAAAGCTGTGACGAATCAACTCCTCAAGATTTACGACTGATGTTAAGGCAGCAGACTCCAACTTAACAATCTACTCGCGAGGGATTTACTTAAACTGGAGTCACCCCCTTGCTCTTTGGTTGCAGGTCTTTGAGCACTAAGCTCCTGATAACAGTTGAACCAACTGAACAATCAACCATGGAATTATGTAGAGCATTGCCTTTAGTTTGGGAAGGTGAACTGATTAAATTGTAACCCTCGAAAGATAAACACTGTGTTTGTGTTGTAGACAAGTGTTATCATTCCTGTTTGTAGGTTCTGTTTCTTTTCATTATCTATACTTTATAACTTCAGCATCTGCTCCCGAGGATGATTTGACTGCTGCATCAGAAGTAATAGTTCATCTTCCAGCACAAATGGACTTGATTTGAATTGAATTTTTAGTTTTTATCTTTCATCAATATGCTTTTCCGTTTCCAGAATAAACTGAGATCACATAGAATTGAAGTATCAATTGCCTAATCTCACACCATGAAACAATTGAAATAATTGCAATGTTCTCCAGATGGAAAAAAAAACTTTGGGAATAATAAAAAGAACAGGTTTGGTTTGTGACTCAATAGAAATAGTTACAAGACCAACATCTTTGGCAGCATACTGTGTTGGTGGTGATCAAGTAAAAAATTGGACACAGGGATGATCAATGAATAAGGCCCTTCTCATACTTATTGTGGGGCAGAGATCACTAAAAAGTTTGAATTTTCATAAAATAAGCATTAACACTGCTAGAAACAACCTAATAGACCAATTAGTATGAATTTACATAGCAAATTGAACTCCCTGCTAAAAACCTATTTATGGAAGGAATTTTTGAAAAACAAAAATGAACATTTTTGAAAGACATAGGGAGTAAACGTTTCGATTTTCAACCCTCTAACTCCATTTGTCTTATTTGTCTTGCCTGTATATGTGATAAATAGCTAGCCAGCCAGTCAGCCAGACCAACTTAGAAACTGGAGAAAACTTATGGTAACTATTTGGGTTGACAGTTTCAAACAAGTTCATAACACTATTAGGCCAAAAAGATAACAGAAAAGTCATTTTTGCAACTATTATGAGACAATGTTATTGTATAATTTTCATATTTCAAATTTGTAAAGTAAATGTAAAAACTTGTGTTGATTTTTTTTCTCTATCTTAACCTCATATTTTTCATTAAATGGAAAGGCATGTTAAAAATAAGAACTAGTATTCCAAGGGAAATTATAAATCATCCCCATATATGCTGTGTTGAGAGTGATCAATTAATATGTTGGAAAAAGGATGATCAATGAATATTACTTCTCTTGCCTTTTCTTGAGCAGTGATCACTAAAATAGGTCTGAATTTAAAAAAAACAGGTAGGCACAAACGAGTCATCAATTTAGCATAAACTTACACTGCATACGGAATCCCCTACTAAAAACCTACTAAAAAAAACACAAAAAAAACCAAAACATTTTCCTTGCTCATTGAAGGGAGAGAGTATGCAAAATTTTATACTATGAACGGTGAGGGTTGGGCAAACTCTAAATAGATACAAAAATAGATAAATAGATATATATACATACATGTGAGAACACATGAATAACCAAAATTCAATAGCAGGGTCTAAAATGGCCTGTTGTTGATTGCAGTGATTACTGAAGAGAAAAAAAACTTGGAAGGTTCAACTAATTATACATAAACTTCATAAAACAAATAGAAAATTAAAAATTGCAGAAATATCAGGCCTTTAGTTTATAAACATTTATTCTGACAAGGAAACATGATAGTTTCAAATGACAGAAACACAAATATTGTTCAAGAACAGTCTTGATTGAAATATTTCAACTATCGATTAATACAAGTTTCAAACGAAACAAAGTAATGTAGACAATCATTTCCAAGGACCATACAAATGAGTCTGATGTTGAATTGTAACATATTCAATGCTTCCCACAAATATGTTACTTTCCAGTATGTATTTGCATGTGCTTTTTCAAATGGGAATTCTGTGAAAAGGCAGATCCACATACATCACAAGAATATGGTTTCTCTCCAGTGTGTATTCTTCTGTGCCTTTTTAAACCTGAACTGTTTGAAAACGCATAATCACACATGTCACAGGAATATGGTTTCTCACCAGTATGTGTCCTCATATGCCCTATCAAATTCGAACTTTTTGAAAATGCACTTCTGCAAATTTTGCATGAATAGGGTTTCTCTCCAGTGTGTATTTGCCTGTGTCTTTTTAAAAGTGAACTTTGTGAACACGCATATTCACAGATGCCACAAGAATAAGGTTTCTCGCCAGTATGTATTCGCTTATGTGTTAATAATGTTGAATTAGCAGAACATGCATAGCCACAAATGTCACAAGAATATGGTTTTTCTCCAGTGTGTGTTCGCATATGTGTTTTCAAATATGTACTCTGTGAAAAAGCAGATCCACACTCTTCACATGAATATGGTTTCTCTTCAGTGTGTATTCGCTTGTGTCGTTTGAAAGATGAGCTGTCTGAACATGTGTATTTGCAAAGCTCATAAGAATATGGTCTTTCTCCAGTGTGTATTCGCTTATGTTTATTCAAAGCAGAACTCCGAGAACATGCATAGCCACAAATGTTACAGCAGTATGGTTTCTCACCAGTGTGTGTCCGTATGTGATCTTTCAAAACTGAACTTGTTGTGAATGAATACCCACATATTTCACATGGATATGGTCTTTCTCCTGTATGTATTCGCTTGTGTTTACTCAAAGTTGAGGTATTTGAACATGCATAACCACAAAAATCACAAGAATATGGTTTCTCCCCAGTATGAGTTCGGATGTGCTCTTTTAAAACTGAACTTGATGAGAATGTGAATCCACACACTTCGCATGAAAAAGGTTTCTCCCCACTATGTGTTCGCATGTGTCTATTCAAGTCATATTTGTTAAGAAATGAAGATTCACATTTTGTGCAAGAAAACACTCTCTTTTTTTTGTCTACTCCAATGTGCATTTTCACAATATGCTCAGGTGAAGATGCTAGTTTATGAGAGTCATACAAACCTGGTCTCTCCCTAAGGTATATTTCCATAGCTCATCAAAGTTGAAAATTGCTACAGTCATTTGCATTTTGATGAGTCCTCTCAAATATAGGGATGCAAAACTTCAGATAAGGCCAGCAAGAAAAAATTACTGGTTTTTGACACCTGATTGACAGAAGATATCAGAGTATGGAAATCAATTTAACTTTCCAGCTTTTTCATGTGATTCTAACAAAATTCTTGGATTGATCTCCTTCCTTCTCTCTACACTCGAGAATCTGAAAATACAAAAAGTAATAATGTAAGAACATGAAAATACAATAATAAATGAATGATAAAAATATATTCAGTGTAAATTGAAAACAAATTCTACAATAATGAATTTTCAATCATAGATATTCATATCCAGAATGATAATAATGATCTCTTTATGGAATTAATGCAATATCTTTGGAGATATAACCTTTCATGACTTTTCAAGTAGACTTTCTGTTCTTTCACAGACAACTCCCAATGAAGTATACAGCTGGTGATGAGTCAGTACAATTTTCAAGTCTGGTCAAGACCGAGACTTTTTCTCATAAGTTTTTATGACCATACCTTTGGGAGGATGCAAGTCCACCAAAATGTTCACTTTCACTCTAACCACACAGCTCATTGTACTTAAATGACTGCTGAGAGCATACGGAAATTTGTCTTAATGAAGAGTTTTCCACACTCTCCACTCATACTGGGAGTTGGACCCAGGAGTTTCTGCACATGTGGCAGACTTGCTAACAATTACACGATCTGAGCGGACTTAGCTTACCCCTCTGGCAGGTTGACCAAAAAAAAATAGATGAATATAAAAATATGTATGCTAATGAATTCATTTCTGAAGTGCACACGCATATATAAAGATGGCTGGCCCTCATCAAAATGCAACAAAATGCATCAAAATATGCCCAATGAATCCCTCAAAATGCATCATATTATGCCCATGGAATAATAGAAAAATTTTGAGATGTATCACCTATCTCTTAGGGTTTTTTTCTTCATCTTCCAATTATTTTTTTCATTTATATTCTATCAAATCACTTCACATCCACAATAAAAACATATAAACATAATAAAAAAATTTAAAAAAAAAAAAAAATTCTGTATAATCTCATAGTCCAATTCTAAAAATTCTACAATTTGGGGCTTAAAATCAATAACAGTTCCAACCAGATATTTACTTTATTATATTGGTTACATACTAAGAAGAAACCAAGCCAGCAAAATCCAATCTTGAGGTGTTTTCTTTAGAAGACATCTAGTTTATTTTTTTCTATGTTAGGCCACAATGATGCTGTTGTTAAGCAGGATTGGTTCGACAAATGTTCTATATAGTTTGAGTCTTATATTTAGTTTTATTCGGTCCCTGTTAAACTTTTGAATCCAGCATCCGCTAATTGCTTTTTTTTGTGTATATCATCTTCATCTCCCAAAAGAGATCCCAATTTCTCCATTTGTCTCCATTCCTCCTTCCTTTTCTTTTCGTCCTTTAAAGATAAATATTCAAGATAAAAAAGTTAAAAAGTACTACATTAATTCCTGGAATTTCATATGAACAAGTAATGACTATAATTGAAAAGCACAGACACACAAAAGGAGGTGCGGAGGTGAAGAGTTGCATTGTGCTTCAAGTCTCAGACAATGCTGCTTGTGTTCACTTTGCACAAATGCCCTTGGTAAAGTTATGAATTCACTTCTCCTCCCAGTTATGGGTAAATAGAAAAGCAGTTGAAGCCCTTTAATCACATGAAGCAGTCCATCTAAGAGAAGGTTACTCTGACAGAAAAAAAACTCACAGCTTGGGTGTGGGTTGAGCCACTTCACTCTATAGAGTCTACTTGCCAATGAAACTGCAAAGCAGCCCTATGCTCCATAAGGAGTCTACAGGAATGAACAAAAGATACAAAAATGTCAGCAATGATGCCTACATGATGAAAGATTAGTACATGTGTTATTCTATCTTGAAAAAAAAAGGTTTTGGGAAGAGTCTCGATAGAAATGAGACGAATTTCAAGAATAAAGAATAGCAGACATAATATTACAGGGGTGATTGGAAGAAAAAGTCATGAAAAACATCATGGAAAAAAGTCATAATTCATGCTAAAGTGCAGTAGAAAGAAAATGTCATAGGAAGAAAACTATGATAAAACAAGCGATTTTTTTTTGTATAAATTGATATTCTTCAACTTCAACATTTTCTTTCAAATATTATTTTTTTTCAATGAATTTTAAAGAATCAAAATATTTCTCATTTTTTAAAAAGTATTACTCATTTTATTGCAATAAATTGAACATACTGAAATATTATTTACTCGTTTTATTTCCAAAATTCTTATGATGTTTTTCTTATCTTACATTCTGATACTTGTTTGATTCATTGGACCCAAATTGAATTAAAACTATTTATCTTTTACCCCAAAAGTGCACGAAGTAGGGAAAGTGGTACCAATTATAAAATGTAGAGTTCTACATGTGACACATTCGCTCATTTGATGTTCGTTGAAAACAAGGCACAACTTTTATGCGCCATTTTTAAACATCGAGTGAGCTAGCATGCGGAAAATTCATAGAGGAAAAAACAGGAATTGATGCATAAATTGTATTGTTATTGCTCTGTATAAATTAAATTGTTTACATCTGTAGAAATAAACTATTGAAAATAATAGTAGAGCTACAATATGAACCACCCGCCAGCAAATTTGGGTCCATTTGAATAAGCGCCGATATTTTTTCCATACAATATTTTTCTGTGACTTTTTCCTCCCGCTATTGTTTCACTTCAGTACTTACCTTTTAGGGATGGAAAAGTAATATGTACAGACAAAAATAAGAGAGGGCGATAATTGCATATTTGTACTTGAAGTCATGTACTCAGCAAATTAGGGCAGGGTGTTTTGTTTGGGATTTTTCAGGGGATCGGTACAATCTGTTCATTCAATTCATTTGAACTTCAAGCTGAAAATAACTGCACAAAGAAAATAGGATTGAACAGTGAAAAAACAGATTTTAAAAAAAAACGTCAAATCATCTAGAACAAAAGTAATTCGTCTGATGTCAAGTAAATCAATAAAAGATAATCACTCATCGGTGATCGTCAACATTTCATTCCTTGTGTAAAAAAAGAAAAGACATACCGTAATACAGGTATGGCTTGATTTGTGTGGTTAATTCATTCCAAAATCTTCCGTACAATCCAAGTCTTATATAATTTAATCGTTTCTTGATTGGTTAAACGCAGCAACTTCTTTTTCGGTGGTTGTTGAAATACATCTGAGGAATATAGAGGGTAGGTCGTTAACATGCATTGATTTGATGACATAAGGCTGTAGAAGCCTCAAGTCTTCAAATTCATTAATCAATTCTTAGTATTTATCGTATTTTCTTACCGCTGTTGTGTTTTCTTACCATAAAAAGGAACTTTTTAGCTTTGTTTCCCTATATTTGTTTTACAAACGAAAATTTTAAAGCATTTTATATAAGGAACTAAATGATTTCCCACACCGTTCAGGTTATTTCTCTTTCTTACCAACTGACGACACCTTCTTTCTCAGCTGTTATTCGACTTCTACATCGTAGTTTTCTATTTCTTAATTGTGCTTTTGCCATACTTTTCAACTTCTATATTACTACTTTGAATTGAATGATCATTAATTGAGAAAGGTGATTTCCTATTGTAGGTTCTTAAAATAGTTCCAGAAGAATTTTCTTTCTTTTAAGATGCTTTCAGGCCAGACATGGGCAAACTTTTTTTTATCTAGCTGGTCACGTAAGATATTTCTCATCTTTATTTAGGCAACAAATTTAATTTAAGTACAAGCTGCATATTGTTAAAAATAAAAAGAAGAGAATTTATACAAAATAAGATCGGACCCAAAATAGATATTATGTAAGCTGTACTTCCATCCATATATTCGTAATAATGAAGGAGAGTAAATGGCCAGTTTATGATTATATACATTTTTTTCTCAAAAAACTAAAAAGTTTTTGCATGGTTCGAAGATCCAATGGATTGAAGGCACCTATGACTGGAAAAAAAGAAAGCCTTCTTGCAAAACTATTTTATGAGCATAATCGAAGAAATTACCCTCAGACCAAATTGCTATAAACACTTTAAAAAGTATTGGGATAGCAAACACATACCAAGGGAGAATCTTATTGGAATTAAAAAGAAAATGAGAAGTTTGAACCCTTTTTTTTTTAAGTGCCAATAATTCTTTGACAGTTATTCAACAGAGAATCTCATTTACTACAAATTACTTTGAAAACTGAACCATGAACTCTGGCGTTATTTTACGTGGAGATACTTGAAAATTTGACATTTTATCATTTTTTGAATTCCCTTTTGATATGTTTATGTAATCATCGAAAAACCTTTTACATATTTTCAAAGTGTTTTCTGAGAAAATGTACTTTGAAATTTTACTAGATCAGAGCGTTTAAAAACAAAAGTACAGCTAGTGGGGTCGTTCACGTCCAGTTGTGGTGAGAATATATTAGCAGTGGCCCAAAGATGGTCAAGAAATAGTTATTTCATATCATTGCTTTGATTAAGAGAACTTTGATCAAATTAAAACAACACATTCATTTTTTGTAAAACAAATCAAGATTCCTCCAATTGGGCAACTTCACTGATTTGGCATAACAGTGCACAGTAAAAAAAATTGTTTTTATGAAGACGTTATGAGGAGTAAATATTTAGATCATCAGCCCTTTAGCTCCATTGGTGCAGCCTCTACGTATGATGCATACATAGCTTGCCAGATTTATTTGAAAACTGAAGAAACCTACGTTGACAGTTTTTAATACATGAACTAACAAACCTGGAAGACTTTCATATATATATATATATATATATATAAATATATATATATATATAGTAGTTGGAGGAAACAAGAGGTGATTAAAGTTTTTAGATATGTCAATCAGTCAATGATTGAATTAAAGATGTTAGCAAATCAGAAAATTACATAGTATTTCTCCACTAAAAAGCCCAGGTGTAATTTTCTTGTCCAACCAGAAGATAAAGAAGACACTCGAAGTGTAAACAACAAATTTTAATTTTGATTACCTCCCTTGATGCTTCAAATGGAACAAGTATGAACATAAATCATTTTCTGGCATTCATTTTTTAAATCTATCATTTCGTTCAAAGTTAGTCGCAAATAGAAAACAAAACATTGATTTTTGACATTAATCAAAGTTAAGTAGCATAAGATGAAAAAAAATGTATGAGAATTTCAAAATTATTCAGAAAACTTTATCAATGAAATAATTACATATTTTATAGCGTAAACCATTTATGGTAAATATCATAAAATATACTTGCATTTCAAAAATGTTAAATGATAAAAAGCACTAAGGATTATCTCCCCCATCTAATTTTGTGATGTATACTTTTACAAAAACGATTCCTTTCTGAGTTGAGAATCCAGTTTCTGATCGGTGCATTCCAATTGGGTACCACAATCAATGATAAATTGACATCCTTGTCATGAAATGTGTTGTGATAACAGATAAAACTAGAATTTATTCTTTGCAGGGCACATTCTCAAAATGTTGGGTGTGAATAACACTTGATTACATATACTAGATATTTGATTTGTACGATTGTTTTCTACTATTTCTTTGATCAGGAGCTTTCTAAACTGTGTGTCCTGACACCTTAGAGTATCCGTGATCATTGATGTTATAGAATTAAGTTGAATCTGATTGATTAACTAAATTTGAGTTATATCTTTTCATGTACATTTTTAATTATCTATTTGGCTTGGCTAACAAAACTTAAGTAATGGGTTGCAAGACATTCTATTTTTTAAAAGTGTGGCACATACGCAAAAAGTTCGGAAGGCTCTGCTTTAATTAAATTATTTTTTCTAGAAATGTTCTTTCATTTTTAATTACAAGTAAGCATGTGTCAATTTTTTTTTATTAATGTGTTTAAGGTATCAATAACCAACTAGAATAGATGTTCTGTGCTCCCATAAATTGATGTTTGAATAATTATTAATTTTTCACTCGTTTTTCCAATTTTCTAAGTAATCATCCTCATTACAGTATGCTGTCAAAAGAGGGTTCGTATTGACTGATCTCTATAAAATTTTCCAGGTTCAGTCATCACAAATTCAGTAAAAGCAGGAATTATAGTTTCCCTGTTTTTCAACTTTATATTATGAATATCAAGACTGAAATGCTTGAAAAGATGATGTAGGAGAAATATCAGATGGATATAAGGGATGCTGGAAGCTCATGTGGAACTCATTTTACCAATATTTTAACCCTCATATTGCCTTGAGATGACATGGTATGGTCACTGTTTATATCTCTAGATAGGGCTTGAGTCGTCGTTCATGGTTCATCACTGTGATTGATAATTCTTCATCATTAAAAAACATTTTGGGCCTCCAAAAAGGTTTATTATTTGTATTTATATTTTCAGAATTGAACCTATTGAACAAACAGTACACATTACAGTAGTATTCTCTCTAAATATTTTTTTGATATCATCAGCAGCTTGAGCAACATCATGTCATAATTTGAAATCATACTTGAAAATTAGTCCAACTCAGTAGACACCATTTCTATTGGGTGTATGGGATGATCGGTGCTGGCATATTGGTACAGCCATTTGGGCACCAGATGATTTGACATCAGACTTTTGGGCACAAGGAAAAAAAGTTAATTGATTCAGCATCATTCAAAAGTAAAACTTTAAAATGCTTTAAAACTATAATGTCATTTCATTGAAAAATAATCTGTTAATCACTGATAAAAACTGCAATGTACTTTTATTTAGTTCATTTGGTAATTATGAAGAAGGGATTAGGTAAGAGTTAAAACTTCTTTGCACAAAACATCTGTTACCTAAATGGACTGGCACTGAAATAGGTTTGTCGAACGTCCACTCGTCTTTGCCAAAACATACCAAAACTGTTATTAAGGGTGAGAAATCCTGAATTGTATGTCTATATTGAGTCTGCAAAACAAATGTAATCAATGATGACAAACAAGAAAAAAAATGACCTTTCATGAACAACAACCCAATATCACAGACATTTTAATTTTATCTGCTGAAGACAATATGCTAGGTTTATCAGTCACAACAGCTTTATTTATGGAAGAGAGATGCATGTTGAAGTGGATCTTGGATTGTTTTATAAACTTTGGTTACTAATGGTATTCAGAAGCAAGAATGTTATTCCGACCACACTCTTATAAACATCATAGCTAATATCCTCATTTATCTTCATAGAGAATATGTTCGAGCCCATCTAAATAATAATTTCTGACATCTAAATGCAACAATAAACATCTACGATTAGATGAAAAACATCTGAATCGGCAACACTGAGAAAAGGACCTCTCATTTAGGTATTTATCACAGTATGTTCACCATAAGATGTGACATGGTATTAATGGGGGGGGGGAATCTGAAGGGCCTGATGGATGATGATACAGAGAAAGGGATCAGAGAGCTGAGTTTGAACTCCAGCTGAAATAGTTTGTATTTACTTGACACAATAATGCTCTTTGGAAAGGCATGAATCCATCTGTGAACAACAGCATAGGCCAATGTGATGAGATGAGGTCCATCACCTCCATGTCATATGTTAATCTGGGAAGACTGATGTCTAACAACAGACTTTAAAAGGCAGATAAAAATCATTATTATGAAAGAAACAGGACTCTATAAAGAAAAAAAAAACCCCCAGGTATTTTCAATCAAATATATCCTTGGATGAAGTATCGCAACATATCAATTTTGATTAGCTTTCATCTTTATCCCAATTTTCAACTGCTCTACTTCATCAAAGAATAAATCTGATTGAAAATATTATTGTATTAAAAGACTCCTAAGTCGCAATTGTAAATATCAACAAGCATGGAATATCGGTTGTAAGGAGTTAGTTTTAAGGTGTAAAATCATCTTCTGCTTTTCTATAAAGACCCCAAGTCAGAATACTTAAAAGCAGCTGGGCATATACAGGACCCACCCTGGCTAGAGGGTGAGAGTTTGATTCTCACCATGGACTTGCTCTCTACTCTCAAATTGCACTCATTTATTGTTGCTGAGGGATTATGGCCCGATTCAAAGTCAAGATATAAATCAACTGAAATTTGGGATGATCGTATATTTTCTTTGATAATAGCACCTCCTTGGTTGAATAACATTCACAATACTAAAAAAAATGATGTTATATCAATGGGAAAAAGATGTAAAAAAATATATAAAATTTGACATTAGTGTTTGTGTTTAGATAACTACAGTATAATTTTAAACATGGAGTCATCATAGGACATTTGCTTTTTAACACATTGGCAGCCAACCACAAATATACTCATGATTTGTGACAAACTGATTTTTGCTAGTCATGAGTATACTCATGGTGAATATTTGATGGTCAGGGAAGAAAAATATGATTTTTCATTATTTAAAACATTTAATCATGAATTTTCAAGGTATTTGCTGTGCCTTCAGACATAAATGGGTCCCATGTGTGCGCTAACAATGATAAATCCTTTTTCATAATCCTGGAACCAAAAGAAGTCTAACAATTTATAATAAGGCTTATTTTGCTCAGCAAAATCTGATCTACACCTGAATGCAGATCAACATTCATCACAAGAATCTGGTTTCTCTCCATTGTGTGTCCTCATATGTCTTTTTAAAGAAGATTTCTGTGAAAATGCAAATCCACACTCTTCACAAGAATAAGGTTTCTCTCCAGTGTGTGTTCGCACATGTTTTTTCAAAGAAGACTTTTCTGAAAATGCAGATCCACATTCTTCACAAGAATATGGTTTCTCTCCAGTGTGTGTTCGCATATGTCGCACCAAGTGTGCTTTCTGTGAAAAAGATGATCCACAAACTTTACAAAAATATGGTTTCTCTCCAAAGTGTGTCCGCATATGTTGAACTAATTTAGACCTCTCTGAAAAGGAGGACCCACATACTTCACAAGAATATGGTTTATTTCCAGTATGTGTACGGATATGTCTTTTAAAATTTGAATTTTCTGAGAATTCTGATCCACATACTTCACAAGAATATGGTTTTTCACCAGTGTGTGTTCGCATATGTCGTACTAAATATGACTTCTGAGAAAAGGAAAATCCACAGATTTCACATGAATATGTTTTCTCTCCCGTGTGTGTTGGCATATGTCGTATCAAATCCGCCTTTCTTAAAAAGGAGGTTCCACATACTTCACAACAATATGGCTTTTCTCCACTGTGTGTTCGCATATGTACCACCATACCTGACTTTGTTGAAAAAGAAGATCCACACACCTCACAAGAATATGCTTTTTCTCCAGTATGTGTTTGCATGTGCCTTATCAAGTAGGACTGCCGTGAGAAGAAAGATCCACACACTTCACAAGAATATGGTTTCTCACCAGTGTGTACAAGCATGTGTCGCTCCAAATTTGACTCTCGTGAAAATGATGATGTACACACTCTGCAAGAATATGGTTTCTCTCCAGTGTGTGTCCGCATATGTCGTACCAAATCGGAATTCCCAGAGAACGAATATCCACATACTTCACAAGAATATAATTTCTTTCCAATATGTGTCTGTAACCTTGAATCTTTGGACAGTGTAGCCATACAATGTTTTTGCGAGTATTTATCCATGTTTTCTCAAGTCATTTGTAATTTTCTGCCATTCCAGATATAAATGTTGAGTCTTCTTGGGCAGGAACCTATTCTTCATTATTGAACATCTGTAAACGAAAAATATGGATTTCAATCAATGATAAAACAATTTACTATGATTAAGATTACATTTACATAGTTTGCATTCCAAAAGTCTTTTGTACATCTTTTCGAACACATTACTAAAATTAATGGTAAATATTGTAGTGTACCAATTCAAAAAAACATTGCTCTGAAACTCCTTCAGATTTCAGTACATATAAGTGATTTGTTGGTATGTTCAAAGTTACCTATCCATATACTTACATTGATCCAATGATAAAAACACTTTTAAGGCAACAGAACAATCATTTTACTGAGTCTAGAAATACTTTTTAAAAAATTATCTAAAATTCATCTTACTCTTATGTTTCTGGCAGTATAATGATATGAGAGGTAAATGTATGTCCACCATTTAATACATCCCTGCAGTCTTGCCTAGAGAAAGTTTAGTCGCCTCATCTCCACTTCCTCAAAAAATACTTATTCAGTTGATGTCCTTTAGTCAAATACTCACCAGCTTTTTAAATGCTGAATTATAACTTTTAGATGGTGAGTGTGTTATATGAACTTATAGCTATCTTCCAATGACAACTTTTGAATGTCCAGAGTAGTTTAGATGGAGAAATAGGTCCATATGTACAGGGTGAATTTCTTTTGCCTCCTATTCTTTTAAGAATCAAACCTGACAAGTAGGTAGAGAATTTAATCCTTACTTGCCTAGATTCATGAGATTGACATCAGAGAGGCAAATGAGTTTCAGCTTCAATGAATAGGTTACAGGGTATGTGGTAATTTGGGCAATTACTAGCACATGACTCTTACTATAATTCACCAAACGTTTGACCATCCGTCATCACAAAACTCAAGAACAGCAAGAGCTATTGCCACCAAATTCTCTGTGGTTCCAATGGGACCCCTGAGCAGGGTTTTTGCTAGTTATTTTAGGATTCTTCTCAAATTAAATTTGTAATAGGGGTGCTATTTGCAAAATCTATACCAAATAAGTCCCTTTATGTCTGGCAACATTTACACTTATCTGAAAATTTACTGATATTTTAAACCAGCAAATGTCTATCCATCCATCTGTCATCACAAAATTCAGGAACCATATTTTATGCATTTCTCAGGAACTAGCAGAAAAACTGTCACCAGAGCGTGTTTCCGGTTAGTTTTAAAAGGACAAATGATGTACTTAGAACAAGAGCATAATGTAACCATTGGGCAATCAACTTGAAATATTTCTAAGAAAAACATTCATAAGTCAACAAAATCGAATCGAATTCAATCAACTCCTTAAATGGTGGGCAGCTACTTTAAAATCAAGTCCCTAAGTATTGCTTTATTTCCCCATCTCATACCCCAATCGGGCTGTGGCCCTGAATTCCAAGCTCTAATTTTTCAAATAACTCATAACATTGTAGTGAAAATGAATTTCTAGCAGTAATTATCAATTTTCAAGTTAATTCCAGTAAAAAAATCTACAGATATACAGGTTTCTCGCAATTTGAAAGAAGATTGTGGCTATAAAAGTCTTCAGTAAGATGAAATGAAATAAAGCAAGGAAGCGATTAGCTTCAATTTATACGAGAAAAATTTCTGATGGCTCACAGGCCCCCAAAATAGTGAGGATGGTATGTTAGGCCAAGTCATCAGAATCTGGGGTGGAAAAAGAGACAGGAAGAGGGTGTGTATAGGTTTTTTCCTGCACTTTTTGTTGGTGGTCCCTGTTGTACCATGTTAGAAGGGTGACAAGACATCCGAGTTTGACACTCCAGCTTTAAGCACTTAGTCCTCCATTTGGTGCAAAGTCATGCCAGACTTTATTTTGTCCTCCTTTTTGGGGGTCAGGCTGAAAAACTTATTCAAATTATCTCAGATATACATGGAACAGTGAAAAGTGAAAGCCAACAGCAAATACATTGATAATAAAAATATGTCAATGTTCGATAACTGTTAATGTATTTTTATTACACATTACATTTAATCGCATTTGTAAACACTGCTGATGAGCCCCAGAGTAGAGTCATATTGTCAGCAAGAGGGAGAAGGTTAGTCAATTCGCCTAGGTTGGGAACTGTGCAGTCAACTCAAATTAATTTTTTTTCAACACCTAATCAACTTTGAAAGGGCATAAGAAAATGCCAAAATTTTAAGGCCATTCTTGATAGCTAGAAATAGCTGAAAATAGAGCCAGATATTTGATTTGCATGCTACCAAAAGAAAATACTAATTTCGCAACAATTGGGAACCCTGGGCCAGAGTGACCAACTTTTTGGAAGATTTGAGGAGGCCACCCGACACTTTAGAGTTATGGTTATGTAATTAATTTGGGACTACAGTCAGTACAGTAATGGATATAAATTGAAAACAGGGAGCTCAAGAAATTGGACCACTACATGTACTTAGGACAATGAAGAAGAAATCAAGAGAATAATCACTCTAGGTTGACAAGCTTTCAATAGAGCAAGCTCAACCCTCCAAAAAAAAAAAAAGAAGGAAAATCCCATTAGTTCTAACAAAAGAAGCACCTACATCCAATGTATCTTCCCGCCCAATAGTCACCTATGGAGCTGAAACCTGGAATCCAATCAAAAGATTAGCCCTCAAACTGAAAACGATGCAACATGTACAAGAGAGAATCATGGAGAGATCACATGACAGCACATTTAATTAAAAAACAAACAAGGGTTAGAGGTATAAAAACCATTTAAAAACTCTAATGATAATGGGCTGGCCATGTAAGAATGTAAAACAACTGTTGGACACCTCAACGAACTATAAAGATCCCGCGGCATCATATGCAAAACTGTGGCCAGCAAAAGATAAGATAGCGTGAAAAGCTAAACAAATTCAGAACGTACTGGTTCCACAACACCCATGATACTAATGTCTGGCCAATCTTGAGGAAGGTTTATGCTCAACGATGGACACTAAGAGGCTACTACTGATAATAATGGCAGGCATGGCTATCAGTGCGAAAACGTGTCACGTAGACATTTCCACTTTGGCAATTTTGAATGGCTAAATGTAGCTAGATTTTCATCGTTGTTAAAATTAGGTAAGTTGAGAAAATTCAACCATGCACATTATAAACGCACCCCTTTGATAATTTTATCGGCCACTTCTTAAAATAAAAACAAAACAAACGTTAATACAGAGGAAATGGAAACTACAGTTACCCAGCAATCAAATCTGCCCAGTAGCGATTTTTTTTTCAAATCTTGCCTGATTTAGCCATAAAAATGGCCCATATCAAAATGACTACATGATGATAAGAAATATAGCCGACTGCAAGCTCTGTAAGAATAACCAGTCATCTTTTGAAGGACTGCAAGACTTGACTTGTCCTGGCAGTCGAGGGTTAAGACATCAATGGAAAAACATTTCTATGAAAAAAAAATTTTTTCGCTCCTTGATATTAAACTAAAGACTCAAAGAAAAGGCTTAAAAACGGAATTACTCACTCAACAAACAACAACATATCATCGATTTGGTATTGGGCAAGTATTAACTTTATATTGTTCTTTTTTTTTTTCACTTATTGCCCATTGATTTTGATAATTTTGTAAATCGACCAGAAGTAATTCTTGTATTTTTGTGCATTCATTAAATGTTGACGATTAAAAAGACCTGGGAGGCATCTACATGTTTTGTAAATAAATAATACTTACAAGTGGTACGTTATGTTGTATTTTCATCCTACGAGAAGGCAATCGCAGAGAAATTGATTTCAAGTGATTTCTGGACTTTTGTGTCGGGTATTAGGGATTTTTCAGTCAATTGACACAATTTCTATTTTGTTTTTTTCAATCATCACTGAAGTGGAAGTAAAAATTAGCAAATGTCAAATTAACCCGGAGAAAATGAACAAAGACAACTAAGCGGTGATAGATATAATTTTGTCGCGTGTGCAAAAACACCCCTCTAATTCGCGAAATAATTGAACATAATCACAGAAGATATAATCGGTTTTTATTCCTAACTAAACCACCGGACCTATGCATATTATATTGTGTGAAAACTCAAATTACTCATATTAGGGTCAGAGCGTTTGGGGCCACGGTTTACTACCCACCACCTCAATCTAAAAAAAAGTTACCATTTATTTGATACAGTTACGAAAAATTAAGATTTAAAGGTCTATATCAAGTTTTACGGTGTTGATTACGAGAAAAAAAGTGATTTTTTTTTTCAAGAATTTATGTAACAATGATGATATTTATATATTTTAAATTAGTCTTTTGTAAAGAGATAAGAAAAAATATGTCTAGTTACACAATTATTTTGGGGAAAAAAATCCAGTATTTCTGCGACCCACGATAATCTTTAATGAGAAGTGCACCGGACAAATATTCCCTGGACAAAATTTCACCGCTTAGAATGCTAAGCGGGACAAAAAGTCCCTCGTTAGATTTGAAGAAGACAAAACTTTTAGTAATTGGTAATAATATAAATCATTTTTAACAAACCCAGGCCGAAAGGCATCAATACAAGAGGACAGCAGTGTAGATTAATGTAGACAGATTAATGCAAGTTACTATCGCACATGGTCAAAAGACATCGGTCTAGAATGTAAACTCTGTAGTACAAATATTTTAATTGAAATGTTTATTTCAAGTAATACTGTAAGTAAAATGAAATGAGTTATATTTTAGGGGAAAAAATTCACCAGTAAATTTGATATCTATTAATCTTTAATTTTAAGTGGCCCCAATAGTCATACAAAGTTTTCGAAGAGCATATCTATTAATTAAAAAGTATAAATTGTGATAAACATGATAATATCTTTATCAAATTTCATCGCCTAATGGAATCAATAGTAGAATTCTTTTGAAAATTTAGATGAATTGAAAGGTTTTAATTTCATTTTGCATTAGTATTTTACGGATATGTTGCTTGGCTATATCTTTTAATCAGAAATAATATTTCTTCAGAGCCTATTAATGACTGATCCAAGTAAATGAGTTGAGTTTTACAATCAATTTTCGAACAATCAAGAAGTTAATTCTCTTATTCTTTACTTGAAAACTAGGAACACAACAGTTTTCATTTTTTAAGCTTTTAATAATTCATTTTTGTTCATATTATTGATATCATGGGCACCTACTGCGATCCATTAAAATGTGCTTGAAAGCACTTCATCTCCATTTATTATTATAACATTGCCTTTTATGAATAAAATATGACGACAGCAATAGGATATTATGGGTTTCAACAATTTTTCGTTGTTTTTGATTGTTAAGAATCTCGAATATTGGAAGGATGGAAAAATTACCAACGAGATTAGATTTCAAATGAAATAGAATAAAATATAAATCTAATATAAATCACAATAATGATAAGTTAATTCACGTTTGTGTTTTGTTTTAATTGTTTCGAATTCTATTGCTAATTTTTTGTTTAACATCTGCTCTATGTAAAATATGACGTTAATCTATTTGTATCATGTGAAATCGTTTCGTCTGTTGACAAGTGTCGAGAGGGTACTTTTCGCACACCAAGATTGAGCAGTTTGTAAACGGAAAAATTTTGTCTTGACACCGCATAAATTAATTCGAACGCAGTAGTTTTACAAATGTAAACAAATCACGCAAGTTTTCGAAAGTTACTTACCCTCAGTCGGTGAGTAACTTTCAAGACTATCTTTTTCAATTATTCGTCTAATGTTGGACTTTTTTATGCATTCCGATTGAAAGTACAAAAAGTACTTGTTTTGGGTTTGTTTTTGTTTTTTTTTCAGTTTTTAATATTTAAGGTAGTCAACTTTCGAAAATAATGTATTAGTTTTTAAAAAAAAATACTTTCTATTGAAAATAGAACGTTTTTTGCTTTTCTCGTGGTAAATGACTTTTGAAACTTGCAAGAAAACAAAAACACATTTTATTCTTATTCGACATTTTTTTCTTTAATAAATGAAATATTAAAAGATATCTTTTAATCAAAAAATGATCGTTTTCCTGAGGGTAAAGTAAATTTCAAAAATGTGTTATTTGTTTATGTTTGTGAATGACGTCGTATGATGTCAAGGCAAAATATGTTTCGGTCAATGTTGGGGTGCAAAAAGTATCATTCGTCCCAATGCCATTACTCTCTGAGAAGCCCAATGATAGATTTCAAATCTACATCACGAGGAGTAGGGACATATCACTAGTATGTTCAAAATAATATATCATTGGGAGTTGAATTTCTTCTCAAACCTACGAGCAGATTTCAAGTGCAGACCACCTGTTGTACTTTTTATTTTCTTATAGTGTTCCCTCCTGCCTATTAAATAAAGATATTTTCAACATTTTCGTAAATAGCAAATGCATGGCGAAAACCCAGAATAAGTTGAAGAAAAAGTTTTTAATTCTTTTGTTCAGTTTTTTTACTGTTGAATAAATCCTTTAAACTTTTCAGTGTGACATTTCTCAGAAGAAAATTTAACAGGAAAATATTCTGGTATATTAATGTACTCTGTGTGGATTCGGTTAAAATGAACTAGAAAATGTCATTCGACACGGTGAAGTAGGATACAAAGATGCCACGTGCTGCAAATTAACTGCGTGATGATCAGAGATCAAAGCATGCTTGAGAATGAAGTAAACTTGAAACAGTTTCAATGGAAAAACACTTCTGGGTAGATTGAACGGAAGGAAGAAGAAATACATGTATCTTTTCAAATGACCTGAAAAAGTTACGATATATATCTTTCAAGTTCTCTCACAGACTTTTAGGAAAAAGTGACAAGTGTTGATAACTTGAAATCTAAAAATTGTACAGCAGTAATCTTTGAGTTTCTCAATGGAGGACTGCAGAAAATTATATATCTGGAGACAATATCAAAGTGGAGATTACTGGGCTTGAAAACTTGTTGGCATTCATGACCTACATGAACCAGTAAGAATAGCACATTCAAATTTCAGCCTGATTTTCAGCAATTTATACACATTATTTTAAAATTACACCAGATGTATGCTAATTGGCCTATTCTTTTTTTAATGAACTTTTTAACATGAATAGTATTTTGTATGGAAATCCAATGGATTTTTTTTCTTCTACTCAATGAAGTAAATTTTTGGTTGGAGAAAAAAAATTGGCTGGAATTTTTTTTTTATGGCCATTTAAAAATTTGTCATCAAATTATTAGTACTTGAGAAACCCAGAAGATTATGAAATTCTAATATAAGAAAGAATGGGCCCTACTTTTTGATAAGTATAAAGTTTTACAAATTCTAAGGTTCCTATTATTTTTTATGGAATTTTGAATAATTTTCTTTCTATTTCAGATGTTACTATTATTTGTATATGATACTGACTATCTCTCTTTGCCTGATTACTATCTTGGTTCATCTGATAGCTATCTTTTTTAGCTTGTTACCTTGTTCAACACACTATATTTGTCTATTCAAGTCCTCTATATTTATCAGTAACCCACCAATATACAAAGCACCTTTTGGTAGCGGGAAGACTAAATTACATTAATCTAAATAAGATTACAGATGACCTTTTAACTTCTGGGACGACCCCACGTGGTGAATAAATGCATTTTGAACTATATCTCCAGAAATAAGTAAGTGATATTTTTGCAAAATTCAGTCAATTAATAATTAAA
Source organism: Thysanoteuthis rhombus (assembly GCA_963457665.1). Taxonomy (NCBI): domain Eukaryota; kingdom Metazoa; phylum Mollusca; class Cephalopoda; order Oegopsida; family Thysanoteuthidae; genus Thysanoteuthis; species Thysanoteuthis major. The sequence goes on along the minus strand of OY735214.1, from coordinate 58,220,786 downwards.
CCAACTAATTTTGACTGATTCATATTTCTCTGAGGTGAATTCTTTTTTTTTGAATGATTTTTAAACATTAAGTTGTCACATCAACAAAATCTTCAAAAATACCATAATTTTAGTCAAATTATGCAACCACCGTGTGAAATTGTTAGAAAATCCTCAGCGAGTATGCCTTATTTTTCTTTTCATTTTCACGACTGACTTTATGCTATATTCTCACAACTGTAACCAAAGTTACAACCTCAAAGAAGACATTCACATTTTCCTATATGTTTTTAAAAGACTGTTAAAAAGTCAGTGAAAGTGCCTTACTTCTTTCCTCACTTCATCTGTTTGGAACTTTCAAAATCTACTTTAGGTAATTTTTTTTTTATGCACAGAAGACATGAATAGATATTTGTGAAAGTAAATTTTATAAATGATTTATATACCTTTTCAAAACTCCCCTTCAATAGAACCAAAGTGGTTCCATCATAACTATTATCTGGGCCGGTTAGAAAAATTTTTTAAAGCAATTAAAAAATAAAGCTGAAGATAAAAGGTAGTCATGAAAATTGATAACTTATAATACATCGAATAAAATTGAATGTAAATATCTTTATTTGACAAACCAAGTTACCTCCCTTAGACATGCAGAAGGGAATGAAAAGTTTAACTGACATAAACAGTAAATTTTTTTTCTTTTGTTCGACTTTCATTCAAAATTCAAGTCTTAAACAAGTGACATCATTTGTATATTCAACTTGAGTATAATGAGTAAATGTTTTTCTTTTTCTTCTCTCACACTTGAGTGTAGACCAATAGAGAAGGGGGTAACGACATTTTGGCCCACCAATTGGGACATCACCGAACCTATTAGGACTTATTCCATCATTCATAAATTGTTTTTTGGAAAATGGCTGTCATAATGCAATATTGAATAAATTTATGTGAGTAAAAAGAAAATGATAGCTTCTTGCTGTGATCACCTAAATTGGATGCTTTTTTATACTTTTGTGTCGGTATCACTTGGAAACTGTCACCAGCGATGTCAACTCTGTTCAAAAGCAACTATGGAAGACCGGTATTGACCAAAACAATGGAATGTTAGACATGGGGTTACACCATTTGTTGTATTTATTTATTTATTTTACAAAAAATTTTAGATTTTTTGTTTAAGTTAATATTTCGTCCAAGTTTTCATGATAATTTTGACTAATCTTTTTGACAGGTTGCAACAGTAGAATAAAAAAGACTGAGAATGATGATAACAAAAAGGATGAGACTGACCCAGATGATGGTAATTTGGATTATGAAAATAACTTGAAAACTTGTTCTGGTTTTGAATCCCATTATAATATGTACAAAACAGAAAATATCAATTAAATTTTAAAAAATTTTCTTTGTTTAATACATTTTCTATAACCGCTGGTTTGCTTCTGTTGAGCCAAACTTGTATAAAATTGCAACTATTTAGAGTTTTAATTAAGAAGTGAAAAAGTCGTTTCATCTGTAGTTATTATAGAAGCCTCTTAGAGGGACAATATTTTAGCCTCGTAGACCAGTAAGGCATGCATACTGATGCCAGTACAAAAATCAGAGGCTGCTGGCACATGGCTTGTTTTTTCACTTCAATAACCTTTAAATATGATGATGATTTTTGCCCAACTTGGGTATTATTTTACAATAGAGCAAGTATATAAAACTCTTATAATGCCTAAATGATGTTAATCTTGTTAGACGTTATAAATGCGATATTGTATTTGAAACACTGTTTGAACTGACATCCTATTATTATACAGTCAATGTGTCAGTTGGCCTAGATAGCATAAATGTAGTAAACAGATAAAGAAATTGGCTATTGCTGGGGTTGAACCTGCAACTGACTGGAAGCCATCTTAACGTGACGCTACTTTTGCTATTAAGCTATACAGCCTACTGGTAAGATAGAGGCCAAAAATGAATGGCCCACTGGTAAGAATGAACATTGCATCATTATAATAGGGGTGAGTGTGGAGGCAGATCCCACTCTATTATCATAGAATTTTTTTACACATACTTCAGGAGTACTTTATGGCCACGATGCACCATTTTGACTCATCAGAGGCCAAAGATAAACAGAACCAGATTTTAGTATCATATATATATATATATATCATGTATATATACAGAGTTTTTCAACAGGAAAAACCACCACAATGCCTTTCATTTTCAGGAAGTATTATGAAGGATTTTGCGTAAAATTTAAAATAAGTGGTATTTTTTCTCTTTAATCTTGACTGAATTACTATCTTCAATTTCAAACAGAAATATCCCTACTTTGTATAAGTGAATTATCATACTCCCTGCATATACCAGGACTAATGGAAACGGAGATTGAAGAGATTTCCTAATTGTAATAAAGACATATGCGAATAATTAAAAACAAGTCGTACATTCAATAATAAATCGTTTATAATAATATGTTGAGCTGAAAGCATTTAAAGAAACAATAAAATTGATTGTGATGAGGCATGTTTAGTTTAGATTGCTAAGTAACATCTTTTTAGTGAAGGAGAGGGTTGATTACTAAGTCATACAGGAAGGAGCTTGCATCCATGATAGAAAGCGTGTACAGTGTGAACTTGTAACTAAGTAGAAGAGGAAGATGGAAGATAGCTTCTAAGCAAAAGGTAAGAGGTCTGTGTAAAGTAGTTGTAGTTGTGGATCAATGAAGCGGAGGTAATTGAAATAGTTTGAATCCATGAGGCTTGGAGAAGACCAAAGAATGATTATGGGGTCTGGGTATCAGTGGTATGCCTGACTACCAAGTTGTAAGCGATGAATTAGTGATCGTATATGATCAACTTGGGGATTATTCTCAGTCACTAAAAACACACGATGGAAAGACTACTTGTGTCAGAGAAAACACATTGGGTTCAACTTATGTGCGCTTCCTGAATTAAGGGGAACTATAAGACAGATAATCGTGACTTGTGTAGTAAAGGCATTGCCATTTCATTCAAAAGAGATGAAGCAAATAGGTGTTTTGAGCTAGAGAAGATACGATTGGGTAGCTGAGCAAATGAGAGATACCTCAACATCTGTGAAATGAAATTGGCAATGTTCACAACAGTGATTGGTTTGCAATGAAAAAAACTCTAGAGTTTGAATTGGCCTGGAGGCCCGTGAAATAATTCTGATCTTTGAGAGAAGTAACCAGCTAAGAAAGCCAGAGCAAATGAATGAGTGAACATGAGTGTTCCGGGCTTTCATTGACAGTTGCTAAGGGAGGTGACGTTTTATATTGGGGGGGGGGGGTGCTAGATTCAGGGTCTCATAGCTTAAGCTAATACTTATCTATTTTCGTATCTAATTGACATGTTATATCAGTGAGTGTGACGTGTCTAGCTAAAAAGCCAAAGTAGGGTTGCCAATCTATCACTTTTGGAGCTTGATCGAGCCCTAAAGACCTAAACTGGCATCCCTGGTGAATATGGTAGCACCTTGAATTGTGCAATTCTGATTAGTCCAGCTTTCAATGTAGTATGGTTAAGGTATTGCTGTACAAATTAATGTTATCAAGTATAAGCTGAAAATAAAAACACATCCAATCATAACAGCTCGAACAGTGCAGTTTTAAATAGTAGGAAAAATTTTAAAATAAATTAACCACACTATTCAAGGTATATCTGTAATAAATAAATCTATGTACATATATCTATATAAATATATATAAATGAAATAAATATTTATCATATTTGTTTTATGGTTAGTTTTGGTTTCTAGTGCATTATACAAACTGGAGAGAAACCATTTTCATATCAAGTGAGAATAAACTTGCAAAATCAAGAAAATTATATTCTTCTATTTCTCTTACTCAATATTTTGATTATAATATGTATCAGTGCTTATAATGAACAAATGAAGATAATTTATACTTTGAGTGGCAGGAGATTTCATTTGCCAACTCCGTTAACGGTTTTCAAAATTTGAATAGTATTTCTTTCATCTTAGTTGATGCCTAGCCGACAAAAGCACCTAGTTTTTTTTAAGGTCACTATATATATGGAAACCAAAGTGTCAACATATAAAATCATAAATAGAAAATAAGAATCACAATTTCAATCAAATTTTGACGATGAAAAAAAAGAAAGAAATAAAATGCAGTATTTAGATAATTCTTCCATTTTAAAATGTGACCAATATCCTCCCTCCTCAAAGATTTTACTTAGTGCGATTTAGCCTGCGGAACATAAAAGTTCACACCAACATTTATTTGGACAACCTCATCTTTTTTTCTCATCCTTGATATTGGCACATTGTTTCGGCTGATTCTATGACCTTCTTCAGGTGTACTATGTAAATCCACTAAGAAATAAGGTTTTTTTTATCAGTCTTTCCCTGGTGGTGCAAAGCAAAACATTATCAAGAAACCGTATCCAATAGAAAATTCACATGTTAATTGCAATTCTTGTGAATATTCTACTTTGACAATGAGTGCAGTGCGTATTGTCCTAAATTTTTAACATGGAGAAGCTCTCATTTTCTTTCTTTGTTAAGCAAATAATACCGTTTATAGTTTCATTAACATTCGAAGAGTTTTTTGGACAATTGAACCCCATCTTAACATGATGTTGCAGCCAATTCATTCTCCAGCTGCCTTCAGGTGTAATATCTGATTGTGATAATAGTAAACAGAATTTCTTAATGATGGCAATAAACAGAATATTCCAGCAGGGACAGACTGAGAAACCTCCCCCCTGATCTGGAGTGAAGTAGACATCATCAATTGATGTTCCAAAGACAAACTTCAGTGTGATGGCAAATAAGATGCTGAGTAGAGTGAAGGCAGGTACGCAGTCTAGCTCCAAACTGCAGATGTTAAAAGCACCTGAAGGTCAGCTGCCAAACTGAACAATATCCACGTGTGGAACAACAGGATTATCTCAAGAAGCTTCGATAGACAACTAATCCTCTAGTTTTACTGATGGAGTCAGCATTTTTTTTTCATTCCGGCATTTAGAGCAATGAACGTCTGTATCCACTATATATAAGTCGTTACAGATTCTATATACTTCCAATAAGTCAGCACATTTTTTTCTGTATTCTACGGTCTCTAGATTAAGTTTTTCCAGAGTAAAATATATTTCCGGGTGATCTTGGTGTCTCTTCTCTGTGCAGACCTTCAGGGTCTAAGTGATGGTCTCACAAACTACACCAAACCAGGCGTGGTACTGGGTTAGTAAAAGAAGGCAACATCTGTACTTTCTACATGGCACCTGAATTGTATTTCATGTGAGGTGAGTATATGCAAGAACCCCCCCCCCATCCCCAATAATGCTTAGTGGAAAGATTCCCCTGTTTTTGTTGTTGTTATATTCACTTTTGTCAACCTGTTTTTTTTTTTTTAATCAGGGCTGGCTTTCGGTACTTGCCAAGTGCTAGGGGTGTGCTGGTCATGTGAGACAGTAGGGCTTCCCAGATACAAGTGGGAAAATGGTTTGATTGAATACATTGAAAACAATCGAAATAAGAAAATTCTTAGATGTTATGTAATAATAGTGTATGGATCCACTCAAAAAATCATTGACATCTTTTGCAGCCTATCGCTCAGCCTCCCATAAAATTCGATTGATAATTTCTGGATATTGTGTCAACTGACTGAGAAGTTTTGAGGATATTTCATGGTTGCCGACAGTTAGCTCGGAGAATAGGGGAGATAATTGTGTATGGATCCTCTCCAAAATACATTCACTTCCCTTGTAGATCATTGTCTATCTTTCCACAATATTCCATCGGAATTCATAGAGACCTTTTGGAGATAGTCATGAGCATATACATAAATGTATGGGGAAAAGATCTGTAAATAAAAAAATCCTGGATCCACCCCCAAAATTAACAAACTCTTTCTCGCCCTGTTGACTACACTTCTATGAAGTTTCATTCAAAATCATTGAATACTTTTGGGGATATCTTGTGGATAGATCGATGGATGGCGATATTATACATTGTGGTCATATAACTACAATGTAGGGGGTAGGTAACTGGACATGGATCCATCCTAAAATCACTTCTTTCGTAGCCTTATACAAAATTTCAAAGAAATTTATCCGGAGCTATGGGAGATTTCACGTGGACACACATTTCCGTTGTCCAGTTGCGAGATACCTATTATAGGACATCGATATAAAAGTCATGGTTTCTACCGTTAAGCTGGTACTCAACAAAGACTATCATATCAGAGTAGGTCTCACACATATGGAAGATTGCAATAATCATTACAAGACTTTACCACCTCAGGTGGTACCAGAAAGTGACTTTCTTGTCTTGGTCCATGAAATACACGTTCATCTCAATCCTTACTAAAACAAGACGAGGGAGGATAAGAAAGAAATGTATTAGTCTTTCGTGTAACGCTAGTACATACAATAAGTACTACGTATCCTTTGATAGAGCTTATGTTGTCGTCAGCCCACCACAATCGGAAAAAAGCTTACGATTGGGAGCGGATCCAGGATTTAGAGCAGGAGTAGGGGCATTTCTATGTACTCAATCTTAATTAAACAATGGATATTGTTTAATTCAGTTTTTAAGGTTGATTTATGATTACTTGGGTGTTGAATCTATTAAATTTCTGGGAATTTTTTTTATTATTATTTTGCTTTGCCCGAGTAGAGGGGATGCAGACCTCTGGGACTCCCAGTTCTGAATATGCACCTGACAATGATAAACTTGTGAGACATGGATGATAAACTCGTTGATTCATACATTGCAGTAAGTAATTACATCGATGATAAATTCGTCGTACTTATGCACTATCGATAATAAACTTGTAGTTATTACGATGATGGAAAAAAAAAACACACAATTCATCGATATTCAAGCAAACGTTTATTTACAATTATACATTTTCTTTTTTCAATATAGTGAGTGTTTTGTATTTTCAGGACTCCAATATCGATTTCTGTTGAGTATTTCGTTTAGTTTTGGGGGTATTTCTAGGGTATTCCACTGAATTCCGTGTTTTTAATAGAGTTTTCCGGTGAATAGCAGTGCCCTGAATTACCTCCCTTGTTGACGTCCGCTTCGTATGTTTTCCTGCTTTAAACGATGGATATTTTGGAAGAAAATCCCAAATTTTCTCGGTAAAATGATTCAAAATTACATCGTTTTTCCCTTTTCTCTAATGTTACATTGTTTTGAGGACGACAACTAAGACCAAAGTTAGAAAGAAGTAAGTAACGTTTTATTTATTCTTTTGTTTACGCAAATAATACTTATTAAGTTTCTCTTTTTTTGCATTGTTCTAAGGAAGATTAATCGATCGAAAGTAAATAGAAAGAAGTAAGTATAAAGTTCACTATATTTGCCTTTATTGAAAAAAAAAATTTAAATGAATTTAGGAATAAGTTGACCGGGTTGGACGATGTCTTCTGTTCGTACTTCACCAGTCTTGAATAGCTGGTACTTTTTTTTATTAAAAGAAAAACTAGGTCAGTCATCGGTCAAATTTTGGTATTAAATAAAAACCCAAGTCAGTGTTCAGTCATAAACCCGGTCATCATATAAAGAAATTTGTATATTATATAGTTTTTAAAAGAATTTATTCTCACTAACTTTTATACAAACACAAAAAACTCTCTTTAAGAACACCAGAGGAAATTGATGATCGTCTGCCAGGAGAGAGATTTTCAGGTAAGGAGAAAAATTTCTCAGGGGCACTTGACGGTACGGTATGTTCTCTCGTAGACTTTTCGATAAGAGGTGTCAGGTGTCGATTGGAACGTTTGTAATTATAAATCTATCAATTGTACGGTTGGAATATTTGTGTTCACCAATAGAAAATTGCTGAAAATTATCAACTTTTTTTCTGTTGACTATATCAAAATGGAGATAACTGGGCTTGAAAACTTGTTTACATTCGTGACCTAAATAAACCAGAAAGAATAGCATGTTCACATATCGGCAATCTTCACACATTATTTCAAAATTCCAGTCAAAATATGGTATTGGGCCGATTTCATTTAGAATTTAAGAATATATTCATTTTTGAATGAATTTTCCAAGGAGTATTTTGTATGAAAATATCATAGATTTTTTTTTTTTTTTTTGTGCCTACCCACTTCCATTTTCATGTTATGATATCTGTTAAAATACTCAGAAACCTACCTTGTTAAATTCATGTGAAGATAATATTGGAGAGAAACTAAATCTGTTGGAATTTTATTCAATCCTGCGGATTGTCATTTTGAAATTGTCTCTGAATCAAATGTTTTGAATTTTTTCTTTTAAAGTACAATGGAAATTTTTGTGTGAAAAAAATCTGCTGAATTTTTTTTTTTTTGATTATTTAAAATTTTGTCATCAAATTATTAATCCTTTGGAAACCCAAAAGATTATGAAATTTTGATATAAGAAAGGATGGGCCCTACTTATCGATAATTATAAAGTTATATAAATTCTGAGGTTCCTGTTATTTTTTCTAAATTTTGAATAGGTCTGTTTCAATTACAGATGTTCCCATTATTTGTATATGGTAGCCAATAATAGACTATCTTTCTTTGCTTGTTACCTTATCCAATATGTTGTATTTTCCTATTCAAATCATCTGTATTTATCAGCCAATACACGATGTGTGTTGTGTTAACGGAAGGTTTAAATTATACTAAATTACTCGAGATTGAAGATGACCTTTGAACTTCTGTTATGAACTCCACCTGGTGAATAAATGCATTTTTCACCATATTTCCAGAAATAAGTAATCAATATTTTTGCATAATCTATTCAATTAATCATTAAATCAACTAATTTTATTCAATTAAAATTTCTTTGAGATAAAATCTATTTTTGAAAGATTTTGAACATCAAATTCTTCATCTCTGCTGACACGTCAATAAAAACTTCTAAAATGTCGCAATTTTAGTCAAATCACACAACCATGGCATGAAATTAATTGAAATACTTTGTGAGTACATAAAATTGTTTTTCTATTTTTTATTCGACTAACTTTATCTTGTATTCTTGCAACTTAAACTGAAATTAAAACTTTAAAAAAGGTATTCACATTTTCCTATATATTTTTAAAAGAGAATCAAAAAGTTGTGAAAGTGCCACAGTAGAGAGGATTTTGAGAGATTTTTCTAAAATATTGCTTGAAATCTTTCTTTGTTTTGGAGTCAAAATTTGATACTATCTAAACTGTCTAAACCATCCAGAATCTTGCTACGAGATGCATTTTTGACCACTGTATCCTGGGGATCTTTCTCTTCTTATTTAGTTAGAAAATTCTTTACTTCTTCTGATGGACTATTGGTCAGCACAATTTCATTTTGACTATCAGATGGCGATGTGATTTTCGAGAAGATTTTTTTTCATTTGAACAATTGCAAGGCTATAAAGATTGTGAGTTAATTCACATGATTTTCCTGGGTCTAAAGCAGAAATAATCAAATGCAGTTTGTCAAATTCCTTGTGGGTAGGGTCAAGAGCAAACAAAAAATTTATCTCAAATATTTTTTGTGTCATCATATTTCTCGATCATAAGCTTGAGATGTTCAAGATATCAATTATATTTGGCATTACTTTGGATGTAGATTTTTGAATTCCTTGGATAGTCATAGTTGATGAATAGAATAGCTTCAAAATCTCTTGAATTTCTTTTGACTTCCTACTTGGGATCAGACATGGTAAAAAGGAGAAATTCAGTTTTCTCCAATAACTTGTGATGGGTTGACTTCAACAGCTTCTAAAGCATTTAAAATGTACTCATAAGTTTTATCATCAGTATGGGGAAATAGGATAGTGATCAAATCCACGGTGATGTTTCGTATTGCGTTCGAACTAAAATGAAAAAATTACTGTGTTAGCTTTAGGAAGGAATGAGGTTATCCTGCAACCATACATCGACAAACTTTTTTTATTTTTAGCATCATGGTGACAGATGTATGGAATTCAATCATTTGTTCTTCTAACATAGAGCTTAGTTTTATTCTCGACGGAATATGATCTGCCATTCCCAAATTCAGTGAGGACATCAAGGTACAATAAAAATGTTTATGTTGGTATAAACAAAAAAAATGACTGATCTTTTGAATGTATTTTTCTACAGATGCATAACATCAGAAAGAGATGTGCAAAATTTTTCAATGGTAAAACCAGGCACATTTTAATACAGACCTATTTGGAAGTATAAATTGAGAAACAAAATGAAGTTTCATAGGAAAAAAGAAATAAACAAGAGATGAGTTGTCAATTCCTAACCATGACCCAATTTCTAAGTAGTTTATACCTAGGTTTTATTTACAAAATAGGTCAGTAGTCAGTCATTTTGTCATGCCGGCTTCTTCAGGAGTTTTGAAATGGAGTAAAACTGACTATAATTAACTAATTGGAGAGAGAGCCTGGTTGTTGTGAAAGTTTGTTATACCCGATGGTTGCCCCTCATTTGATAAATGAGGATTAAGAATGGTAGTTCACAGTTTTTGAAGAACATTGTTCGGTTGTTCCTCATTCTATTTCCAAACCTACCTCTTCTTGAAAATCATTAATGTTATGTACAGGTCTATAAAATCCTTCTATATATAATAAAGATTTGCTGGCATTTTTTTTTCTATGTAGACAAATTGATTTGTATAACCTTAGTTTATCATAAAATTACTAGAAACCATTTACCAAAACTTTCGAAATTGGTTGTAATAATGCATCAGGTGTCACTATTTTGATATTGCCAACTTTTAAATTGGCCACTTGGAATGGCTCAGTGTGGCTAGATTTTTACTGTTGTTCAAAAAACATTAATTGTAAGGGGTTAGGTGAGTGCTAGGTTTATGTTTTCTGTGGTGGAAGCTGATTAAAGAATGTGTGGCAACATGCATGTGCTTGGAGTAACTTTTGGTGTAAAGAATATGTTCAACAGCATGCAGATGTCTTAGTCTCATCTAATGCACCTATTTTTCATGTGCTGTTTACATTTTATTGGTTCATAAAGATTTCAGTCTACATAATTTCTCTTTTGTTTTTTCATTTCATAACAATAATGACTATGTTTCTACACCTAATTCATGAAGTGCTGTTCGCATCTTTGGTTCATAAAGATTTCTTGATCAATTTATACAATTCCTGTATTGTTCAATCACTTTATAACAGTACTGTAGAAAAAGATGGCTGGAAGCAGCATTAGGAAATGTTGAAAACAATACGAGCATCAATTTGTAGGAAACGTTTTATGAAATTATTTAGTGAACAGTTAATGACTAATTATAGCTTTCATATAGAAATGAATAAACATTGAATCTTCTACATTCAGTATTTGTCTAGAAATATAATCCTTGATAACCTTGCAATAAAAACTTGATTTCTTTTAGTTGATAAAATTGGCAATCATATGAGTTTCTTATTCCCTCCTAGTGTTCCAACGCTTGAAATTATCTCAGAGAATTGACTCAATGATAATGAGGAATGAAGTAAAAACTTATCTTTGCTTAATAAGAATCTGTGCTTTTTATACAAAAACAAAACTTTGAATATCTATTGTAGACCAAAACAAACATTATTATGTTTTTCAAAAATCATAAAAAACATTTTTTAAGAATGAATAATGTCTCCTTTCTCGGAATTGAGAAATAAATTGCTCATTAGTTGAGAAGCCATAATAAAAGTTCAGTCTATGTTAGAAACTGTATAAAAAATGTGTACATCTGGTGAAGCAGGGGACAATTTGAATCATTTGAGTTGTTAATAGATTATTCTTTTTTTATGTTTTAAGACCATTTGAACTCTTATTTTGTCTGTCGTGAGAGAACCAATTGTCTCAAATTAATATGTTCTCCTTTCATATTAGTAACAATAGATGATATATTCCTTATATATATTAGAATATCTTCTCTGCACAAGTCAATGTGTTGTTGTTGAAACCTGACGGCTTTTCCACTTACCTGTTTATAGATCCATTCCTCAACACGTTTCTTATAAATATTCTTTTTATTGCTGATTGCTTGGCTATGAAAGAACAATATTCACTTTTTTAACTGAAGTATATTTGCACATTTTCAGGTTTTTCATTTTTGACACTCTTCCTTTCGACAAAATATCTATCAACACTTTATATAAATTCAGAAAAACAAATTGAATTTCTTTTTAATGAATCAGTTTGACAATCGTTATACATAAAATGTAAAGATGAAAGTTTGGCAGTATAAACCAAGTTTCGTTGGTTGAAAATTACAATGAAATCCATTTTTTCTCATCCACAGATATCAATTACAGTTGAGAACAAATTAACCAATTTGATGGCCATGAATATTCTATGAAGAAAATATGACCTCTGTTGAATACAAAAATCATAAAAAAGACCATATTTTTGTGAAATGTGTTGATTTGCATTCCAGGGTGTTTATGAGAAATGAGCTTCCCAGAAAACATATTGAAAATGAATGATATTCTTGTGCAGTTTGGATCTCATAAGGTATCCTTTTTTAAAAATACATATGCAAATACATGCTGAAAAGAAGCCATATTCTTGTAGGTCGTGTGGATCTTCATTTTCACAGAATTCAGCAATTATATGGGTGCAATCTGACAACGCAAAGTAACATCATTTCAAAGTTTGTTGACTGGCATTTTCAAAAGATTCAAATCGAAAAACGTACATGCAGTGGGTATGTGGGTCAGCATTTCTGCTAAGGTTCAAGTTAGAATATCACATGTTAACACTTCAATGAAAAATCATATTCTTGTGAGGTATGTTGATCAGTATTTTTGATAAATTAATCTTTAGAAATGCATACAAAAAAACACAGAGTATGCAAACCATATTCTTGTGAGGTGTGTGGATTTGCATTTTCACAGAATTCAGCTTTAGAAATACACATTCGAACACACACTGGAGAAAAACCATATACTTGTGAAGTATGTGGATCAGCATTTTCACAGCGTTCGCAATTAAAAACACATATGCGAACACACACTGGAGAAAAGCCATACACATGCAAAGTGTGTGGGTCTGCATTTTCAGAGAATGGATCTTTAAAGATACACATGCGAACACACACTGGAGAGAAACCGTTTTCTTGTGAGGTGTGTGGGTCTGCATTTTCAGTGCGTTCAAATTTAAAACAACACCTGCGAACACACAGTGGAGAGAAACCATATTCTTGTGATGTATGTAAATCGGAATTTTCACGAAGTTCACATTTAAAAACACACATGCGAACACACACAGGAGAGAAACCATATACTTGTGAGGTGTGTGAAATGACATTTTCATTGAATTCAGCTTTAAAAGCACACATGCGAACACACACTGGAGAGAAACCATACTCTTGTGAGATGTGTGGGTCTGCATTTTCTCAGCATTCAAATTTAAAAATACACATTCGAACGCACACAGGAGAGAAACCTTATTCTTGTGAAGTGTGTGAATTGGCATTTTTACAGAAGTCCAAGTTAACAGAACACATGCAAACACACATAGAAGATAAACCATTTTCTTGTGAGGTGTATGCATCAGCTTTTTGATATTTAAACTCTAAAAACTCAGGAAAACTCTGGAAATAACCATATTTCTGTGAAAATTCAGTGTTCACATTAGTAGGGAAACATGTGAACTCACCCCAGAGAGAAACCACTTGCAAAGTCTGGGTCAGCATTTGCTCTTGATACAAAATTTGAAAAGCATATGCGAACATACTTCACCCCACCTGATGAAGTGGTCTTGGACTGCCCCAACTATATTTAGCCTCTCAACTTCGTTCTGCTTTGCAGGTTAATATCACAAAAGACTCTGTCCAAAGATGTTGTGCATGGACGGCCTATTGATCTTTGCTCCTTGAGTGGATTCCTATAGTTGATGCAGTATTTTGTTTTCTCTTTTGAGCAATGCCCAATGAATTTAAGTGTACAATCTCAATGGAGATGCAATTATGATCCCGATGTACATATCCATTTTTTTTTTGGCTCTGTCCATACAATATCTTGTGCCATTCTCAACAGTCTTGAATAATTCCCATCAAGGTGATTCTCTATGCTCTATGTTAGTGGCCAACTTTCATGTGAACACACACTGGAGAGTAACCATACTTTTCTGGAATACATGCATCAGCATTTCATGAATGCACACTTGAGAAAAATCACTTTCAAAGTGTATATGTTTAGGAGATCACTTGCAAACACCATTTTGTTCTTGCCTAAAAAGTTCCCATTAGAATCAAATCTAGAAACACACACTAGAGAGAGGCCATATTTTATATTCATTAAGATGAAAAAAATACTAGTCAGAAATAAGTAATAGTTGACAATGTTCCAACAATTACTTTTTGTGACCAAAAAACATTTAATCCAACTAACTGAACAGCCTTTATCCTGGACTTGCAGAATTATCCATCTTATTACTCTTTGAGAGAACATGAATTTCTTAAATATTCAATAAAGTAATTTGAGACAAATTGAATTTTCAAAAAATGAATTTATTCCCAATCTTGATTACATACTCTTTATCCAGAATAAATTGATTTTTTTTTATTTCAAGCTTTTCATTTTGTCTGTTTTTTTTTTCTACTTTTGTGGTGCAAAATGTTTTGATGGCACATATCTTTGAGAATCCTTTATGCTGAAGGATTCAAAGCAGTCTTAGCTTCTAATTGATAGTCATCTCTTTCCCTAGAGAAGAAGTAGAAATAGGGAAAAACATCTTTAACTACGTAAACACTTGAACATTTGAAAACTCAAGTCTAGTTATTCATAAAGTTTGAAAACATGCTGATCAATGAATCGCTTAAACTTGAGAATAAACTTACACTGCGAATTGAACCCTTTAAAAACTTGTCTTAGGGTGAATTTTGATAAAAATATTTTAATGTTTAGCCCTCTAGCTCAATAGGTGACACTTAGATGTGCTGCAAGAATCACTTAGAAACTGGAGACACCTATGTTGACAGTTTTGGTTAATGGAGGTTAATTTGACGCTTCTTAATTTAGTAATAGGCAATTTAAACTGATTAATAATGTCCTTGTTCCTTGTAATGATAATAACCAGTGCTGGTAATGTGGGCAGTCGCCAAGTACTAGGAGCCACTTGTCCTATGCAATAAGACTCTAAATTGATCAGTATAAAAGCAGTCAAAATAAAATGTGAAGTAAGTTCTTTTAGGAATATTGACATTTCTGTTGTGAAATTAAGGGAAACAATTTTCAAAGTGAATTCCTATGACTGATGGCAAGCTCAGTAAGGCTACAAAGGGCCCTTAAGTTATGATTTCCTATGATGCCAGGATCCTATAGACCAGTCCTGTTGATAGCATCAACTGTGATAAAGATTTGAATCTGACCAAACGGTGATCAGTAAATTACCTTTGTAGACTATTTGTTAGTCTAATGAGTTTGATATTCACAAAGTACCCGGTTGCAGTTGCCCTTTGCTAAACTTAGTGAAAATCCACCCTACTGGTTTTTTAAATTCTACGGCTTTCGAGATTGAGCTTTCTCATTCAAAAATTTTTTTTTGTTATATCTGTCAATATTATTTCAGTTCTATACCAGTGGTCTTCAAACTTCAATTATTTAGGGAACCCTTCTCAATAATTAGATTTTTTAGTGAACCCTTTCAAAAATCAACTTTCCATTTTACTTGTATACATGTAAAAATTTGCATATGTATATAACTACTGGATTTTGGTTGATGGAAAAGCAAGAACAAAGCTTAGGAAAGAAAGACATATCAAGAAGTTCTGACTGAACATTGTCAGTTTCACGTAAGTAATCATGTTGTTTCTAATTTCAATGTAACTATTAAAAATAGGTATATATTTGGAATTTTGTTAAAAGTCATAATGTGTTGAGAACATCAAAACACATTTTTAAGCCATTGAGAAATTTTTCATAAGTACATGATGAAAATGTCATTTTGTTGCACAGAACCCCTGGAAAAGTTGTGCTGAGCCTTGAATACCGTCTGTATATCACTAGTCTGCTCTACAATATTACAATGGTGGTGATAGCCTTTTCTTGCTATCAGTCTACAGGGCCTATTCTGTGGTCTCAGTAGACCACGTCTTTTCAGCCTTTTGGCTGAGAGCGAAATATATTATCTGTTCTCATTAGCTCTTTATCTGATATATCCCAAGTGTTTATTGACTTAAACCAGGGATCCGCCAAATTTTTGGGTGGTAGGCTGGATAAAAAATGTTTTTATTCCGCACAGGCTAAAGTTAATAAAAAGAATTGAAGCAATGATCATACAATCTTTTTAAAGAATAATGTTCTTTTCATCGTGGGAATATCAATGTTTTCTTGATTGCTGAACAAAAACTGAGATTGAATAATCCCAGAAATAATGGCAATCACTATTGAACCTTCATTTGAGCCAGGATTGTTTTTCCCTACAAAATATGTTTTCTGTTTGGTACTTACTAGAAAGGTAGATGGCTACACCATCAGAAGCCAATGTGAGTATATCATAATCAGAAGTCAAATTTTGAGATTACCAGCTGTTGATTTTTTTTTATTATGGAGGAGAAGAAACTGATGGTGTATGGCTGGTTGGATGCAAGTGGGGGTTTGATTAATCCCTGCTGGATTGCTTAGGCAAAGGGGTTTGATATCGGAGACCCAAAACCCCTAATGACTTCAGGATCCTAACATCACTGAAAATGCATCTCGGTGCATGTTTGAAGTGTATTTTACCAAATACCTCCATAATCTTCCAAGTACTATCAATCAATGAGAACTATGAAATTCTTTTTGGTGGGACGAAATATTATCAAATTGTGAATAAACTATTGAACTGAAGGAATACATGTTAAATTTTTTTAGTGATAAAATATCGCTTTGTTTGAGGCCATTGCAAGGATGATATTTTTGCCTGATTTTTCAATGCTGAATTTTATTGTTCACTGACCAAAGATAGATGAGGGGAAAACCAAAAATTTTTTTATGCAATGAAGTAACAAGATCAGAACAAGGTTTCAATACATCTGTATATCATAAGCCAACGTTCACTGGTCAATATCTCAACTTCGCCTCTAACCATCCATACAGTGTTAAGAAAGGAATTGTCCGATGCTTACAGCACCGAGCAAAGTAGTGACACTGACACATACCTCTGTGAGATGCGTAACATAAGCAAGAATCTCCAGAAAAATGGTTACCCCAAAGGTTTAACTGTCACCACTAGAGAAAGGAGAGTGACGGAGGAGGAGGATGACAATCATAAACCAACTACAGTCTGTCTCCCCTACCTTAAAAATGTGTCTGAGAGGATCCAGAAGATCTGCGCCCCATATTATATCCGGGCTGTATTCAGAAGTAGATCAACGCTATGCAGCTACCTCTCCTGCACCAAACCACCCACTGAGTCATCGAACACCAAGAACTGTGTATACTCAATACCGTGCTGCTGTGGGCACAAATACACTGGTGAATCATGTCGCCCCTTGAAGGTTCAGGTGGAAGAACAACGAAAAGCGGTGAGCAAAGGTGAAACTAACAAATCGGGTATAGCTGATCACGTATGGAAATAAAAGGGAGACCACCTACCCCTCTGGAACAAGGTTGTGCTAATTGATCAGGAAGAACAATGGAAAATTCGAAAATTGAAAGAGTTGGCCCATATGCTAGGCAAGAAAAACTGCCTCAGTAATCCTAGCAGTGAAATGGATACCATATGGGAACCTCTAATAATGAAAGACAGAAAACAATAACATCAAAACACCAAAAACTGTCACCTGAGGTATAAGGCTCCACATGGACACATAGCGTAGTGGTTACAGCATCATACAAATTACTGCAAAGTAATCTGATGGTTCTAGGTTCAATCCCAGTGTGAGACAATAATAATATTACTAATGCTAAGAGGGGAGTGCGGTCAATATACCCCCGTCGGATAAATAAAGGGTTCGGTTCGTTACTTCCCCACACCTACCAGATGATACCTGATGAAGGAATAGAGTGCATCGGCCGAAACGTTGTATGAAAAAGAACCAAGATGATGATTATCCGAATATTAATAGAAATGATAATAATACCTCATCTCAAAAATCATACTAAGGTTCACTTGTTGGCTAGTGTATTCAATTTTTGTTTTTGTAGTGTATTCAATTTTCCTGGCAACTGGGATAAAATCACCAGTTTGTGTGGTTTTTGAACAAGAAAAAATTTTTTATAGGCCTTTAAAATCCTACAGAAAATCATCTGTTAATGTGTAATTATCCAGCATGTGACCAGTATTATATTTTCTTAACGTCACATTTTCAATCGAGTCAGCGAGCTGGACGTACTCGGGAGGTAAGCCGTACTTTAACCACAGTTTTTGTATAAGAAAGAAACATTTCAGTTAAAACAATAATGTAATTCAATTTGTCTGAAAGTCAAGCACCCGAACCCGTATACCGGTACATATCCGTTAATATATTCATTACCTGAGAACATGCGTAAGAGTAAGGTTGGGGTTTAGAGTAATGTTCTTACCTTAGTGACTCCCTAAACTTTTGCTTGAAAACATCGTCAAAGGTGTCTTCCATGGGTCTGTTGTTGGTTTCAGGGAGGAAAAGGTACGAGACTCCAGCTAAAATGAAGACCAATCCCATCGTCAGCAGAGGCAAACTGTCACCCAATCTTCCAGCTGCCAGGGATCGCTTGTGCAAAAAGGAGAAAGAAGGATTGTTTAAAATTCTCTCGGCATGAAAATCTGATTTTCATAATTGCATTGAAATGTGTTACTTCTAAATGCTAAGTTAGTGTTTATGTGATTGAACACCTGCTATAGATTGATGGTTAGAAAGCTATTCTCACAGACTATTACACTGTAAAACATTTTTCTAAACTTGTTTGTTCCTGGTAATAAGTATTATTTTCTCGTTAATTATGTTAAAAAAAGTAGAGAAATTGGTAATTAATACCTTCAAAGTTTGCATTTGTGACCCGAAAATTGATACTTTGCAATTAATTTATTTTGTCTCAGACAGCTGAGGGAACGAATTTGAAGTCTGTCCCATGGAAGGAAATGGCACAGACCTTGGTAAAACCGCTTTAGTGATCCATATCCTTGACATGAGCGATAAGGAAATAACTCGGAACGAAAATCGTGTCGCACGTTGTTATTGAAAACGATCTCTGATCTTTGTCATCATTTTACGTCATGTGTCATCTTATGTAGCTTTTTGTTATATGCTATGTCCTGTTATATCATGTTATGTCATTTTACGTCGTGTTATGTCATCTCATATTGTCATTTTGTGTCATCATGTCTTAGCATTTTATAATATTCACTGGAAAACAATGAGATAACCTTATACCTCTCAATGTAGCACAATCGTGAATCTCTCAAAATTACTCACTTCTAAATCTTTAGTAATAGTATAATATAGTGAAAGGGGGCTTTTATAGTTTTTATCGCTTTTTTCCTCCAGTGAAGAACTGAATTAGCTAAAAAAAATACGTATGCAAAAATTCCCTCTGAAAAAACGCATTTTCAAAAAGTGACTGCTGTGAATATTACGGCTAGAGTTGCTTCCCCTCATCGATTCCATGCATACCATGTTTTTGTAGATAAAACAGAAGAAGAAAAAATCAAGCAAAGGATCTCCCTAGGATGGCAAGCTTTCGGCAGAGCAAGCTCAACCTTCAAAATCAAGAAGATCCCATTAATCCTAAAAAGAAGGGTATACAGCCAATGCATTTTCTAGATAGTCACTTATGGAGCTGAAACATGGAACTTAACCAAGAGACAAACCCACAAACTGAGAAGCGTGCAACTCGCACAAGAGAGAATCATGCTCAATCTCTGATTGAGAGATCACAAGACAGCACAATGTATCAGAAAGAAAACAGGGGTCAGAGACATCGTAGAATCCATTTGAAAACTCAAATGGCAATGGGCTGGTCATGTTGTGAGAATGAAAGACAACCGATAGACATCACGTCTCACAACATGGATCCCCACAGACCACATGAGGCCGTGGAATTACAAGATGGGGAGATGAACTAGACAAATTCAGAAAATACTGGCTTTGCGACACCCATGATTGAGAAATGTGGCGGGTCCCGGAGAAAGATATATGTCCAACGACGGACGTTAAAAGACTGATGATGATGATTCGGCTTGGTTACGCGAAATCAGAGTTACGATGACAAAGTTTCATCAAATTACCAACCGACTGAAGAACTCGAAAGTATGCGATTTGTGCCATTAACGCTGTGAAATCACTTGTAAAAGTGGATGAGAAATGACCTCAAATCGTTGCTGCTTAGCAAAGTCAAGCTTGGACGTCCCCTGGGGTGGAGAATGGGGGTCAACTGGGAGCATTCGATCTTCCCCACCTCCTAGATCAGGCTGTCTCACCGAAGGTGAGGGCTTTGAAAGTGGGAAGGATAATGGTGCAATACGATTCTTCTATGTAACCTCAAATAAAAGGACTTTTTTTTTCGCTATAGCTGTCCTGCAGTTGGATCATGCATCTCCATCAACATCTGGATGAAACACTACAGATGGCGGGGTGGGCAGCATCTTCTCCCTCGGGTGGAATACTATCGTATAACTCGGTTGCCACCCCGACTACTGAGTATAGTTTTTTTTTCTTCAACGAGATCCTGGATGTGCAAATGCAAAACTTCAAGTGTGCAATTGGATCCGAGTGTGCACAATTATTTTTCGTTGAAGTGAATCTTATTTCGTCTTGAAAGAAAACTCTGACAAAAATTATCTTGGGTATTGGCGTGGAAAATTGATGCATAACATGCTGAAATGGTTCCTTAAAAATCCACCAGAATGCAGGAAATGGAGTGTCTGAAACTCAAAATCTCGTGGGAAGGGGACGATCCCCTAGACGTCCGCTTCGTCTGTGTCCCCTGGGTATAGGGCCGCTGGCAAGGTGTCCCTTATTTCATTGAAGGTGTAGAACCTAATATTATCGTTTCTTCCTTAGTCTCATTCAAACTAACAACGAGCCATAACATTAACAGTGACCTTGATTTTCCTTGTGTGCACCTCTATCTGATAAAAAAAATATCTCAGGTGTGCACTTGGTACACTCTGCAGTCTGTGTTGCCACTGAGATATATTATGGTCATATCCTTTTTGCACCCACCGCCTTCCCCCAGCAAAGTGGTAGCGGACGCCCGTGAAGGTAGGGAAAATTAGTTTATCAACAAACAAAATGGCGATCTAGATTTCGTCTTGAATTAGGGAAATCTAATTAAAAAAATGAATTGAAACGTGGACTGAATGGGTACAAAATCCAGATCTTGCTTTCAACTTTCAAATGAAGCCGTTGGTGGCGTAGTATTAAGGCACCAAACTTTTCTCCAAAAACTCTACGTACCATCATCATAATGTAGGGAGCTATGACACCCCCCACTCTGGCAAAGGTAGAAAGAACTCCAAGTGCTCCGTTTCTCACACAGGTGGGATACAATTCACAGGTATGTAGGAAGAGGATCCCAAAGGTTCCAGTAATGCAAAGTTTGCTTAAGATAGCCAACGCCGTCGTAGTCCATTTTAAATCTGAATCAGAAAAATCAAAATGGAAGTCGTCAGTTTGAAAACACCCGGCAAACATTTCTAAAAAGATTTTTTTCCAGGAATGTCAAGGAAATATTGAAATGAATAAGTAAAGAATAAACCTGTTTTTTTTTTGTTTTGTTTTGTTTTTTTTCTTACCATCTGAAGCGTACATAAATGGAAAAATAGTCATAATTCCGCTAATTCCCCCGGTGAGCGTGAAGGCTATGTACAACTTCTTTCTGCCGACGCGGTTCAATAATATCATGCAAATGATATTCGCAGGAATTTCTACGAAAGCACTGAAGAAGAAATTCATGAAGATGTCTCCGCTTAGGTGTTCCGTATTAAGCATCAATCCGTAATACACAAAACTCACAGCGCACCTGGGAAAATATTTTGATGAAACAAAAACAAAATGTAAATGAAATATCTGAAACTGAACATGCTGAATACATTGCATAATCTTATTGAAGAAGTGCAGGACTTGATCAAACTAGCACTGGGCCTGTATTATATGTTTTAAAGGGATCCTAATTTAAAGAAAATGAACGTAGATATTGAAATATAATTCTTATTACTTGTATAGTAAAATAATTAAAGAGGTTTGCTGGGATGAGATATGTATATAACGCTCCCTTCTTCAGGGTTGAGCACTCTTTAGGTAGGGAAACTTGTTCATCATAAGCTACATAACAATGCTGTTCCAACTCTGGAAAGGAGCACTCTGGTGGATGGGGAATCGTGCGTGAGTAAATATATTACTTACATTCTGTCTTACTGACCGTCCAGTTCTGCGTAGGGCTGGGGTAAAATGCTAGATTCTGGGTCTGAAGCGAAGATTTCGTTCCTACCTTATGGTATTGGTTGGGATATTGGATAGTCTATAGGCACATTGAAGAGTTGTAATACAAGGAATCAGATGTTTGTGGATTACACAATTATATATATATATATATATATATATATAGAGAGAGAGAGAGAGAGAAAGAGAGTGGGGCATAGATGAGGGGACGGTTACCTAGGGCAACTTTCAGGACACTGACCAACCAGCCAGGTATTTTAAAGTCCTAGAGGTAATCTGATACTTTATTGCTACTATGTTAGAGATAGGATTGGATGTGTCTTATTTTAACATCTTTTACCCTCTACCAGTTCACAAACGAGACGTAGTGAGTGAACACCATCTGGACCTGGACCTAGTCCAAGCCCCAAATATAGAATAGGACCAGATACGTTTTGACTTTTAGAAAAGGAAAGTAAACATTCATCTTGTAGCTAAATCTTTGATCGAGGCCGATTCTCAAGTAGCCACAATGACTGCAAGTAGAATAGAGAGGAATCTAGAGAGAGAAAGGTCAATTAGAAAGAATTCGGCCGCTTCAATTTGATACCCTGATGGCCGATTTGATAACCTGACGGACAATTTGATACCCTGACGTGTCAATTAATTCAACTAATTTTATTATTCAATTGCCAAACGCTTAACCTTGTTAGTTCATAAATATCATTAGATTTACAAGGAGAAATGAATTTTTTCTCACCAGTTGAACATCATGATGACAGTCCTTTTTAGAAGTTGTGGAATCGTGAATATTTTCCAAAGCCTCACAGTTCGATCTTTGATCACTGATATTTCGATTTCTTCCGACTTAAAATTGAAATCAAGTTTGTTGACACGGGCTATTTTATTCAAGATGACTTCTGCTTGTTTTCCCTTCTTCACGTTCAGGAGCCAACGTGGTGACTCTGGTAACACCCTGAAACAACGATTTCGACAAAATTACTTTTCTTACGACGTTCCAACAAATATCTCCATGACTCTGAGAAAAAAAAAGGGACAGGTCTGGTTAGTCACACAATAGAAACCGTCACATGACCTACGTCGTTTTACAGCACACCGTGTTACAGGTGATCAATTTATAAAAATTGGAAAAGGGGAAGACAATGGATAAGTTATTTCTCTCGACGTTTTTGAGAGTGGTCATAAAAAAAATCTCAACTTTCAAAAACTACAAAACAAGCGGACACGAATTGAGGGATCAATTTAGCATAAACTTAGATTGCAAATTGAACCCTCCTCTAGAACCTCACGCGGGTGAAGATTTGAAAGATGAAAAAAGTTTATTTTTTAAAGTGAATGTTTTAAGTTTTAGCTCTCTGGCTACGTTGGTGCATCGTATGTCAGACTCGCTTAAAAACTTAAAGAAACCAATGTTATAAGTTTTAGTTGATGGTTCTTAAAAAAAGAACGGGTCTGGTTAGTCATTCAACATCTTTTACCAGCATGCCTTGTTGTGGATGATGAATTAAAAAAGATGAAAAGGGTATAATCAATTAATAAGTTATCTTGTTGGATAGCGATCACTAAAAAGGCCGATTTTTCGGAGAACTAGAAGGAATCTTGCAAAATTTTCGTTTGTATCCAAGTGTGTATCTCTTTGAATTCCCCCAGAGTCCCCGCTCACAATATTAGATGTGCTAAGAATTATATCAGCTTCCTAAATAACGAACGCTTTCCTACATCACATTTTTCTTTCATTTCGAGAATTAATTTTTTAAAAATGTATGACATAGAGTGACATAAAAAAGGAAAAATACATTCCTTTTCCTTCACCCCCCCTCTCTCTCTCTCTCTCTTCCTTATGGACGCTTTCGCCCTTTTTCGGTTTGGCCTGAAAGAAAGTTAGTTTGGCTTCCATAGACCTTTTGATGTTCATTGCAGGTAAAAAGATAGAAGACAAATGTCTTAGCCTTGATTGAGGGCCACCAAAATAATGGAATACACGGGTTATGGTCATACTGATAATCAGTGGAGCACTTGGAACACTCTCAAAAACACATTCCCAAAATGAATAAAGAGAAACAGGTCCAGTTAGTAATTCAATAAAAACCATCACGAGTTCAATGTCTTTTGGCAGCATGTCGTGTTGAGATGATCAATAAAAAAATTGGAAAAAGGAGCGAACAATTAATAAGTTACTTCTCTCGTAATGTTCAGTTAACAAATCAAGAAATGTCGCCCGAAAAACTCTCGAACTGAAAAAGACGTTTAAATTTGGCAATGAAAGAAGATTTCATAAAATAGTATCTAGATATGTTCCTAGATAAATGGCATAAAAATCTAGATAATTCTAGATGTAATTTGAGACAATTCGTGATATAAACTGAAAAAAATAAGGAGACTTGTTGGGTAACCAGGTTGATTGATTCAATGTTCTTCTCTACAGATCTTGCAGTGGTATTGAAATAAGTTGACATACCGATTTTCAGCCTCTTCAGTTGCCTCGAAGGGTTTTAATTTTGTAAAGGGCCATTGCTGTTGACGTTATCATTGTCATTGCCAGGCGAAAATAAAATCCAGAGAAGGAGATTCACAAAAAAATAAAAAACAAAGAGACAAACGATGTAAGGAACTTGTTTTAAATCTTACCATAAATAAAGCAACGCTGCCGGTATTGAAGGTAGGGAAATCAATAGAACAATCAGGGCCCAAGATCGTAAATAATACGCCAATAAGTTGAGAATGAAGAGTCCCATCGTGAAATACATTTGAAGCGCCATTGAGGCATTAGTCCTGTTTTCAATTGAAGAAATTTCAGTTCCTGTTGAATATAAAGTTGAATCATAATACCGGTTTGAGGTAAGACATAAACAAACGTACTTTCAATTGCATTATGGCCTCCCCATAAGTACCAAAAACATGGGCAGTTCCCCAAGGTGCCAATTGGTAGTGGAAAATGTCATGTATCTGAGACGAGGGGGGAGGGGCATTCCAAATTCAAATGGGTAAATGAATGGTTTAAACAGATGAATCAAAACAGTCAAAATGAGAATATTCTCTGGTGTGAAGTCAGATTTCCCACGAATATCAGACAGTTAATACTTTCTTTTGTGGCGAAACTAAGAGAATCAATCAGTAAAAGAATTTCCCGTGGCCGACGACAAACTCTATTGATTCACGCCCAATATAAAGCTAAGGTTAGCACACCAATCTCGCAAAATATCCGCTACTGAAGTGAGTTCAATCCTCACTCGAACTCCAAATCTGTTGCTCTGAGCTTAGCTTGGTAAACATTTAGTCTTAACTTCATTATTTATTCTTCCAAGCTATATACTAGAAATATTGAGAACCAATGAGGATGAATATAAATAGGGTGCCTTACAGGTCTCCCCTAATGATCTGTTTTTCTCTCTCTTTATAAATATATATGTATTGTCTGGGTAGTGTTAGCTGGTATTCTAAAAGTTTAGTCCATGTTTCATTTTCGTCTTGTAATATTTTTCGGAGGGATTTGTTTGATTCAGATATTACTTTGCCATTGAGTGCGTTGTTTATTTTTTTTCATGTGTTTTATTGTCGCTGAAGAGGAAGCAAATTTTGTTGGAGTAGGAGTGTCTTTCGATGATGACAACACCTCTTCGTCTTGGTGATGTGTATTTCATCGTCCTTGGTTAGTTGTTGATGTGGTGATGTGTTACCTTCGTTTGTTGTATTGACGGCGGCGATGATGATTCCTTGTATGAAACCTTTGTTGAAGTCAGTGTTGGTGTGTCCGTAGTTGTTAGTGATGTTCGTTTTACGGATGCCGGTGACTAACTTCAGTCCGAAGCTGAAAGCTTCCTGTTCAGTGGATGTGAGTATTCGTTTGGATATGTTGTTAACGAGAACTTGGCGTCCGATATTTTTCCATCCGCTGATTTTGTATAGGGTTTTGAGTTTGTTTTGTAATTAGTTAATTTGTGTGTTCTTGGCTTTGTGGATTTTTTATTTTATTTTAGTGTGTTGTTTTCTATATTCATGCGGGGGCTTAGGTGGCGTAATATCATAGCTTTATTTCTGACCCCTTCAAAAATTAGTATTTATTTTTGTTTAAGTTCGTTGGCTGAGGCTATTTAGTAATCCTGGACATAGTTGGGGGATATGTCATTGTTTGTCCCCGGAATCTTGTGGGGGGTTTGGGGGGATGAATTTTTTTCTATGCATCTAGGTGAGAAAATGAGAGTGATAACAGCAGGTGTCTGTTAGTGTCCTTCATCGCCTTTCTTATCTAAGACAAGCCAAATGTCAACGAAGACAGAAAACCCTCTGAGCCTGCCTCTCACAGATCCATCTCATTTCAAGCCAAATGTTACTCTCATTTACATAGATAGAAAACCCTCCCTTCCCACTCTTACTAAACACTCAAACACAAAAATATTCACATTCTCTTCTTCAGCATCGCACATATAAGCAGCAAATATTTCTCTGTAAACTGCTGGAAATATTTTTCCACTAGAAAAGATTATTGACCCCCATCAAAAGGAATCAAACCACGCCCACGGAATAATAAAAAATTGAGATGTAATACCAATCTCTTGAGCTTTTGTCTTCACCTTCCAATTGTCACTTCCCCTCTCTCTCTCTCTCTCTCTCTCTCTCTCTCTCTCTATATATATATATATATATATATATATATATATATATATATATATATATATATATTGTGGCTGTGATAGTTGCTTATTTACTTTGATGCCTCTGGTCAATGTTCAAGCCCAGGTGGAGGCCACAACTGGAATGTCAGGCAAAACAGTAGGATTTTGAATACTGATTTTCAAGACAGGAAGTCTCTCTTCATTTGGAAGATCAACACCACATAGTCTTACTAATACCAATTTTGTGCTCCTATTATGCCTAGTGCCAGACTAAGCCAAGTCCTCATCAGGATAAGATGGAGTTCTTAGTTTTCACTTTAAAAGTCGCAGTATTCACACACAAGATAGTATCTATACATAGCGGTGCCTCTCATAGCGAAGGACTCTTGTAACGAAATTTCACTTAATGAGGGCTCCTAATTGCATAAAGAAACGTCTTTAAGAGAAATATCACTCATTTGTGAGAAAAAATTTATTTTTCATAAAATTATCCAGAATTGTCTAGATTTCATTCATAATTATCCAGATTTATATCGAGTATCAAGACACTTATTTTCAGACTGATGGACATTTTGTTAATAATAAGATAATTTATTTGTTTATCACATTGCTTACACGTTTATAAAGTATTAATATATTAATCAGGAAAAAATCAGCACATCATACATTACATACAAGGTTATTATTAAGATTCTAGGGGTCCAATATTTTGGGAGACATTTTATGAAGAGTGGAACCACTGCACGTACTATTAAATAATCCTTTGACCAGCGATTGGAAATGTGGGGAACACACCCCACACGGGGTCAATTTAAATAAATGGGGTTCAATTTAGCATTTAGGTGTATAGAGCTAAAAGGGTCCCTTGACTGAAAGCCAAGTCGTGGAAAGGTTTAACTGATAAACTCCTGATTACACAATGTGGTGCCCCCAGTACTTTAAGTTAAGGCAACAACTATCACGGCACAAAGCTCCAATTTTTCGCTTAGAAACTATCTTCCATCTTCTCTCCTTTTCTCTTCTCTACACGATCAATTATATTAATGTTTTAATCATATGTAGTTCCATTTCAGTCCTGTATCATCGTAAATGTTTATGCATTAAATATACGTTATATTTCTTCATCTAAATACTTGTTTGTGCCGTCTTTACTGTGTTTCATCTCTGCGTCCACGATCAAACTTGGCATGTATATTCTCCCTGCTGTCATGGCGAACATAATCTCCTTTCCTCCTTTTAATCTTTCCAATGATGTCGGCGCGTGGTGGTAACACTTGACCATGCAGAGGCAAAATCATTTGTCTTCATCAACACACAGCAAACTACAGTTATTACTTTCCCCTACACAATATAGGAACCATCCCATCAACACTATCAATTGCTAACTTTAAAATAGATTGCATGGTTATAAATGTTAGAAAGTGCCCTGAAGTTCATATGATAGTATTTTTATTTACCGAGACTTTGTTTCTTTAGAGAAATTCTTTTCTTAATTCAAAACCGTAAATTTTGGTAAATTTCTGAATGTGTCACTGTACTGTGAGAACATTCAACTTTTTCAACGCTTGATTAGTTTTCAATAATGAGCAAGACATATTTTTCAGCTGTCCAGGTTGGGGATGGAGAAAAATGAGTAAGAACCACTGCCTTCCAGTGGTTTTGAAACTTTGAAAACTCATGGGTCCCTTCTATAAAAGAAATATTCTTGCAGACCCTTATTTTTAGCACATGTTATTTAGACTGTAATCAGTAAACTACAGTAATTAAATATTTTTTAATATCTAAAAAATATATTTATTCTAAATTGATTACGTTTATTTGAATTCTATTATATGGTACAGGCGCGTACACATTAATGGTGGTTTTTGATAGCTATGCAATGAATTAAGCTTTTTTTACTGCCACAATGTCAGGTTTAGAGGGAGCACCGCAGCAGAACCCTGAGCATGATGGGTCGGACCCCCAGGAGTCAACGGACCCCAGTTTCAAAATCCCCACAAAACGATCAAGATTTTTGCTGATTGAAATGGAAAATGCCTTACCATACACAACTGATGGAAGAAAAGAGCCGGCACCACCAATGGCAGTTAAAAAACGGAGTATGAGAATTACTTTGATGTTCATGATTTGGGAAGACAGAACTCCAGCGGCACCTTGCAGCATTAGAGCCCCGACAATGATAGTCTTGCGTCCCAATCTGGAAAGGTCGTAAAAATATTTTAATTCACTGGATCTCAACATTTTTACCTATGCAAACTTTACACCATATTTCAGAATGTCATTCCCAGCTTCTACGATTATCCAACTCAAAAAGCGCATTCCAAATATCCAGTGTAACACCTGTGTTTGAGCTCACATATACTACACACTGATCTGTGTCTACTCGTTTCCCCTGCAATAGCAAAATGCAAGGGACGTATACAAGAAGTTCAGAAAATGTATCCAGTCCCCACAACTGATGTTAAGAAGACGTCAGGACAAGCCCGACTCTTCCCTTTCAGAGCAATGGGGAAAGTGCTACCCACAGCTAACTGATCCCCTAAGCCTGGATAAGGTTGTTTTTAGAGGCTGCAGGACAAATCCTAGGCCTGCTGTGCTTAGCAGTACCGTGCCTCAGTAAGCTACCATCGGCCACGTCATTGCACTGCAATGGAACTGTACTGCCCCGGGGCGTACTGTCCCCCTACCCCCACCCCAGACTGGACCAAGTAATTATTTGAGGCCATTGAACGAATCGTAGGCTTCTTGCAATATGGAGCCTCGGCAGCTACGGTATCACACTGGCGCCTAGAAATAGATAATTCTGCGAACAGATACTGCGCTCTGATCCTAGGCAGTGGGCCTGGAAGCAACTCTTTGGTCCTAGGCATTTGGGTAACCAATGAAAGTAAGCCCTGTCTCAAAAAATTGAGTGATATGTAGTATGAAATAACATCCATATACAATACGTTATGATAATAAGAAAGCAGGAGAGAGAGAGAGAGAGATGGGGGGGATAGCGAGAGAGAGAGAGAGATGGGGGGGATAGCGAAAGAAAGTGAGAGAATGAATTGAACATTCTCCAAACGTATACTCACCGATCAGAAAGCCAACCACAAGTTAGCATAGCAACCAGATAGCCAGCGAAAAATACGCCATAAATTTGTTTTTTCAGCCATTCCTTGTCACAAACTAAATCAAACTATATTTATATATTAAATAGATGAAACATATTCAAGAAACATTTTTTAAATCAGTGCTAGATTCCCAATTTCTGTGCGTAAAACTCCTGTTATCCTTAAAATGAACTAAAGCTAACACAGTTATCTCTACTCTGAAGGAAAATAGAAATAAACGTAAATTATATTGTTAATGCTTTGAATATTCAAATTCTTAGATCGTTTTTATATGTGCAACTTTTCAAACATCGAGTGAGCAAGTGTGTAAAACGTCAAAGGTTTGTATGGAAATGAAGTGGGTTTGATTTATTTCATTTTACTTATTTTACTTTATTAGCATCAATTTCTTCTGTTTTTCTCTCAAGAGGGAGATTATCCTCAGTCGATTCCAAAGCTAACTCCATTTTACGCACGGAAATCAAGAATCAACCAAGTTAACCAATTTAAATGAAGATTACATAAAAATCAAAGTATACTCCTAATTGGACTTGGATAAGAATATTGATAATGAGAAAAATACCATGAAAAGAAAAAGTAAAATAATCTTTCGCATCAGGATTGAGACTGCCCTGTCCATGGCATTGTTGAGGTCTGTGAGGATACTGGGGAAAGTCCTGGAGATTTGAAGAGGTTTGCTATCACTCAATCCTAAGTGACGAACATAAGCCACAGCTATTTGTTTGTATGCGTTCAAATAAGATGATTTCATTGGTTGATTTATCTTCTTAATATGAGATAGAAATAGAAATTACGTCATAGAAACTCTAGAGACTTTATGTCTGATCCCATATAAAAACAGCTTGTGAAGAGAGTTTTAAAAATGTGTAAAATTAGGATACTTGGATTATTTAAAAAATCTACCTTATAAAAGAGTTTAAAGCTCCCTAGTGCCGATCCACACATAAATAACCCCGAATTTTTGTATAATAATAATAATAGTAGTAGTAATAATAGTAGTAGTAATAATAGTAGTAGTAATAATAATAGTAGTAGTAGTAATAGTAATAATAATAATAATAGTAGTTGTAGTAATGATAATGATAGTAATAATGATAA